>CM051030.1:38777752-39377752 GCA_027627225.1 Congeria kusceri
AATTTTACATGTATTTACAAAAGGTGCTTGAATTTTGAGGAAAGGTTTTGATGCCAACTTTTAGGCCTGTGCTTGGTAGCTTCCTCCCAGGCCCACCCATGAACCCTTGTTGTTGAAAGGACACGAAATACTGAGATATTGTATGCAATGTAATAATATCAAGTCATCTGGGTCATATAACAGGCTACTAATAATTTTGAGACTAGAAATGAAACTGGAGTAACATCAATTGCATCTTACGTGTATTTAAATGTTTATTTAAGGGCGAGGAGATGAAAGAAGGAGAGAAGACTGATGCAGAAGGGAGCAAAGACGGCGAAGGCATGGAGGTGGTACGACGCCTTGATGATAAAGACAAGGGCAACATCGCCACTGCTGCAGCTGCTGCCCTGTCCGCTGCTGCTGTGAAAGCCAAGGTGAGAGATGGAAACCTGTTTTAGTTATGATAGAACCACTCAAAATTAATTTGGAACCAGTGAGAGTTGTGATGAAACTGGTCAGAATTGTAGGAGTTATTTTAATCAGTCACTTATGGTTGAAACAGTCAGAGTTAAGATGAAACTGGTCAGCGTTATAGGCGTTGGGTATAAAGAAATCTAAAGGCACATCAAGTGAGAATGAAATTTAACGTTTGATTTTATATTTTCTTAAAAAAATGGTTGCATTATACTAATACTAATACTAATTGTTTTGATGGACCTGATTTTGCATTGAATATAAAATTGCATGTTTCCATAGCACCTGGCGGCGGTTGAGGAGCGTAAGATCAAGAGCCTGGTGGCACTGCTGGTGGAGACACAGATGAAGAAGCTGGAGATTAAGCTGAGGCACTTTGATGAGCTCGAGGCCATCATGGACCGGGAGAGGGAGGCGGTGAGTAGGGAGGGGGCTCTGTGAGACACTTTGATGAGCTGGAGGCCATCATGGTCCAGGAGAGGGAGTTGGTAGGGGCGAGGGGCTTTCAGTGCGATATTTTTATGAACTGGAGGCCATCATGGACCGGGAGAGGGAGGCGGTAAGGGGGGGCTTTCAGTGAGACACTTTGATGAGCTGGAGGCCATCATGGATCTGGAGAGGGAGGCAGTAAGGTGGGGGGGGGGGGGGCTTTCAGTGAGACACTTTGATGAGCTGGAGGCCATCATGGCCTGGGAGAGGGAGGCGGTGAGTAGTGGGTGGGGGTCTCTGTGAGACACATTGATGAGCTCAAGACCATTATGGTCCAGGAGAGGGTGGCAGTTAGTAGGTGGGTGGGGGGTCTCTGTGAGACACTTTGATGAGCTGGAGGCCATCATGGACCGGGAGAGGGAGGCGGTAAGTTGGGAGGGGTTTTGTGAGACACTGATGAGCTGGAGGCCATCATGGTCCGGGAGAGGGAGTTGGGGGGGGGGGCTTTCATTGAGACACTGAGGAGCTGGAGGCCATCTTTGACCGGGAGAGGGAGGCAGTAAGTAGGGAGGGGGCTCTGTGAGATACTTTGATGAGCTGGAGGCCATCATGGACCGGGAGAGAGAGGCAGTAAGTAGGGAGGTGGGTCTCTGTGAGACACTTTGATGAGCTGGAGGCCATCATGGACCGGGAGAGGGAGGCAGTAAGTAGGGGGTGGGGGTCTCTGTGAGACACTTTGATGAGCTGGAGGACATCATGGACTGGGAGATGGAGGCAGTAAGTAGGGGGCTGGGGGGTCTCTGTGAGACACTTTGATGAGCTGGAGGCCATCATGGTCCGGGAGATGGAGTTGGGGGGGGGGCTTTCATTGAGACACTGATGAGCTGGAGGCCATCATGGACCGGGAGAGGGAGGCAGTAAGTAGGGAGGGGGCTCTGTGAGACACTTTGATGAGCTGGAGGCCATCATGGACCAGGAGAGAGAGGCAGTAAGTAGGGAGGTGGGTCTCTGTGAGACACTTTGATGAGCTGGAGGTCATCATGGACCAAGAGAGGGAGGCAGTAAGTAGGGGGGTGGGGGGTCTCTGTGAGACACTTTGATGAGCTGGAGGCCATCATGGACTGGGAGAGGGAGGCAGTAAGTAGGGGGGTGGGGGGTCTCTGTGAGACACTTTGATGAGCTGGAGGCCATCATGGACCGGGAGAGGGAGGCAGTAAGTAGGGGAGTGGGGGGTCTCTGTGAGACACTTTGATGAGCTGGAGGCCATCATGGACCGGGAGAGGGAGGCGGTAAGTTGGGAGGGGTCTCTCTCTGGTTTGGGGGAAGAGTACCTGTACCCTCAGGTGGGGGAATTTTTGCGTCGTTTACACAGAAGGGGAAATTTCGACTTAGCAAACGAGTCAAAAATAAAAACTAATTAATTTATTTTTCAACTCACTTTATTTAGTCTAACTCGTTACCTGACAACTTTATTTATGAAATATATCAATAAATTGAATATTATATTAACTAGTCAAATTTTAAACATCTACGGTCTACCACTTGACCATTATAACGTGGAGCAGTGCAACAGATAATTTTTCATGCAATTTAATAGATTTTAGATTTTTTTAACTTCCAATTTTTAACCTGAATTAATTTTGTTCAACTACTAAACTATTTCTAATACAGTAATAAACTGTGTTTTCGACTGCCTTTTTGCATCACCTGTTTTGATAACTTTTAAGCAGAAGCCATTTTCCCAAAACAGAAATTACGGTTCCCGGCAAATAAGCTAGCAGTTAACTGTATATAAATGAAGTTTTATTATGAAGCACAAATAATCGGGACCCAGACAAGTCAAAATGGTCATTTAACATGACCATGTGGTGTTCTTCGGATTTAATCCTTAACCGTTTGTAACGGTGCTTGAGTAAATTTGATCCCCGAAAATTACTCCCATAAACAAAACGAAAAACAAATTCGATGGCAGATAATTTAGGGGGAATTTTGGTCTGAGATGGGGAAAAAATATATACTTTTTCGTTGGGGGAATGATGCCGAATTTCAGCATCAAAATACGGAGATCGAGATCCCTGAGGGAGGGGGAACTGTGAGAAGCTTTGATGAGCTCGAGGCCATCATGGACCGGAAGAGAGAGGCAGTAAGTAGGGAGGGGTCTCTGTGAAACACTTTGATGAGCTTGAGGCCATCATTGACTGGGAGAGGGAGGCGGTAAGTAGGGAGGGGGGTCACTGTGAGACACTTTGATGAGCTCGAGCCTATTATTGACTGGGAGAGTGAGGTGGTAAGAAAGGAGGGGGGTCACTGTAAGACACTTTGATGAGCTCGAGGCTATCATGGACCGGGAGAGGGCCGCTGAATGGGGGGTCTCGGTGAGGCACTTTGATGAGCTCGAGGCCATCATGGACAGGGTGGCAGTAAGTAGGGAGGAGGGCTCTGCCTCACTCTGCCATTTGCCAAATAAGCCAGTGGCTACAAAATGAAACATTTGGCTACAACTTTTTCTTCATAAAACCCTCAAAAATACCCCAAATGTGAAGAATTTAAACATAGTGAGGTAAATTTTGCTTCAGAAAAGTTTGAGTCAAGGGAGCCCTTATCATTACATCATGTGGTAAACGTGTGATGGTGGGGTGATAGGTCAAGTGATACACATGTGATTAAGTGTTCGGATAAGTTATGTTATGAACATGAGATAAAGTTTTGGGATAAGTCATGTGAGAAGTATGTGAAAGTGTTGGAATAAGCCAAGTGATAAGCACACCGGGGGCTGTTTCTGGATGTTTCTTCTTCCTTAGTGAAAATAGTAATGTTTGGCGTGGCATGAATGTTTGAGTATTCTGTCAATGATATTCCTGTTTGTAAAACTGTTATTGAAAAGTTAAATTTGCATGATGTTTAATTTTAATATGACTAGAAAAGACACTAGAAAAAAAGAGTATTTTATTTTTATTTTAAATGAGCCCTATCTGCATCATATTCAGGCAAATCATTTTATATATATTATTTAAATGACTAATCTGATTTATGGTATATTTGATTAAATTCTGAAGTATTGTTCAAAGCCTTTTGCCTTCATGAACATGACAAAGAAAAAGAAAATTCCCTGCTCACAGTCCTGTGTTAAATCAATATGATGCCTGCGTTATTCTGCAGCTGGAACTACAAAGACAGCAGCTGCTGCAGGAGCGTCAGCAGTTCCACATGGAGCAGGTGCGGGCAGCTGAGTACCGGGCCCGGCAGATAGCCATGCAGCAGCTCTCCTCCGAGCAGAAACATGCTTCCCACGGGGGCGGGGGCGATGGTATGTTCAACTGGGGTTTTTGTTTCTTGTCACAATGTTTCATTGTCACTGGCTTGTTATACATTCCTTGTAATGGTGATACAGTTGGAAAACTTGTGGAAGCATATTGGTTATTGAAGCACACTCTACATTGGGGTGGTATTGATAGTTTGTTCTACTAAGGTTTTACAATATTTTGTAAATATTAACAATGTGAATGACTGATGACACATAGGTGTGCTTGTAATTGCGATGATTGTGTATGGAAAACTGGTGGTCATAATGGAAGTTTATTTGTGGTCGAAATCAAAACATCTTTGCTTGGCTTCAAATTGTCTTAGAATTAATGAGTGAAGCTTCATATATGCCTCTTATTTATTTATTTCAGTTTATTCAGTAAAATACCTGTTTGAAGTCCTGTCATTACATAGAGTCTGTTCAGCTGAAAACAATGATAATGTTGTTTGAATATACCTGTAATAACCAATTAACTGTCATGTGTTTTAAATGTTCATATATAACTATGTATAACAAATTAAGTCTATGTACATGTTGTTAAACCAGGTACTGGCCCCACTCTGGCACCGGCCATCAACCCAGCGTCCCTCGGACAGCCATACCCCACGTCAGGGTCTCCCATGACCCCTATGGGTCCCTCAGCACAACAGGGGTCACCTGCCCCATCCTCCACACACCTCCCCTCTACCAGCCACCAGGGGGGCAAGTCAGATTTGTCTCAAGGTAAGTTTAGAATCCCGTTCTTTCTAAGGTAACATAGAATATATATTACCATTATTCCACTGGCTCAAATAGTGCACCTAGCAGGCCGCACACTCCAATATGCCAAATTAGCCCAATGATACAAATTTGAAATTTTGGCTAAAGAAATTTGGTGTCAAAGTTTGGCTGTATTTTTTTCTAATAAAAACGTACAATTAGTCAAATTCAGCATGTCTTTTTCAAAATATGGTAAATTTGGCTAAGAAAATTTTCAGCCAAGGGGAGCCTGATCTTCCTTTCAGCAGCTGTCCTCCGTTAGAATGCCAAACTGTATATATCACTTAAATATGCTGGATCTATCTTCAGTTTTGGTGAACACTTGGAGGGCATTGGGGCAGTTTCCTCAGTGAAGGAAATCACACCCCTGTAAACTATGATACATTTAAGGCATGTGGTGGAAAAACTGGGCTAAATGCAAGTGTGTAAATTGTCCGCTTACAGTGGCTTTATGTTTAGAAGAGATTTGAAACAGAAAATACCATAAAAGCGGAAAGTGTCATCTCGGATTGCACAGGCTAATCCGGGAAGACACTATGCCCATGCGTTAAGCCCGGTTTTCCCACGACACACCTCGTTTATTTTGCATATTTGAATAAATTATACAGATTGATGAATAATAGATGCTAACCTCTGTTTGAAGGGGATGGAGATTCCAATGCTTCAGAGCCCATGGATACCCAACCCCCACCCACGTCGGCAGTACCAGCCACCTAGACACCCAGGTAGCCACTGCTGCGGTGTTTCAAAGGGATGCAACACTGTATGATCTTATCGTACCAAGGGACATCATCTGCAGTGAAACTTGCTGACATACATGTATGAACTGACCGACATTTTCATGTCGTGAAAATATTTTCAAACATGTCGAGGAGAGTTGGAAGAATGTATTTTCTTGATTTGTTGGATATATTGTGCAGAAACATTGTGCTGAAGTGTTTGGAATACAACTTAAGTATGAGCAGCATGACACCTATGAAATATTTTTATATGTGAGAATATATATGAACAAACTGATACAAAATTACATTATTTTGTATTTTATAAATGCATGTGTTCATTTATTTGTAGCTTAAATAGGGTTCATACAATCTTTGTTGTCTCTCTTTTGCAAATGTAAAGTACATGTATGGTAATTTGCTTTGATTGAAAGGAATATTTGCATGAAGGTGTATTGAAATATTTGTAAGTCTGGAAAGAAATGATGACAGTTAAGTAACCAAAAAATGTTTTATTATCTTTGTTTTACCTCTCTGCAGATATCGATAGAAACAAAGTATTTTTCATTGTTGATGTTTTCAATTGTGAACATTGAAAAAAAAAAGAATGCTAGCTTCATGGTTTTACATCCAGATTTAAAAATCTGAGTTTTTCATGAATATTGTTCAATTTCAAATGTTGACTGTATCTGGCATGTTCTTGTTGCATTTATTTACATGAATGTGAAAATCACAGTGAATCTCAAAATATTTTTCTTGGTTACTGATTTGGAAAATTCATTGTTTGGGAATGACTAACGTTTCACCAAATCTTAACACAGTGTCTCAAAGGTTATGTGGTTATCAGATATTGTGTCATCACAGTCAATATTTAGTTGACAAAATACCACATTGTCATTCTCAGTAAATTCATCTCCAGTCTGACGCTACTATACTATCCGCTGACTAGATCTGATCACTTTGCATTAGGGGTCACGTTCAATTGACCTTTTCAGGAGCCAATCAAATTGTTGCCTTCAAAATGTTGGGTATAGCTTCATATATAAAGCACAAATATTATGCATGAAATTAACATGAACTTTGGATGTTTACTCGCGTAAGGTACCACTATATCCATTGTTATCCGCGTGAAGATTAACTGTAAATGATTTATTCCAGAGGATCAGCTGGAAATGCATCACTTTTTCAAAAACCATGGCCAAACATTGGTGTGCAAAAGGCAATTTCATTGGGCGCAGCAGGGCTGATATTTTATTGTTCGGAAGGTCATTTGAATGTGATCTGTTTTACGATGTCTTCAGATCCTAACAATGTTAGGATTTGATTTTAATGAGATTGACTACATGGTAAATCCATGATTTTTGCCATTGTTTAATACACACTTAGCTCATAATTGCTTGACTCTTGAATAAATGGAGTATTTTTCTGATGTATCTAAGGATACTATGCTGTACTAAAGAAAGGAATTTGACACAATTAAAAAAAAATTTAAATAACAAAATTAAGAATGGGAATACCTTATGTTGTGTCTTTGGAACTAAATGAACTGATAAATGACCGATCCATTCTGAAGAAAAAAGTAGTGGTACCATGTTTTTGTGTCTGGTTCTTCATTAAAGAAGGATCTGTTAGCCTGTATATTTTGTGACATGCCATTACATTATGATTCATTTTATACATACATGTACCAATCTAGAATAAATGTAATGTTGTGGAAATGTGTTTTTGTTATTTCCATTATTGTGCAACACAACCACACTGTTGATTTTCATATACTAGTATCAGGAGAATTTTGTTTGAAGTTGCATATAGGTGGCAGGTCAGCAATAACATTTGCAAAAGTACCATTCATTTAAAGAGAATAAGTATTGAGAAGTGTCAAATACAATAGCCTTGTTTCAGATTCTATAAACAGTTGAAAAACGTATCATTTTTGTGTTGCCTGAAAAGGAGACATATGGGGGTTATATTTGACGGCAGCGTTAAAGGAGACATATAGGGGTTATATTTGGCGGCAGCGTTGGCGGCAGCGTTAAAGGAGACATATAGGGGTTATATTTGGCGGCAGCGTTAAAGGAGACATTTTGGGGTTATATTTGGCGGCAGCGTTAGAGACATATAGGGGTTATATTTGGCGGCAGCGTTAAAGGAGACATATAAGGGTTATATTTGGCGGCAGCGTTGAACGAGACATATAGGGGTTATATTTGGCGGCGGCCCCAAGTTTGTGCAGACAATAACTTTAGAAGTTTTGGGCTATCATTATGAAACTACATGTATGGATGTGTAAGTAGGAACAAAAAGGAAGGTTAAGTTCGATTTTCAGCATAATTGCTCTTATATTACTTTAGTTATGCCCCTTTAAAAAAAAAAGTTCAAATACGTCTTGTGCAGACAATAATTTGATAACTTTTTTTGCAATCGTTACAAAACTTTAGGAAGTGTTAGTAGGCATAAAAGGAAAGTTATGTTTGTTTTTTGGCATAATTGCTCTTCTGGTACTCTAGTTGTGCCCCGTCAGACTCGCGGAGTTCTAGTATTATATAAACAGTGGTCATCAATGACATTTTCCCAGGTGCGGGAAAATCAGTAGTAGTAGCAGCAGCAGTAGTAGTATAATCGATTTCAATGAAATGTACATGATACTGTTAAGCGCATGTGGGCCATTGATTAACACTGCATATCTTAGTGAAGCTTTCATTGAAGTGCACTTTTTGTAGTTGTTGGAATCTTACTGGAAACTTGTATCCCCAAAAATGTTTTTGTCTGTTTATATGTATTCTTTTCATTAAGATTCCATCAATATATTGTTGCTACTCAACAAACAGGAAATTCTCTCGTTTAAAACGGTGTTCATTTTTATGCCAAATACTGTTGATATGCCCCTTTAATGCCTGCTGATTTCCCTAAATATAATTCTCTATGAGGCTTGTCGCGGAAAAACTGGGCTTTTAATGCACGTGCGTAAAGTCTCCGGATCAGCCTATGCAGTCTCTTCTAAACATAAATCCACTGTAGGCAGAAAGTGTCCTTCCGGATTAGCCTGTGCGGACTGCACAGGCTGATACGGGACGACACTACGCACATGCATTAAGCCTGGATTTCCCACAACACACCTCATATTATGAATGCTTTGTCTGCTGTGCATATCATCAGGTTCAATCCACAAAGACAGAGCAAAGGACATCATTAATGCCTCTGTTACTGTCAATATGCAGAATAACCAGTGCAACCTTTTCAGCAGTGTTGCTAATTGTGAAACACTTAAACATCAATTCCTTTTACATTGTGCCAATAATAGATGTTGCAAAATTAAAACATTTGTTTGTGTTTTGTAAACTCCGTCTTAAGTCTTGGTCACAACCCACTGCGGAGGCCGCAGACCAAACGCACGATTTTTAGACCGCAAGGCAAATGCATGCGTTTTGTAAGAACTTGTGGAATTGGTATGGGAATCATGCGGCCAACTTACAGGTGACGTGCATTAGCCTCATGTCTGTCGCGCAATTTCAGTTTTAGCAGATTGCAGCTGTGTCTGCAAATCGTGCGATTGACGTGCGTCTGTCCTACGGTGACCTAACGGTCACCGTGTGACTGTGAATTACTTTTTATGTAGATGCCTAGTAATTGCACGATCACCTCAAGTTGTACGCACAGTCGCCGCAAGTCTGCAATGCTATTTTGGCAAAACCACAAATATCGATATATTTTTCATAAATATCCTGCATGAATTGATGCAATTTATGACTTAATTTGACGTGTCAATCAGAAGATGCCATGTTTAAATTTTCAAATTTGTTAAAAAAAAATAAAATTCAAATAGCAGTATGACTGAAACACACGTGAAATAAAGAGATAATATGGAAAATGTGCTAAAAGCATGCAAATAAGTGCGGTTATGTATACCAAGCACATAGCGCCATGCGGTCATGTTGCGATAGCTGCGCGTGTCTTGTGGCGAGCGTGAGGCGTCGCCAGTGCGTTTTTCGCAAGGAAGCCGTAAGTACTACGCAAGGAAGTCATGCGACATCCGCAAGTGCAACTTGCGTGCTTGCAACAGTCAATTTCGAAGCAAAATACGTAGATCGTTGCGGCGACCTTGCGATCGAGAAAAACATGCATGGGCGCAGTAGGTCCAACACACGTTTTTGACAAAAATCTCGACGCAAGCTCGATGCAACCCGGTTGTGACCGGGTCTTTAACAAACAAGAACGTTTAACTGTGTTATAATACAGCGACTCATTACAACACTATTTTAAAAGATTTGTGTAAAGTAGATCCATACTTATATGTACAGATCATTAATATCAGGAGAACGTTTTACTCCTTAATCAGATTTCTATAACGACATAAAACAATATGGTTTATATATTTATTATAATACATCAATAACAATATATTAATATCTGAATGCGCATTTTGACCAAATGACGGAAATACTAATCTATTAATTAATAAAAGTTGCTAGTTGGGCTTTTTAAAAAGTTTATATAAATATATATTAAAATCATGTTAAAAACAGTAAACATTTATTTCCAATTAAGTATTTGAAATATTTGGGAACTACGGATGTATTTTAATCACTATATCATTTATAATTCTATGAACATTACTACAATGTTATTTTGAATGAAACCATCTTTGGTTTTCAATAACTGGAAACATATACAATACTTTATAAAATGAACCTGACAATATAACTCTTCGAGTGTAGCACTTGAAAAACTCTTAATAATATATTACTTGCCAACACTTTATGAAATTAATCATCTGGACTAAATCTATTACATGACAAGTAATAGTACAATTTTAAATGAATTATCCTAGTAGCTGTTTTTAAAGCTTTTTTTTGGACAAATATGTAACCATTGGACTTAACAGGTGCAGAGTGTTCAGTCAATGCACATAATATACAATAATGAATGTAATATTTGCATTAATATATTTAACAAGAAGTACAAAATTATACATACATTTACATATAATAACATATAATAGACATATCTGTACCCTTTTTTGCTGAAGACGAAATATGAAATCAATAAAACAAGTTGTTTAGCATGTTAATTTGTTCCAAGGAAAACAATATAGGTAAAAAGATAAAAATATTGCATACAAGCCCAAAATGCTGCATTTTCTTTTTGTAAAACCTATTCTACATGATTTTGTTTCTAAATAAATCTACTCACACATATTGGGGAAATAAGTGAGGTAACATTTGTGAACATACTTAATAAGTTTTGCCATCAAACCTGCAAACAGGAAGAACCAGAATATGAAGCATTTTCAAATACATACAAGTACATATATCTGTAAAAACCGAGTATAAAGCAATAGTACAATATTTCAAGTACATATGCACATATATAATCTACATACTGTTCTATGTACATACTGGCTGTTTCAGTGTGCATATTAGATACACTTGTACCGGTACCTACTGCTTTCATAGATCTGCACATGATTGTGACTGCACAACACTAGTGTCCTAATAATTCCTAGTCTATATTATAGTACATCGAGAACAAATGCTCGTTTTCTTTGTTTCCATTAGCCAAACAGTGCAATTTTCTAGTTGTCTGTTTCATTTAAAGACAGTACAATAAATATAAATGCGTTAACAAACTTGAAATTTACAATAAAACAGCTTAATTTTTTTTTTATTTGGACCAAATTAACTTTCGAGTTTATATTCATTAACTTAAGAATGTAAATCCAATCTACACATACAAGGTACATTATTGCCAAGATGATAATAGTATCAACCGTAATTTTATGCACTGTTGTTAATAAACGTAAAACTATTTACATGTACTAATAAACATGAAACTATCCACTCCACATCGTTCTAAGGTTCATACCAAAATGTACCCATAATACATGAATTAACGATGAGATTCGTTAAAATACTATAAACAATTTATGTACAAATATTATTATTTTGTTAAGACTTCAAGGAATGTTTGTCACTGAAGTATACATCCCCCTACTGTACTACCATATAAATGATGTTTTCTAACCTATGATGCTTTCTTTGAATTAACATCTATAGTTATAGCTCGCCTACATTAACCTGATGCTCATCACCTCTATTAGCATAAAATACGCGCTCGAATTGTTTCCTATATTTATACTCTGTTTAGTTTGTGCATGTGTTTCACAAGTTTAATGATACCATAACAGTAGTTTTCTATGGATAGTTATCATAGATTTATCTTGAGTAAAGTGTGGAAAGTAATATATGCATCATAACAGTTTTTTAATACATTCATGCATTAAGGTCAGTGTAAGGTTAATGTTTGCGAGCTATAATAACATACAAGTTCTTGTACATTAGGATCATAATTATAACTGTTGAGACACAAAGAAATTATAATAAACATATGTAGTTAGGCAATTCAATCAATCATGAGCATTAGAATACGTTATTTTAGTGATTTGGTATTCAAGATATTTGCTGTTTAAATTACTCAACTAATACCCATACGGTTGACAATGTACCTAAAACAAATGTCATATGGCACATCTGACGGGGGTGGGGGAACCATATACAAAGCTAAAATACAAGTTTGAAGGTTAGTTAAATGTATTACCAGGAATGACCAAGCTCTAAAAGATACTTCTGTGATCAAATAAATTCAAAGAAATATATCTCAAATAAGGCTTTTGTTACACAGCATTTTTCTTGATTTTTTTAAAATGTTTAATCAACATGTTTTTTATAATTTATATTTAGAAATAATATTAAGGTAAACAATTGAAATAATGTTGTAGTGATATTTAAATATGCACACTGTGTATATGGGATAAAAATTAAACAAATGTATTAAAGAAGCAGTCCAGAAATATGTTAATAAAATTAAATTTAAAAGAAATCGTTTCTGATGGACATCTTACCGATTAAACTACAAAAAACTGCATTTACGTCAGTAAAACAATAACTTTTTGTTAACTTTTTATCGTATAGTTATCTGTATGCGGTAGCTGGTGATGCCTCTGGATAAAATTAGCGTGAACATTTTTGAGTATTCCGTCGTACCAAGTGTTTTCAAACATAAACATTATAAAATGTCTTTCGTAAATAATAAACAGTTTTCAGTCGGATAAACATCGTTAACGTGCATGAGAACTGATGCCAATTTAAGATGTATTGAATTATATTCTATGGACTGCAGCTTTAACTGCAAATTGTTTCAGAATAAAATAATGCGGTATATTTAAAAGAAATCAAAATACTATTACACAGTATAGTTAAAATTAACAAAGGTGAATTAACTTTATATATGAAAAGAGTGCTATATAAATTTGGTATAATAATAATAATAAAATACTAAAAAAATATACATGTAAGACAAACAAAAAATATTTAATACATGCAGCACTGACAATGTTCACTCAAGCAACCATCCAAGTGATTTGGTTCATCAACTGACAGCATTTTTTATTCAAATATTTGTAAAAATGAAGAAATGGTAACGGCACATGAATACAAGTATACATTGTACAAATTGTTAAGTACAAATCCTTTATTCATTTCAAAATACATAAAATACAAATGCATTGTACAAAAGGTATTCCTTCCAGAAATTTACATTTATTGTACAACAATTCAAACATGTAGCTGTCGCAAGGTACAAATAAGGTATCAAAATATTGGAAGAAATATAAACTGCAATTACAATTATATTATCTAATAACAGTATGTCTTGAAATTAACATTCTCACTAACTCATATTTGTTCTAATTAATAATTCAACCAACAATTAACGATTTTCTGACTTCTAAATTAATTACAAGAAAAGGTTTAAATTCTTGTTTATAAACCAACATTATTTGTATCCTTTGAAATATAAGAAAATAATACAAAAGTTAATAACAAGTCATTTGAAATGTATAAACAATTCAATGGAAGACACATACATGTAAAATGTGTTGGAATGTGGTTATAATACAATATAATATACACATGTATAATGATTTGAGTATACATGTTAAAAAATCAGCATATTGGAATATAATGTACATGAATCATATGAGTATTGTTATCAAGTAATCCAGAATGCCTCATTGATAAAATGCAAGGAAGGCACTCAAAATAAAATGAAAACTGGGCAGTATTCATAATTTTTTTTAAGATAAAAACAATGCAAATTCTTATTACCATCATTTCTAATGTCCAGTAGTTATCAGAATCAACAAACTGTATTAGTATTCACTTAGTGCAAAGAATTGTGAATTCTCTTTAATACATGTGCCCTTTTTGTATTTTGACAGTAAAGCATATGAATAAAAATAAAATGTAAATAACATCTGTCTTTTAATTTGTAACAAAAATCATTAAAATAAGATTTTACTCCAAGCTGTATGCATTAGACAGAATATCACATAACGTATACAGTTCAAGCAGTATTTTCAACGGTATCTTGTTTTCTAAACATTTTGTTTTAAATCTTGAAACGATCACAATCTCAATGTTATTAGATCCAGAATTCAAAAACATGACATAAGCAACTGTCTAAGTATTGTCTCCTTAACTAATAACTTTTGCTGTATTTAAATAAGCCCAGTTTAGTACAAAATCCTCCAACATTTCGCCTTTCTTGCAGTTGAAATCAGCACTGGTTCCGTAGGATCCAATATGTACAGATGTTGCCATAAATATTACCATAACGTGTACAGTAGTGTATAACAGCAATACTAAGAGATGCCCCGAGGAAAGTCTGAACTGAAATATCAGGCCCTAAACTTTGCGTGTGAAGTTTTCGGGGAACACTCCTTTCTGTCCGTCCAGCTTGCGTACGCCCATCAGCCACCCTGGGTCCTGGAATAAAGTGATATTCTTATATAATTCCTCAATAAATCATATGAGGTGCGTCATGGGTAAACCGGGCTTAATGCATGTGCGTAAGAGTCGTCCTGGATTAGCCTGTGCAGTCAGCACAGGCTAATCTGGGACAGCACTTTCTGCTTGTATGGTATTTTCTGTTTCAAGGAAGTCTCTTCTAAACATAAATCCACTGAAGGTGGAAAGTGCCGTCCCGGATTAGCCTGTGCAGACTGCACAGGCTAATCTGGGACGACACTTTACGCACATGCATTAAGCCCGGATTTCCCACGACACGCCTCATATGCATACTATATACTTACATGTAGTTGTACAACCAAATATTGTCAATAATGTAATATCCCCCATAAATATAATGCTATGAGCACGTAGCCATCTCGGATGTCAGTAAGCTTAACGTTAATGCCGGACATACTAAATAACATGATCGTTTGTGCGTGGCAATGAAGGGAAAGCCACAATGAGCATGAGACGGAGTAGCAATGAGCAATACAATACATGTAAAGAGATATGACAAGAACTTCCATTTAATATTGCACTGACTGAACAGATGTAAATAAACTAGCAGTGAAAGACTATGTTTAATCAGTGAACTAATATTTTAGTAAAGAATGGCTTACAATAAAAGGAATATAGAAACTGTGCATTTATCAATTTACTGTACAAACAGTACGTTGTGTACATACATGTAGACAATCACACTTTGTAAAAAAAAAACTTTTTGTTGGTTATCTCATCATTGCAATACATTTGGAGAATCAACTGTTGTAATTAGTTTTACTTTTAACATCAGTACATCATTGTATGTGCTCACACTTCCACTGTAAATTGAGAATAAAAACATGCGTTCATTTTGGGTTTGTAAAAGACAGCATATTGAACGTCCAGTCAACCCTTATTCATATACAAGTCCAAAATACATGAATACAGATTTCATAAGTATACACAATATTAACAGAAATTCATAATGCAAAAAGAAAACTGATATCGCTAATTAAAGTCTGTGTATCTGTATCTGTTATGATTTAGAATCAAAGAATGTAAGAGGAGAGATAATGTACTACATTGTACTTGATTATATGGTAAGTTTTACTATATCATTACCATTAATACAGAACAGAAGTTAGATGGTTTTCAAATGAAAACAATATACAATTTAAATAGAACCCGCATCATCATCATCATCATCATCACCACTATCATCATAAACATCACGTGAAATCACAACCTAACACAACCTTATCATTTTGGCAATACAATACGAACACAAGCAACCTCTTTACTTACAGAGTCAGAAAAAAAATATGAGAAGAAATACGACAATCATGCACAGAAAGATAGATAAAATACTTCATGCATCCTCACTGTAGAGACCCGTACATTGGATATTGCCCAATGCCCTGTACATGTGATCTGGGTCTTCAGCAGACATCTTGTGTTAATTCTTTATTTTAATGTACTTTCCAGATGTCTGTCCAGGTCAGCATACACACAAACTGGGTCTTGAGCAATATTCTGCATTATGGGTCTCTAAAGAAATCCTGCCTCATGCAAATACTCATTTTCCAGCAGTATGTACCAGATTTGGTGTATGAACTTCCATGAATACTTTGCAGCCATAACACAGAGACGACTTATGTCAAGAGTGTAATGAAATATACATGTTTGTTAAGAGAAAATAAAGTAATTGAGGAAAATTTGAACCACTCCACCTGTCTAATGGTACCTTAATTTATTTTTCATCAATTTTATTCCATTTGCAGTTATGCACATTTATGATATACTGATACACATTTATTACACAGGTACAGTATATGAATTATTATAAATGTGGCGTGTCGTGAGAAAACCAGTCTTAATGCATGTGCGTAAAGTGTCGTCCCGGATTAGCCTGTGCAGTCCGCACAGGCTAATCCAGGACGGCACTTTCCGTCTACAGTGGATTTATGTTTAGAAGAGACTTTCTTGAAACAGAAAATACCATAAAAGCGGAAAGTGCCGTCCCGGACCCGGACGACACTTTACGCACATGCATTAAGTCCGGTTTTCCCACGACGCACCTAAAATATGTTATTGTTGGTTACATTTTTAATTATTTTATATTTTTCCCAACTGTATCGAGATATCAGTACATGAAAATCACTGTTCTACATACACTATACCAGTTTTCTCTACCCTACAGGCAAAAGAGATCACCAATTAAGCACTTATTTGCTGGACTTTTATTTCAACACATTTTATTAATAAAATACAACTGCAAAACAAGATACTTATCAATATCTTATGATCACATCTTATTCTTCACATATACACCATTAAGATTGCCATGCAGGTTTTTTAAATCGCAATATGAGGTCTCCATGGCAACCCTGAAATCTCCATAGCAACCATAGCCCATGACAACCAAGACATTGCTACGACAACCAGTTAATATCATTGACAACCAAAATGGCTCCATCACTACCAGGTATCTCAGTAAAATCATTAAGGTGTATCTATGACAAATAAAAAACTAAAATGACTGCAATATAAGGGCCGGTACCAAGATTATTCCTGTCGTATTATTCGAATATGATTAAGCAGCATAAATACTATTGTTAAGAAAACAAAAGAAATACATAAACAAATTAATGAATCTACATGAACAGTTTTCAAAACAAAAACACAACAAATGTAATTGAAAGAGACAAAGGCAGAATTAAAAAAATAATGCACAAGTACCCTGGTATACTGAATTCTCAATACAGCTGTGTCTAATTGTGCTAGTGGTGTATAGTTATTTGAACTCACTTTCTCAGTAGCTTTCTTTTCATGAATGTTCTTCTGCAACAATCAATTATTTGATAATTCATTATTTGAGGTTTGTTTCTGGCATATCTTTTATTTTAATGTGAATTACCTAAGGTTCAAGAGAAACTACATGCATTTTCCATTGGCAAGTAATTTGCTAAAACAAAAATAATTCTTAACAGCTGTTGCCGTAAATTTTTTATATTCACAAAATATATTTTGTGAAGTATGCAAACCTATTTTCATAATGCAATAACAGAGTTTCTTGAATTGTGTATACATGTGTAGCTGTGGTTACGGGGCAATTAGAGGTCAAAGGTCATGGGTTAGTTTCTCCTCTTACACCCTTTGATAAGATATTTGTAATCTGAGAAAAAATGCTAATTTATATAATATATGTATAGTCAGAAAAAGTTGGTGATGGCAAAAGTAATTTAACCTAACATAAATAAACATTTATAAAATAATAGCAACTTTACTGGTAAACTTGTTCAACAAATGTTCTGCAAGACAAAAAATTCTTAATCACTAAATAAACTTAAATAAACTAAAACCAGCACCAAAATATCCATAAAACAGTAATAAAACTGTATTCCTTCATCCACCAGAGAAACCTGTTTCTATAACTGAAATGTAACATTCCTATGTACTTGTCTAAGCCAAACACCCCAACTGCTGGCAAAGTTGTGAACTGTAGATACATACTAATATGATTTTATGTTCGCTTGTCTGAAAAAAAAAATTGGGGATAAACAAAAGTGATATTAGGATTTTTGAGGATCAACAATATTGGACAAGCAAGCATCAGACATCAAGCAAAGTATGGAATGGGAAGTAACTTATGAATTAGGCCCATATTCATCAGCCTTTTCTTAGACTTTCTGTGACTTAAGACTAAGAATACAGAATATTCTTGAACTTCGATATTCACTTGGTATTCACCAACGTCAATTGTAGCATTCTTCGTTGAAAATAATGTATTAATAACAAAAGCAACATTGGTATCCTGCATACTTGCAAAAGCACACATGAGGCGCGTTGCGGGAAAACCGGTCTTAATGCATGTGCGTAAAGTGTCGTCCCGGATTAGCCTGTGCAGCCCACACAGGCTAATCCAAGACGGCACTTTCCGCTTTAATGGTATTTTCGGTTTCAAGTCAGTCTTGTCTAAACATAAATCCACTGTTGGCGGAAAGTGTCGTCCTGGATTAGCCTGTGCGGACTGCGGATTAAGACCAGTTGTGCCCACGACGCGCCTCACATATTTTTTCTGAAGTCTAAATCTAATCTTAATTCTTATGTCTATGAATGGGTTGGTGAATACAGGCCTAGGTTGCAACACAAAAGGTTGCAACACAAAAGCATACATATAACTTTTCAATATTTGGTCATAAGATGTTTTATATTGCTTCAAGTCCCTTTATGTATGTAAGATAGAAATAATTTCCGATATATCATTGTATATCGGCCAATAAGCAACGATTTGGACATCTTGTCATTTATCAAAAGCATTATAATAATATCTTTATACATTATGCCACATTCACAATAGATTACTTGCCATTGTAAATATCCATTTATTTTACTTCCATTTTCTGATAAAAAGAGTCAATTAAATTTTGCTTATTTTTTTTTTTTTTTTATCAAAAGGCAAGTCCATAATTTTCAAACCGGTTGATTTAAAATAAGAACAAAATATTTAACAACTGAAAGGGACTTAAAAAGTCTCAACTTAAAACTTTATCTCTTGGACAACACTATTTGCCACAAGGTTTTGGCTCACAACATGGAATTCAATATAAAAAGGTGTTTAGAACATTAATGGGACATGTAAGTCATGACTTGCGTCTTCTTTAAATTATTTTCACACAAAAAATTGTAGGGGATAAAAAGGGTAGGGGTTAAAACTTTATATTTTGATATTTTTAGAAATACCTTTTCTTCCGGATCGTCATACGCGATGACATAGATCACTTCCTGTGCGTCAAATGTGAGTTCATCATCATCTTCTCCATGGTATGCGTGCGTAGCTATGACCTAAAACAAATTTGCACAAGTCGTCATGTTCTGGAAGCTACGGCAAGAAGAAATCCACAGCCAAATAGACAATGCTTAGAAATGAAACTTCTAACTTGACGCATAACGAGGTTACGCTCCTGGAATAATCAAACTACTAGCAAAGCACTATTACAGCTTTCCATATGCTCCATTGGAGCACCAGCCTGAGCCTTTTCTGATCCTAAACCTTTCTATATAACAATTGTTATTCAATCAGACAACATATTCTGGTACATTGTACATGAAAATCTGAATGTATGACAACTGCATAAGATGAACATCACTTATTAATAGCAATGTTATTCACTTTATGCTCGTAATATTCAGCAAAAAATGTCTGCTGTACCCAGAATAAAGGTGAAACATTGCTACAAACTGGATGGGAGAAAATGAACAAAAAGCTGCTGCGGCCTAAAGATTCTTGTTAGAATGATGTAGCAAAACACCATTTTTTCCTTATTGTAATTAAACCAAGAAAGAGAATTGCACATACTGTGTAGAGGTATTTCTCAGGAAGGTCATTGTCCACAGGTTTGGCCAGAGGCGGTACTTCATACAGCATGTCCTGCTGTAGTGCTGCTCCATCAACATCATCAGTGTTTGGCTCTTTGGTTCCGTCTGTGAAACAGGGGTAATGAAGACATTCAGACAATGAGAAACAATGTCAAAAAGCAGCAACAGTACGTTGTGCTCGTAAATATTATAATTAGATGGCTTTAAAATTGTGCACACCATTACATAACTGATTACTATTGGATTTACAACAACCCCTGCTCAGTTTGATCTCAGACAAACACTGTTTACAGAATATGAATGCTTTTACAAGGCACCTAATGTCAAACAATTAAGCCTTCACTTTCCAAATGGCTAAACACACTTTTACAAGGCACCTAACGTCAAACAATGAAGCCTTCACTTTACAAATGGCTAAACACACTTTTACAAGGCACCTAACGTCAAACAATGAAGCCTTCACTTTCCAAATGGCTAAACACACTTTTACAAGGCACCTAACGTCAAACAATGAAGCCTTCACTTTCCGAATGGCTAAACACACTTTTACAAGGCACCTAACATCAAACAATGAAGCCTTCACTTTCCGAATGGCTAAACACACTTTTACAAGGCACCTAACGTCAAACAATGAAGCCTTCACTTTCCGAATGGCTAAACACACTTTTAATCAAATGGCTCAACACACTTTTAATCAAATGGCTAAACACACTTTTAATCAAATGGCTAAACACACTTTTAATCAAATGGCTAAACACACTTTCAATCAAATCTCATCAAACAGTCAATGATCTGCTTCGTTTTGATTTAAAAAATGCTTTTTAGAACAATTTTAGTATTACCAGTAACAGAAAACATGTTTATTATACTGCCCATTAAATACACTGAAATAGAAAGCTATTAATGATGCAGTCTTCAAGAATAAATTTTTAAATCAGTGGACCCTCGGTCCACTTAGCCAGCTAAAAGACTGCACCTGACTACAATTTGGGGGACCATAGTTAGTAGGTTTTCTTTAACCCTTCTGTATTCAATATGTTAAAGATATAGTTAAAGACAATCATGGCTTTTAGACTGTCAATAGATGAAAAAGATTTGTTTAAATTTTTAACTATGATTTTCTTAATGATTGAAGTACCTTAAATTGATGGACGTTCAGTCCAGTTAAATTTTGCTGGACTAGGCAAACATTTGGTGGACTTGGTCCATGGTCCACGGGTAAATTGTGAAGACTGATGATGTTTATCTCAAATATACATAGTCTAGGATATTTCTGGCCTTACTCTTACAGTTGCCAAAGGATACACATCTGGGCCCGTATTAACAAAGTTCCTTAGGGAAAACTTAAGTGAATTCCTTAAATTCCTGAAATTCCTTAATTCTCTGGCTGTTTCATGTACAGGTAGTTTAACATTAAAATGCTGTAAACTTGTAAATATTGCTTATATGTTTAGTTTGCAGCCTTCATTGAACAGAAATCATTGGATTTCACATAGAAAATTTGATCTGAACTTTTAACTAAGGTACAACTTAAGTTAAGAATTCCCTAAGGAGCTTTGTGAATGCCAGCCCTGAACATATGGCTAAAGAAAATTCAAGTTGGCTACAACTCTTTCTTCATAAAAGCCTACAAAATACCCCAAATTACATGTAGCAGAATGTCAATGCTGTATGGTAAATTTGGTTAAATAAATCCAAGGGAGCCTTGACATAATCTTTTAAGTCAATCATCTGCATACCTTCTGCTGGGGAGGAGTTGAGTGCATTGGGGTGGAGTTACATGACAATCATCTTACCTTATGCTGGGGGAGGAGTTGAGGGTAATGGGGCGGAGTTACATTACAATAATTTTACCTTCTGATGGGGGAGGAGTTGACGGTATTGGGGCAGAGTTATATGATGGGGCGTAGTTATATGACAATCATCCAGTTGACGGTATTGGGGGCAGAGTTACATGACAATCATTTTGTATCTTCTGCTGGGGGAAGAGCACCTTCCGCTAAGGGAGGAGTTGAGGGTATTGAGGGTGGAGCCACATGACAAGCAATTCTTACCTTCTGCTGGGGGAGGAGTTAAGGGTTTTGGGAGAAGTTATGTGACAATTATCTTACCTTTTGCTGGTGGGGGGGGGGTAGTTGAGGGTATTGGGGGCGGAGTTACATGACAATCATTTAATACCTTCTGCTGGGGGAGGAGTGGAGGGTAGTGGGGGCGGGGTTATAAGACGTTCATCTTACCTTCTGCTAAAAAGGATTTGAGGGTATTGGGGGCGGAGTTATATGACATTCATCTTACCTTCTGCTGGGAGAGGAGTTGAGGGTATTGGGGGTGGAGTTACATGACATTCATCTTACCTTCTGCTGGGAGAGGAGTTGAGGGTATTAGTGGTGGAGTTTATTGACAATCATCTTACCTTCTGCTGGGGTAGGAGATGAGGGTATTGGAGCGGAGTTACATTACAATCATCTTCTACTCGGGGTGGAGTTGAAGGTATTGGGGGTGGAATTATGAGACAATGATCTTGCCTTCTGCTGGGAGAGGAGCTGAGGGTAATTTTATACCTTCCACTAGGGGAGGAGTTGAGGGTATTGGGGGCAGAGCTGAGGGTATCTGGGGCAGAGGTACATGACAATATTTATACTTCCTGCTAGGGGGAGAATTTAAGGGTATTGAGGGTAGTGCTATATGAAAATCATCTTACCGGTACCTTATAGTGGGGGTGAAGTTGAGGGTATTGGGGGCAGAGGTACATGACAATATTTATACTTCCTGCTAGGGGGAGAATTTAAGGGTATTGAGGGTAGTGTTATATGAAAATCATCTTACCGGTACCTTATACTGGGGGTGAAGTTGAGAATATTGGGGGCAGAGGTACATGACAATATTTATACTTCCTGCTAGGGGCAGAATTTAAGGGTATTGAGGGTAGTGTTATATGAAAATCATATTACCGGTACCTTATACTGGGGGTGAAGTTGAGGGTATTGGGGGCAGAGTTACCTGACAATATTTATACTTCCTGCTAGGGGGAGAATATAAGGGTATTGAGGGTAGTGTTATATGAAATTCATCTTACCGGTACCTTATACTGGGGGTGAAGTTGAGGGTATTGGGGGGCAGAGTCACATGACAATGATCTTACCTTCTACTGGGGCAAAAGTTGAGGGTATTGAGGGTAGAGTTACATGACAATCATCTTACCTTCTACTGGGGGTGGAGTTGAGGGCATTGGGGGCGGGGTTTCACTTGGCACCTGCCCATTTATTGTCACCACAGCAGTCTGAAAGTATGAAATAGAACTGGTTAAAGTAGCCATGTCATTGTTTTCATTCTATTTGCAATAAATGATTCAGCTAAGAAAAGAAACAACACACTAGAGCAAGAAGTACTTGTTTAAAATAATGTAAGTGTCTTTCAGTTTTATAATAAAAGTTACATGGCTCAGTGCAATAAATAGACATAGCAAATCAACTTCATTTCTATGATGAGTTATAAAACTGATAACTTATAGATGTTACAGATATCCAACTGCCTTTAAATCATTAACATTATCTAGAGTATGAAGGATCCATAAAGAAAGTTATCAACCATAATTATCCGAGACAAAATTTATATTGTATGTGCATACATCTGCAAATACTAATAAGAGATTATGTGATAATAAAACAAGTTCTTGTTTTCAATGTAAATAAGATAGATAAAAATGATAAATAATTAATGTGTAGAGTATTATTTAATAAAATATTAGAATAACTAGAGTCACCACAGTACACTTATGAAAATTTGGAATGAAATACCTACTTAAATGAATCAGTGCCTGTCATCCATGAAATAAAATTAATGTGCTAATGGCAGTTAGACGTAAAAAAAAATATGTTTCAGGTAACCCGACCTTCCCTAAAAAAATGCCCCGACCCTAGAACATTTTATTGGGTTTGTCAGATTGATTTTGTTTTATTTACCTTTTTCAATAATTAAATGTGTTTTGGATAAATAAGTGTTTTGTTTTGATAGTATCCACTTATAAACTGTTACTAAGGATATTACTGATATGTATTGAATATTTATTCAGTTTTAGAATCTTCAAGTTGACCATTTAACAACAAACAAACAAAAATAAATCCCGACCTACCTACCCTAATTTTTTGGCGCATGTTACCTGAAACAAATTTTTTCTTTTTTACGCCTTAACAGGGCTCTGATGCAACCGAAACAAAAGATCGTCTGTCAATGCATGAATAAAATACACACAGGGCATTAACTTCTAAACACATTAGAACTTAATATATCGTTGAAGGTAATGAATACCCCATCCTAAGACTGCCACAGCGCACGACCCCACCCCAAACATGCACACCATCCCTGTGTACCCGGTATATAAATTTACAATGTCTCCAGCTGATCTCACTCAAAGGTGCCTCAAACGTCAAAAATTTACTGTGTACCCGGTATATAAATTTACAATGTCTCCGGCTGATCTCAATCAAAGGTGCCTCAAACGTCAAAAATTTTGAAGTTTAAGTTTCACTGGAATCCCTCTACTCCATGTGCTCAACAAACTTTTGTGCAATTAACAACCCCCCCAAAATGAAAGAACACTCTTAAATGTGTAGAGCAGCCCAATGTGACATTTTTTTGGGTTTTAAATGCAAAAATATACCTTATTTTTATGTAATGAATATTTGTATGTAAATTAATGGTAGGCAAATGTATTTGAAGAAAAATGTGATAATAAGAGTATTATACAATATTTTAAAAATATCTACCTACACTCTAGAGAGTTATGCTATTTTTTATTAATGCTAAATAAAAGTTATATAGCAAATAAAATTCATCCATACAAGATTTAAAAGTTAATTTGGATGTGTTTATGCTCTCTTTAATCAGTGTTATAGAGATGCTTTTTTTTTTCAATTTTATCTAAATTATCACTATTAAATAAGCATTTTATACAATCTACAATGCTAATTGACATATCCTATTAGGAAAGATTTGACGGACGCATAGCATGGAACACTACAGAAACAATAACGCCAAACACATCACCCTAACTGGTGATTCTTCATTCATTAACATCAATTAATAGACATATCTTATTAAATGCATATTATTAATATTGGTACATACATTTCTGAAACATATTCTTAAAATAATTAATAATAAAAGTAAAGCACCCCCAACACAAGGAAATGGAGAAGACAGGAGATGATAGGTGGAGTGGTGAGAGAAAAAACCCTGCGTTGTACACACCCACACAATTACCTCTTCAAGCCAACCCTGTGAGAAGGTTGTGGTTCCACTGTCTGGTGGTACCACATTTTCCGTCCCAGTGTACTCAAATAGACCATTATCAGAATGACATGCATCTACACCAAACTTATCTAAACTTAAATTACTCAAAGAATCATCAGAATCAAGATTGTCATTTACAGAGTTTTCTTCCAGAACATTATCCATGTAAAGCAAGGTTTTACCAATCTCAGCCTCTATGACAACATCTTCATCTTCACAAATGTTACCACTTGCACTTAAATAATTCTTATCTGCACTTCTGTTACAAGCAGCATTACAAGCATTCGGCACATTACCCATCTCTGGATAGTAATCTTGTGAATACTCAGTAATATTACCACTGTCAAGATCAACTTTGAAACCTTTAACAGAAAGTTCTTTATGACGATATTGGCCCTCATGATTTTCAATACATTGTCTTGTCAACTCTTTGTACCCAGTCCAATAATCACAGTTCATGTCATCAGCAAACACAACCAAATGTGGCTCACTTTCTTGCAAAGTGTTCAAAGCACCCATGCTGTTGAAACGAATGATTCCAATTTTATGCGAAGTTCTTTTCTCTTGCTCTTTTCTAACACTGAGATCTGTTTTCAAAACAATACTTGCAGTAGACTTAACAGTAGTGACATACATATCAGTATTGCTGCTAAAGCACTTTACCTTGTCAATGGAGTCATCATTTCCATCCTTGTCCTCTGTCCTATTTTCAACTTCAACCTTCTCCACTTCAGCAGCCCTAGCATCAGCTGCAGCAGCTTCTCCATCCTTCACTTTCTCAGCTTTCTCCACTTTGCGCTCACTTTCAGTCTCGTCTGCCTCGTTAGCTCCAGCCACTTCCTTGGCTGTAGCGTTTGAGCCATTGCTTGCAGCAGAGTTTCGGTTACCAACAGATTCAGGTTTCTCAGCAGCAACTATTTCTGCTTTGCTGGCTGCAACGTAGTCCTCAACCCCCTCCTCTGGCGTTTTGGAATTGAACTCTGCATTTTCATAATCGATTTCTAAAATAATTAACATGTGTACAACAGTAAAATCAACTAAAACTACTGCTAAAAAGTACAATAATCAATGATAAAACCACATGTGTAACGGAGTCCGTCTTGCAGTCCCAGATTGAGTTTGAGTGTTCAAGTGACCTTTCTCAAATACATAAAGAATTGATTCCACTCAAAATTATAAAACAAGCTCAAAAATGTTTTAAAAAAAATCTTAATAATCTGAACAATTTAGCTAAAATAAAACGGTTTATATACATGTAAAATTATGTTTACAATAGCCTCCTACCTTCCACACGTTCTTTGCTGGTGTCAGCCTCTGCAGTACCATTGGTCAGGGGTGTGTCTGGTGCTGGGGAGGTCGGGGACTGCCCGGGGCTGGCGCTGTACGGGCGTGGGCTCTCTGTGCCGCTGTCTGAGTGCCCATTGGTCAGATTCACATCACTCCTGGTAACCACAGAAATAGGGGGTCAAACATAGGCTTGTTCAACAGGCTGCTATACAGCTTTTACTGTTGAAGTACTCAAGGATGTGATTTCAGAAACTCTGAAAGGGGAGGGAAATAACCCACATATATCACTAAACCCCCATCATTTTCAGACAAATTTAGCATACTTTGTATACAAAGTTTGACATTCAAAAGGAGGAAATCAGCTGACAAGAGGAAGAATCACACACCTGAGCCGACATATGTGCGGGTCAAATAGTTGTGGGAAGGAGGAAATCAGCTGACAGGAGGAAGAATCACACACCTGAGCCTACATATGTGCAAATCAAATAGTTATGGGAAGGAGGAAATCAGCTGACAGGAGGAATAATCACACTCCTGAGCTTACATATGTGCGGGTCAAATAGTTATGGGAAGGAGGAAATCAGCTGACAGGAGGAATAATCACACACCTGAGCCTACATATGTGCAGGTCAAATAGTTATGGGAAGGAGGAAATCAGCTGACAGGAGGAATAATCACACACCTGAGCCTACATATGTGCAGGTCAAATAGTTATGGGAAGGAGGAAATCAGCTGACAGGAGGAATAATCACACTCCTGAGCTTACATATGTGCAGGTCAAATAGTTATGGGAAGGAGGAAATCAGCTGACAGGAGGAATAATCACACTCCTGAGCTTACATATGTGCAGGTCAAATAGTTATGGCAAGTCAATAACGAAAATCTGATTTATTAAGACATTATTTTACAAAACAAATGGTTTTAAATGACTCTAAGTAATAAATAAAAGAATTAATAACTGTAACAATGTTTGTGTTTTAGA
Organism: Congeria kusceri; assembly: GCA_027627225.1. Lineage (NCBI taxonomy): Eukaryota > Metazoa > Mollusca > Bivalvia > Myida > Dreissenidae > Congeria > Congeria kusceri. The sequence goes on from CM051030.1 coordinate 38,805,188, forward strand.
ACAACATAACAAAATGCGGAAAATATACTTTAAATATTAATAAATGAGCTATATACACAAGGTATCATCATTTTTATATTTTAGTAAAATGAAAAACAAAAGAATAATGACAAAAGAATGAAAAACAAGAGAGCCACAATGGCCCTAGGTTGCTCACCTGATATCTATGTATGAAGTTTCATTAAAATATCTCAATACATTCTAAAGTTATTAAGCAAAGAACTGTTTATTTTTAGTAACAGTAACCTTGACCTCGATCGCACCCACCACATAGGCAAAGCAAGGTCTCGATATAAGGTATCTACGTATGAAGTTTCATTAAAATATCTCAATGCGTTCTTAAGTTATTGAGCGTAAACCGTTTTTCTACTTTTAATAACAGTGACCTTGACCCCATAAGCAAACCCAAGTGAGGTCTAGATATAAGATATGTGTATTAAGTTTTATTAAAATATCGCAATGCGTTCTCAAGTTATTGAGTGGAAACCGTTTTTCTATTTTCCATAACGGTGACCTTGACCCCATCCACCCCATATGCAATCCCAAGCAATGTCTCGATATAAGGTACTTATGTATTAAGTTTCATTAAAATAGCTCAATGCGTTCTCAAGATATTTAGCGGAAATCATTTTTCTATTTTTAATAACGGTGACCTTTATCTTGACCCCACCCACCCCATATGCAATCCCAATCGAGGTCTCAATATAATATAGTGACCTTGACCTTGATCCCTCCCACCCCATATGCAATCCCATGCGAGGTGTCGATATAAGGTATCTGTGATTAAGTTTCATTAAAATATCTCAATGTGTTCTAAAGTTATTGAGCAGAAACCGTTTTTTCTATTTTTAGTAACAGTGATCTTGACCTTGACCCCACCCATCCCATATGCAATCCCAATTGAGGTCTCCATATAATGCTTTAACCAAATATGAAACCTCTCGGCCATGTGGTTTCAGAGAAGAATTTTAAAATGATTTTGCATTTACGTGTATATAAACCATGTGAGCTCCGGGGTGTTGCCAGTTTTGACCCCATGGGCATCATTTGAACAATCTTTGTAGAGGACCACTATACAACATTACATACCAAATATGAAACCTTCTGGCCTTGCGGTTTCACAGAAGAAGATTTTTAAAGTCATTTTGCTATTAAAGTCTATATAAGCATTGTGACCCCCGGGGTGTGGCCAGTTTTGACCCCAGGGGCATCATTTGAACAATCTTTGTAGAAGACCACTATACAATGTTACATACTAAATATTAAACCTCTAGGCCTTGCGGTTTCAGAGAAGAAGATTTTTAGTCATTTTGCAATTCAAGTCTTTATAAACAATGTGACACCCAGGGTGTGGCCAGTTTTTACCCCAGGGGCATCATTTGAACAATCTTTGTAGAGGACCACTATACAATGTTACATACCAAAAATGAAACCTCTAGGCCTTGCGGTTTCAGAGAAGATTTTTAAAGTCATTCACTATTTAAGTATATATAAACCATGTGAGCCCCAGGGTGTGGCCAGTTTTGACCCCAGGGGCATCATTTGAACAATCTTTGTAGAGGACCACTATACGATGTTACATAACAAATATGAAACCTCTGGGCCTTGCGGTTTTAGAGGAGAAGATTTTTAAAGTCATTTTGCTATTCAAGTCTATATAAACCATGTAATCCCGGGGTGTGGCCAGTTTTGACCCCAGGGGCATCATTTGAACAATATTTGTAGAGGACCACTATACAATGTTACATACCAAATATGAAACCTCTAGGCCTTGCAGTTTCAGAGGAGAAGATTTTTAAAGTCATTTTGCTATACAAGTCTATATAAACCATGTGACCCCCGAGGCGTGGCCAGTTTTGATCCCAGGGGCATCATTTGAACAATCTTTGTAGAGGACCACTAGAGGATGTCACATATCAAATATGAAAGCTCCAAGCCTTGTGGTTTCAGAGGAGAAGATTTTAAAGTTTTCAGTTCTTAAATCTATTTTTAACTCTGGTGACCTACATATGCAACGATTTGAACAATTTTGAAAGAGGTTCACCCAAGGATCATTCCAGTTGACACATGACGCACGACGGAAAAAGGCGATCCTAAAAGCTCACCATGAGCATGTTGTGCTCAGGTGAGCTAAAAACATACAAATGAAATAAACAAAACATGATATTAATGTGAAATTATATAACTTCAATTTTGAAAGAATAAAAGACATGCAAGTCAATCAACGTTACACCACAGCAACTCACTCATGCATCACCCCTCCATATTTACAAGACGTTACAACATCGCAACCACACGCGGTTATTACCCATGCCAATGCAGCAGCCTTTTCCGGAGCCTGCATGCCAAACATTAAAAAATCACCGTTCTTCTCAGAAATAAACAAGATTCTGTGTTTGATAAACACACATGCCCCCAGTGGTGCTGGATAGTCCATTTCTTAGTCAAAATTAGGTCAAGGTCAAAGTGAGGCTGGGTAATATGGGTGGATTGGGAAAGGTCATAAATCATAAGTAACAACTGTGTAAATATCCAAGTGTTGTAGTAAGCGGTGTTGGTGCTAGAAAAAACGGCAAAATCTAGTTAACCAAAAAATGGCACTTTTGAATTATAATAAATCCAAATTAGGTCAAGGTCATGGTCAACATGAGGTTGTTTGAAATGGGTGGATTGGGGATGGTCATAAGCAACAACTATGTAAGTATCCAAGTGTTGAAGTAAGCGGTGTTGGTGCTAGATGAAACGGTAAAATCTAGTTCAACAAGAAACAGCCCATTTGAATTATTCTAGATGCAAAACAGGTCACGGTCAAGGTCAAAGTGAGGTTGGGTGATATGGGTGGATGGGGAATGGCAATAAGCAACAACTGTGTAAGTATCCAAGTGTGTAGTAAGCAGTGTTGGTGCTAGACAAACCGATAAAATTTACTTAACCTTGTCACGGATTGTCGGACGGAAGGACGGATGGACAGGACAATCACTATATGCCTCCCGCATCAAGATGCCGGGGTCATAAAAACATAGGTGATATACACATATTTTTGTAAGGAACAGGGAAGTTTAAAACGACTGGCTGGACCGATTTCTCTAGACAAATAAATTGGTCATTGCCACACCCAATCAGTCTCAGACCCGCAAATTGGAAGAAGACTATCCTTGACATACTCTTAAACGTGTGTATTTTTACTTTTATTAAACATTTTTAAATGCAAAAAGGTCAATAATTATACAAGTTTCATTATTCGTTTTTTAAAGCCTCTACATTTTTTCAGTAATCTATTACCCAAGGCCAACTGGTACTATACAATAAATTCTACACAGGATACTGGAAAAATGTGGCAAAATCTATACCTATCAGGTAGTTCCAAAAGTTCAAATTTCACCAAAATTTTGCAAAATGCAAACTACAGAACATACATGTGGACAAAGAATACAGGTAAGTGTTGAACCAAAAGAATTGATAATTTTTTTATGAATTTTTTAAATAACTCATGCAGTAAATTACCGAAACCAAGTTTCTTAACGATGCCTTTACCAAACCAAACCAGCCCAACACAGCAATAAATAGTGTCCAATTATGAGAAATGTAACTACATTGACTGCTCCGTATTAAAACATTTTGTGGAAGTTCATTATGAAGTCGATTAATAAACGTTGATAAAATATTTATATGCCTGTCAACCCTTTTAAATTTATTTTGAAGAAAGTTAATAATGAGCAATAACGAGAAAACAAGAAATCAGAAAGTAATTCTAAAGCAGATGAATGCCGGAACAAAAAAATAATTCAGGAGAAAAATGTTAATTCAAAGAATAATAAATTGATAAATTGTTTAGTTAATGAGTTACATTCATCAGTTTGTATCTCAACAAGGCACCCACAGCTCCCAATAAAATTAGGAAAAACAGTACACCTATGGCATAACTACTTGAAAATCAAAATGTTAATCATGTTTCCTTGTTCGTATTGTTAATAATTAGTACCAATAACTTTCCAAATCTCACCGGAAAACTGAGTGACGGAAAAAGAACGGGATTTTAAGGCTATCCCGATACCGATCTCCGCTATCGTCACTATAGTACAAACACAGGTAAACAAAAATAATAATAGCTACAAGTACCATCTAATGTATTTCGTAATCCTAGCTTTGATTTACCGATTTTAATAACTGAAGCAAGATATATATTTTTTGGTTTTATTCTGGCACCTATGGGCAGTTATTTAAGCAGCTGATCGATGTCCTTGTTTGCTAAAAGGCTTATTAATTAAATAATTAATTAATTAAAATTATTTTATTATCAAGAACGATGAGAAATGTGTTTCCATAATCTTTCAAATTCTATTTCAAATATATTACAGTTGAAGCAATATTTTGGTTTTTTGTCATAGGCAGTTGTTTAAATCATTACAGAATCACATAGGCAGTTGTTTAAATCATTACAGAATCACATAGGCAGTTGTTTAAATCATTACAGAATCACATAGGCAGTTGTTTAAATCATTACAGAATCACATAGGCAGTTGTTTAAATCATTACAGAATCACATAGGCAGTTGTTTAAATAATTACAGAATCACATAGGCAGTTGTTTAAATCATTACAGAATCACATAATTATTAGGGAGCCGCCTTTTCCCAGTAAAGTTTGCAGAAACAAAGTCAGAAACACAAAGAATTCATAATTCACCCTAATATTTATTTCTTCTCTTGCTAAAAGGACAGGACATCATTTTCCTGGGTAAATGTTTGTTTGTGAATACAAATGAACTTCATCTGAAGTCACTTGGGTCCCTTCCAGCACTGATAAACAAGGCTAATTTTTCTGACTAGAAATAACTTGTCAAATGTGAAAACAATCTTTCAGTTTTCCCAGGACTTTGGATTAACTGTGTGTGCTCAATGAAGTATTAGTGTTAAAAATTCATGAGATTTAAGCTTCCTATATGCATACAGCATCATGTATTTCACCACTGAAACGATCAATTCTTGTTTTTACTCTTGATGTTTGGAAGTTTTCTTATCGTAAAGCTGCATTCCCTTATAACCAGCCCAAATAATTAGGAATGCAACAAATGTTTGTAGTATATTTTAAGATAAGCCATGCATGTGAATGGTGTGAAAACTAGTCCCTCAAGCAGCAACATTATTCATTCACATTCACACACAGCAATAGCTGGAAGAGTAGGCGTGGGGTAATTAGCACACAAAGCAAGTATAAATGGACATGTACAATATACAGCAAGGTTGTACACTTAAATCTACATATTCTTATATCACTCTATGGTTATAGCTTAAACTTATGGAAAAAACCTAACTTGAATATGCAAGAAAATAATTATAAAGCATTTGCATAATAAGTGTGGTTTTTTTAGGGAGGGCAAAACTAATCGAATATTTGATTGAATGAAAGCCGTTGATCTAGTTAACACGTCATTCGAATATTCGCAAATTTATATTGCTTAAACAAATAACATTCCTTGATTTTATCAAGTATTTTTCTGTCAACATTATGGCAGCATTTCACCAATATATATTTTAATGCCGTGTTTTCAATAGAATGGCTCTGTGTTACCAGTTACGTGTCAGATCGAGAGATATTGAATACACGACAGTGTCAGCGGGCACTTTTCTAGTCCCAAGTGCTACACAATTACATCAGACAGTATAAAACCATAACTGTTAAGTGGTAATTATAACTCGCAGTTAGACATGTTAAAAGAAAAACAAAGAATAGCTTACAGAAGTGCAATCACACATATAGCCGTCAGTATAACTGAGAAACGTAACTCAAATTTGTTGATGAATTATTTTTTAATCTGCGCGTTTCTATGCTGATGAAGATGTGTGTTTTATTGGAAACTTTTTGATTAAAAAAAAACAAAAAAAATCATAGAACCCTCAGTTGTTTATGCTTAATACCGTGTAATTTATAAATTATTTGGAAAGGACAATTTGTTCATGAAAATACAACGGTAAAGCTACTCACTAATCAGTACTAAAACGTCATACAAAAACGGTAAATCTACTCACTAATCAGTACTAAAACGTCATACAAAAACGGTAAATCTACTCACTAATCAGTACTAAAACGTCATACAAAAACAGTAAATCTACTCACTAATCAGTACTAAAACGTCATACAAAAACGGTAAATCTACTCACTAATCAGTACTAAAAAGTCATACAAAAACGGTAAACATACACACTAATCAGTACTAAAACGTCATACAAAAACGGTAAATCTACTCACTAATCAGTACTAAAACGTCATACAAAAACAGTACATCTACTCACTAATCAGTACTAAAACGTCATACAAAAACAGTAAATCTACTCACTAATCAGTACTAAAGTCATACAAAAACAGTAAATCTACTCACTAATCAGTACTAAAACGTCATACAAAAACAGTACATCTACTCACTAATCAGTACTAAAACATCATACAAAAAAGGTAAATCTACTCACTAATCAGTACTAAAAAGTCATACAAAAACAGTAAATCTACTCACTAATCAGTACTAAAACGTCATACAAAAACAGTAAATCTACTCACTAATCAGTACTAAAACGTCATACAAAAACGGTAAATCTACTCACTAATCAGTACTAAAACGTCATACAAAAACAGTAAATCTACCCACTAATCAGTACTAAAAAGTCATACAAACACAGTAAATCTACTCACTAATCAGTACTAAAACGTCATACAAAAACGGTAAATCTACTCACTAATCAGTACTAAAAAGTCATACAAAAACAGTAAATCTACTCACTAATCAGTACTAAAACGTCATACAAAAACAGTACATCTACTCACTAATCAGTACTAAAACGTCATACAAAAACAGTAAATCTACTCACTAATCCGTACTAAAAAGTCATACAAAAACAGTAAATCTACTCACTAATCAGTACTAAAACGTCATACAAAAACGGTAAATCTACTCACTAATCAGTACTAAAAAGTCATACAAAAACAGTAAATCTACTCACTAATCAGTACTAAAACGTCATACAAAAACAGTACATCTACTCACTAATCAGTACTAAAACGTCATACAAAAACAGTAAATCTACTCACTAATCCGTACTAAAAAGTCATACAAAAACAGTAAATCTACTCACTAATCAGTACTAAAACGTCATACAAAAACAGTAAATCAACTCACTAATCAGTACTAAAACGTCATACAAAAACGGTAAATCTACTCACTAATCAGTTCTAAAACAACGACATACAAAAACAGTAAATCTACTTACTAATCAGTACTAAAACGTCATACAAAAACAGTAAATCTACTCACTAATCAGTACTAAAAAGTCATACAAAAACAGTACATCTACTCACTAATCAGTACTAAAACGTCATACAAAAACAGTAAATCTACTCACTAATCCGTACTAAAAAGTCATACAAAAACGGTAAATCTACTCACTAATCAGTACTAAAAAGTCATACAAAAACGGTAAATCTACTCACTAATCAGTACTAAAACGTCATACAAAAACAGTAAATCTACTCACTAATCAGTACTAAAAAGTCATACAAAAACAGTAAATCAACTCACTAATCAGTACTAAAACGTCATACAAAAACAGTAAATCAACTCACTAATCAGTACTAAAACGTCATACAAAAACAGTAAATCTACTCACTAATCAGTACTAAGAAGTCATACAAAAACAGTAAATCAACTCACTAATCAGTACTAAAACGTCATACAAAAACAGTAAATCAACTCACTAATCAGTACTAAAACGTCATACAAAAACAGTAAATCAACTCACTAATCAGTACTAAAAAGTCATACAAAAACGGTAAATCTACTCACTAATCAGTACTAAAACGTCATACAAAAACAATGATTATGTCGACTAGGCTACAAAGCACAAATTACTTTATAACAATCTATACAAATATTCGAATATTCGATTGAATGAAAAAGCGAATATTCAAATACCGATTTTGGTATTAGATGCCATCCCTAGTTTTTTTTTATATCAATATCAAGATTTAGAGCAAAAAGCAGCACCAAGGATCTTGCTCTTCTCAGCACCTCCCATCCCCCATACCACACACCCCTAAACACCCCACCCAAGCCCTCTGCAAGCACACTGTATTTATATTAACAGGTATGTTCAGTGATGATATTTTGCAAATTTACTCTAAATCTTGATATTGAGCAGTGTGCAATGACATATACAGTAACAGACAAAATTAACAAAGTTATAAATAGGATGAGTAAATCAGCACTTGAACCAACGATTTTCATTAAAAGTTTAATGTTGAGATAACAAACAGATAAAACAGGAGTTGTCTGAGGACAGCGCGCTCGACTTTTCTTGTGCTTGTCAGAGTTGCTGGCATTTTTTTCTAAAACAAGAAATATGGAAATTCCACGAAAACCAAATTTTTTTAACGAAATGCATTAAAGTCAGCACATCAATAAATTTTTTAGTAAAAGTGACCTTGACCACACCCACCCCATATGCAATCCCAAGCCAGGTATTGATATAAGGTATCTATGTATTAAGTTTCATTAAAATATCTCAATGCATTCTCAAGTTATTGAACGGAAACCGTTTTTCTATTTTTAGTAACAGTGACCTTGACACCACCCATCCCATATGCAATCCTAAGCGAGGTCTTGATATAAGGTATCTATGTATAAAGTTTCATTAAAATACAGTCAAAACTCGTTATTACGAAGTCGTCGGGACCGGAGAAAATACTTCGAAATAACGATTATTCGAATTAAACATTTCTAGATTTTCTTGAGAAAAAAAGTTGTTGTAAAAATCTCATAGTTATATAGCAGAGATGCGGTTACACTACACACTTTGATAGAACTTATAAAAAACGAATAAACACGATAACTTGATGTACTTGAGTTATTTTGTATAATTTCTCAGCGATCGTTTTCTTTGACTTTACATCACGCTCCACTTCCATGATGGCACCATACTTTTCTTGGTAGGTTTTCGATGTATGGCGTCGTTTAACGCCCTTCCCTGCTGCCAATCTGGATATCCTCCCAGGTTGGTTACCGGGCCCTTCTCCAGATTGCTTGGCAATGGGATTGATGTTTTCTGTATTTATTACTGCTTCTGACATCGTGAATATTAGCGCAAGTAAATACGAACTGATGATCTGACAAATGCAAGTCTAACTTAAATACAGAAACCTAATAATTGCTCAAACGTTTTGACATCGTGTTTGCAATTCAGTCTTGTTAAAGCGATAGCTTGCCACGCTTTCATTATGGAAACACAACAGCTTGGTTTAATCGATTATTAACTCCGGAAAGGTGCGAAAATCAAGCAAAGCGCAAATGTTGTCACAGCTGATACGGTTAAAGTAAAGGTGTGAACATTTTCTCCATCTCTATTATTAACACTTCGAATTAACAATTGATAAATGCACTGAAAAACAGGTGTTGGGACCGGATTTATGGGTTTGAAATAGCGATAATTTGAAATAACGGAGTTCGAATTAAACATCAAAATTCTAGTTAAAATAAAAAGGAAAAACTCGAGACCGAAAAAAAACTTCGAAATAACAAGGAATTCGGATTAACGGTGTTCGAAATAACGGTGATCTACTGTATATCAATTTATTCTCAAGTTATTGAGCAAAAACCGTTTTTCTATTTTAGTAACAGTGACCTTGACCCTATACGCAATCCCAAGAGAGGTCTCGATATAAGGTATGTATGTATTAAGTTTAATTAAAATATCTCAATGCGTTCTCAAGTTATTGTGCGGAAAACTTTTTTCTATTTTCAGTAACAGTGACCTTGACCCCACCCACCCCATATGCAATCCCAAGCAAGGTCTCGATATAAGGTATGTATGTATACAGTTTCATTAAAATATCTCAATGAGTTCTCAAGTTATTGAGTGGAAACTGTTTTTCTATTTTTATTAACATTGACCTTGACCCCACCCACCCCATGTGCAATTCCAAGCAAGACCTCGATATAAGGTATGTATGTATTAAGTTTCATTAAAATATCTCAATGCGTTCTCATGTTATTGAGCAGAAACCGTTTTTCTATTTATAGTAACATTGACCTTGACCCCGCCCAGCCCATATGCAATCCTAAGTGAGGTCTTGATATGAGGTATCTATGTATTAAGTTTTATTAAAATATCTCAATTTGTTCTCAAGGTATTGTGCGGAACCCATTTTTGTATTTTTAGTAACAGTGACCTTGACCCCACCCACCCCATATGCAATCCCTAGCGCGAGGTCTTGCAATAAGGTATATATGTTTGCAGTTTCATTACAATTGCTTAATCCGTTCTCGATTGAGAGAGTGGAAATGAATAGTTGAGAAACTAGCTACCGAAAAACTTTAACCTGTCCATATAGCTTATATGTAAAGTGTAAAAAGGCCCATAATTTTGACAAATTTGAAACTAGAGTTATCAAAATTGGCCCATAATTAATTTTTCTATTGGGAATAAGTGTTCTAAGTTTGCATGAAATTTCTTAAGCCATTCCTGAGAAACCAGCTTACAGAAAAACTTTAACCTGTCCATATAGCTTATGTAAAATTTCAAAGTGTAAAAAGGGCCATAATTTTGACAAATTTCAAACTAGAGTAACCAAACTTGGCCTATAGGTTCATTTTAATGTGGGGAATAAATGTTTAAAGTTTGAATAAAAGCCCTTAAGCCATTCCTGAGAAACTAGCTTACAGAAAAACTTGAACCTAGCTCGGACGACGACGCCGGGGCGAGGAGTATAGCTTGCCTTTTCTTCCAAAAGTCGAGCCAATAATGCTTTATGAGCTAAAATCTTCAACACATTTTCATAAAATAAATGGAATTTGAATCGTCTGAAGTTCAGTTTGGTGAAACTATCCGAAATTTCTCGTGTTTTATGTAGAATATTGTGCAGCTCGCAGAATATTAACGGTGAATAGTGGGATTTAATCCACATCGCTACGAAATTCTGCAGTAAGTAAAGCTAGTTTTTGTAAACTGGTTTACTTGGAGGATTAGTGTGTTTGCAATCAACGGTTCCAACAAACCAAATGCTTCTGAAGTAGTTCATATACCAACGTAAATACATGATAAGACAGTAAATAAGATAACCGTTTATTTGTAGAGTCTGAATTTGGCCATTTTAATGGGACCCATGTATATGTTGGGTCAGAAGCAGTGAAAACTGGTATGGCAGAAACTAAGTCAATTCTTGGGTGCATGGAAAAACATTTTCATTGCTTAAATACTTACCCAACAATAATTGTACTGCGCACACTCTTCCTAGGCGTGTATGTTGCATGTTCGTGCTGCTCCGCTAAATGTGTTGCATTCACAATGAACTGTTCGCTGCCCTGAAATTGAAACATTGATTGGGTTACTTTAATAGTTTAAACTGCATTTCCTAACTTATTTTTTGGAAAAAAATCGTTTCAGCTATTTAAAAAAAAATAAAATTGGCTCACAATAAAATCACAATAACTGGACCAGAAGAAAAAGTCCACCAGTTCTCTTTTAATGTCTAATTTTTCAGCACATAGCAGAGGAATAATAAAATCTGTTGTTGTTTTTTCTTAATAACAAGAGCTTTATCTATAAAGGGGCCTCAGAAAAAAAAATAGCACAAGAAATTATGAAAATTCAGTATTCAAATTGGCCTACTCGGAAGGTATAAATATACTCAAATGGATTGACATACTGGATAGTTAAGAAAAAAATCTGCTTTATCTACAACGGGGCCTCAGAAAAAACAAGAGGGCCATGATGGCCCAAGCGATCACCTGAGAACTGGTACAGATGAAGACCATACTGATGTGACAGATTTGAAAATTAAGGTATCTGAACAATACACAGTGGGGGTAGGATCAATTTTGATTTAAAACATCGGTAAGTGCAATGGGCTAACTAAAGTATGAGTTGGGTAGTGGATGTGCGTTTTTTGCTAATGGTTCTCAAATCTTTTTTCTCTTTATTCTTACCTGACCCTTTTTTATTAAGTCATTGACAATTCTGGAAAATGCACAAACAGTAGATTTTTATGTCTTTTTCGCAAACAGTTTTGGAAGACTAGTTGCAATGCGATAATTGCAATGGCTGTGCTATAAGGTAAAGTTTTGCTTTTTCTTTGATAATTTTCTTTCCAATGATGATAAATGATGTTAATGCAGGCTCTGAAGACATCAAAGTTGCATGTACAAATAACTGCATGCAAGTCTTGCAACTGTTGGAAATCAAATTTTATCAATCAATTTTTATGGTCATGCGCAAACTGTGTAAGTTTGGTAACATTGAATCAAAATTCGTGTGTGCAAGCCAATCATTGATAACTTGTTGATGTTTTTTTCCAAACACAAGGGGCAATAACTCTGGTGTTTCTAGCCCGATCATGCTTACATTCTAATTCATCTGTAGTCTTACGTTCATAGACAAACCGTACACGATTGGTGAAGATTGGATGAAAAATGAAGTCTTTATCCCGAATAATGTCCATTTTTGCATATTTTTTTCACAAAGGGCAATAACTCGGGTGTTTCTGGTCCAATCTTGCTAATATTCGACTCCACCTTTAATCTTATGGTCATAGACATACTGTGCAAGATTGGTAAAGATTGGATTAAAAATGATGTCTCTATCCTGTATAATGCCCATTTTTGCATATTTTTTTCACAAACAAAGGGCAATAACTCTGGTGTTTCTGGTCCGATCTTGCTTATATTCGACTTCAACTGTAATCTCACCGTAATAGAAAAACTGCGCAAGATTGGTGGAGATTGGATGAAAAATGTCTCTATCCTGAATAATGTCCATTTTTTTAATAAACAAAGGGCAATAACTCCATTTTTGATGTCTGCTGAGATCTGATTGTCATACACAAACTGTGAAAGTTTGGTTAAGATTGGATGGAAAATAAAGTGTATACGTTGGAAAAGGGCACTTTTGCACTTTTTTTGCATGAAAAACAGGCAATAACTCTGGTGTTACTGGTGTGATCTGACCCAATAACAATCCGCTCCGAGATTTTATGGTCTTACACAAACTGTGCAAGTTAGGTCAAGATTAAATACAAAATGTAGTCTTTATCGCGTTAACGGTCCAAATTGTTTACGGCACATTGACGACGGACGACGCCCGAGAGATCCCCTAGTCCAATAGCAGAAGAAATTATGAAAATTCAGTATTCAAATTGGCCTACTCGGAAGGTATAAATATACTCAAATGGATTGACATACCGGATAGTTAGGAAAAAAAGCTTCAGATAAATATGGTAGACATTGTTTCTTACTTTTAGTAGATTCTTTGCAAGAAATGCTTAAAAAATGTTTACTTCAGGATGTTGTTCATTAATGTAACATGAATAAATTAACACATTTTTCATTAACCATACTGTGACAGTGTAGTAAGTGGAATACCTTTTTGGAACATAACAGTAATTATGTCCTATCCATTAAGTGTATCCTGATAACTACCAGGAAACTAAATGGCCACTGCATAAATCACAGGAAATAACAAACAATGTTCATTGGCCCACTGGTGTGTTGTTTAACAAACATTCTGTAAACATAACCACCCAGAAAAGCTCATTTATACTTATAAGTTACTGAAAACTGTAGAGGTTTCATTCTAATTAATAATGTTGTTTGTTTACAATTTATACTTCGTTACTGGATGATTTTGGTTCCCTCTGCATTTGTGTAGTTCATTACTAATAACTGTAAACATCAACCAAGTTGTCATACCAAGCTGGTGCAGTGTATACATGTGCTACACAGTTTTCGGCGTAGCTGTCTAAGATCACTTTTGAACTAGAATTCTTGTGATAATTATGCGGCGGGAAAATTGAATGCCAATAGAATCGGGCAAATTTTCTAATTTTAGAGAATGCAAACTTAAAACAATCGTTTAATAACTGTTGCATACTTTTCCGGATTAAAATTTACATAATTGTTTACATAAGTGGTTAAAATAAAGTTATAAACATATGTTCGACATACACTCTAGAAATGAACATAATTATGAACAATTGTACTCATTGTATGTCATGATCAGAATGTTATATTCATTCACATAATGAAATGACTATATTGTTTAGCCTACATAATCGGCGCGCTCTTTAAATAGCAATTACAATGCTACAATTCACGGGGACGGCAGTAGGTCACAACGTACAATGTTGCCATTTGAGCTCGCAAGCACAAAATATAAAGTGGTAAATTTCTGTTATTTTTCTGATAAATAAGCAAAAAAAAATATTAGCAAATTTGATTGAGCATGTATTTCTTATTATTTTATCATTGTGTAAAAGTATCATTGTACGCTGTAACCGACTGTCATCCCCGTGAATTCGTACAACTCCAGCATTAGAATCTTTCTAAAAATAGCGCGCGCTAAAGCTGTGTTAATACACACGCATCAATTAGCGTCCGGAGAATTCTAAACACGAGAATTTCAATAAATGGAGAATTTATAAACTTACTGCGCATGTTAATTTATATTTGAATTGTGGTTGTGTTTAATTAAGAATTATTTATAATTGCACCTTTCTATCAGCTTCTTATTCTATCTATAAACATGTTAAACATCTTTCTATCAGTAAAATGTGGTGAAAGAAGTCTCGAATACCTCGAAACGTTGATCGTGTTACTTTAACTTCATTTGCGTAGCATGAATCATAACACTATGTGCAATACTAATGATACATATAGTATATTATTTAACATAACTATGTACACTTGTCTGATATATATAATAATTTTCATTCATTCCCGCTATTATTTCCTGACAATGTTAATTTGTTAAATTTGCCTTACAAATTCATGTACGAAGGTTGTTTACGTAAATTACTAGTTTTCAGCTTATTCATGTATCACTGGTCGAAACATTGGGCGGTATCTTATCGGTTTATTCACGGTACAGATATTTACAATGATTTTGTTTATCTTAAATTAATTTTGGGGTCCGAGAAGTCTCCTTAGTAGGGACAGAAAAATATGGGGACCGAGAAATCACGTAACCGATCATCTTGGTCCTCTTATATTAGATAAAGGGCAAAAAAATGACATCTCAATATTAATTTCGACGCCAAATGTCTTTTTTAAAGACATTCTTGTTTTAATTGGACAGGACAAAATTACGGGAAAGATAACCTTATGTGGAAAACCACACAAGTTCTAATATTTGCAATAACTTTTAAGGATGGATAGTGCGTGAAATTCACACTAGATGCTGATTTACGAACAGCATTAAAATGTTGAAAGGCAAACACACTAAGAACAATGCAGGCAATGGCTTATGAGTTTTATATTCTATAATGGCTCTGGAAAAATCAGATTTATTCTTAAAGAGATTTTTACCATAAATGGTCCGTAAATGAGGACAGTAGCATAGATGTGACATAATAAATAGAATATACACAAAATATTGATCATCTTGATGCATTTGATAACCACCTCAAGCATACACTTTCACCAAACCTTTTGTGTTCTATCTCAATAGGTATACATCATATACGCAGGTATATCATGCATTCACACACAGACAAAAGATTGTCCCTATAATGCCTATAATGCACCTATCAAGCTGCGGGGGGGGAGCTGCGGAGAATCCCAGGGGAATTTGACTAATTGTATTTTTGGGGATCTAATGCCCCACCCTACAGCCAAGCGTTTTCTTTAAATCCCCTCAATGGGGGATGCTTAATTGGTGTATCAAATGGCCCGGGGGCCAATATTATCGGGATCTAAAATCCAAACAGTTTATTTCCCGAGACCCGGAATCATTCAGAGTGTCAAATTCCCACCTGTCGGGAATTGCTTTCAGTCTAAAGTCCCATATATGCCCGCCGCTCCACCCCCCTTGTCATCCTTGAATTCCAATGGATACACTACGTAAGACCATAACTGCCTCTGAGCTTTCATAGTTCACTTTCTCAAGCCTACAGCCAATACATTTTTCATGAATAACATTAAATAATTCTAATTTAAAACTGAAATTCATAATATAATGCAAAATTCTACTTTAATAGTATGTGCACGGAACAAGCATGATGGACCCCATAAGATGTACTCTCAGTAAATTGTGTGTATGGAGGACATTTTCAAGAAAGTGATTAAAATCTTTCTGAATATATTTTCTTCTTTGTTGAAAGTTTTTTATTAATGAAAACACATATAGGATCTGACACGAATTGTCATTTCATACCATAATTTATTAAATGAGTTCACAAATTTTGTTAGTAAGCGAGCCTTTGGCGAGCTTACTAACAAATTTCCTGGACGAGTTTAATAAAATATGGTATGAAATGACAACGAGTGTCAGATCTTTTTTATCACATGCATTTAGATGAAATAAAACCCTTCTTATTTTACCAAAATAAGTTGGTAAATTCTCAAAGTTGAATACTGATGTGACGTCATTTCATGTTGACGACGTCATTTCACCAAAATTACATCATGCGGTTGGTCAGTCAAAAAAAAAGTAGCCAATGAAAACGCTCAAAATGTTATCTTAAACATGTGTAAGATAGAAATATTCGTAATGGTTGTATTACAAGGCATAGCATGTGATAAAAGTCATTAAAGAATAAAGATATGACGTCCTGGTTATTTTATAAAGTGTCACCGTTTGTCACTTAACAAGCTTAAAAGGGTACAGAAAATCGTAATTTAAAACCAAAATGCTTGAATATACACCTACCACAGGAATACTGAAAGGCAAAATTATCCCATCAAATTGGGCATTCATTTATTACCCTGAAGGTAATACACCATCCGTTTGCAAAAAATATACAATAAAAGACATTGTTTTACAATACAAGGTGAACATTAGCTAGATAACTTTTAGTGCAGGTTCTAAGAGTTGACCATTATGCAGCGAAGCTTGTAACATACAATTACATTATGCAATTGCACAAAATATGTTAATTTAATTAGCAAAGGCAGTTATATTTCTCAAAAATAGCATTACCTATTCATGATAAAAGTCACTGCCAAACAATTGTGTAAAGCTTATCAAACCGAGGCCCAAAAAAATAACAATAGAATACAAAGTGTGGTAAGGGATACCGACTAAATTCAGAGGACAGTTTTAACCTGCTTTCTACAGTAAAAGATCAATCGTAAATTTCACAAACATTGCCAAAACATCAACTCAATAATGGACTACATGAATTGGTGCAAAACAAATGAGGCTCGTTGTGGGAAAACCGGACTTAATGCATGTGTGTTAAATGTCATCCCCGATTAGCCTGTGCAGTCCGCAAAGGCTAATCCAGGACGGCACTTTCCGCCTACAGTGGATTTATGTTTAGAAGAGACTTCCTTGAAACAGAAAATACCATAAAAGCGGAAAGTGCCGTCCCGGATTAGCCTGTGCGGACTGCACAGGCTAATCTGGGACGACACTTTACGCACATGCATTAAGTCCAGAATTAAGTTGGCATCATTTCTGGGTATCTATGAAAATAAAATAAGTAGTAAAATAGGATGCCAATAAGTACAACATAACACCAACATATGTTTTTGATGGGTGATCACATACAAAACAGATATTTTATTTAAAACCCAGAAAAATGACATCAAAAATCATTATCAGTTTTCAACCCATACAGGTACAATTCCCTGTAGTTTACTTAAAAACACAAAGGTAGCAATCATACAATACCCTAAGCTGTTTTCCAAGGTCACGGTCAGAACTGTTTATATAACAAAGCAATAGGTCACCAATATGCTCACCTGGTGAAGCACAGGCAAATAATAGTCATTTTAAATTTCATTTGAACTATTTTTAGGTTACACTTATTGTACAATGTTAGTTTTTTTGTTTGAATACAATTGGCAAGAAAAAACTTGGGTCAATTCCTAACGTCAATTGACATCTGTTGTTGTTTTTGAATGAAAGAACTTTGATTATTGGACTAGAGTTCATACAATGAATTGTGCATTTTATTTGACAAACTCTAAAGCATCAGCAAAGAGTGGTTATAATTCATATCAATCAAAAAACTATTCCAAGCTAACACTGAAGTAAAGAAATCTCTGAAGGTTTTAACCTGAATTGAACATATTTCAATAAGCTATAGAGGGTGACTGTCTGTGTTTTGTACAAATACACATCACTTAAATATACAGTATAAACAAGTTACCGTACTTAAGTCCATATTCTGAGTTAAAGCTGCACAAAGTTATCATTATTGATCAGTAGAACATTAAATGTTCAAGGATCCAACCTAGGATCGTCCTGTCTCAAGACAAATCCCCGCAAGACACAACAGCAACATCCGTTTGCAAATACATGAAATGAGGCGCGCCGTGGGAAAACCGGTCTTAATGCATGTGCGTAAAGTGTCGTCCTGGATTAGCCTGTGCAGTCCGCACAGGCTAATCCAGAACGGCACTTTCCGCTTGTATGGTATTTTCTGTTTCAAGGAAGTCTCTTCTAACCATAAATCCACTTTAGGCGGAAAGTGCCGTCCTGGATCAGCCTGTGCGGACTGCACAGGCTAATCCGGGACGACACCTAACGCACATGCATTAAGACCGGTTTTCTCACGACGCGCCACATTTAGTTTAAAATGCATCTAGACATTCAGACCGTCAGGGCTGAATAGTTTTCCAGGATTGCTTTTTACAACAACTGTCGTCTGTAAATGTTGTTTGACAAAGATTACACTGAGCAGACTTGTTTATTTGATCAGGTAATGATTGCATGGTGACTGACATACAAATGCGAACACAGAAAACAAAATATAAAATAATAAGTCATTTCTAAGCAATAATATTCACACAATTTACAATGCGGATTTAAACTTTACAGGAAGCATCAAACAAATAACTGGGCCATGCATCAGGACAGAAAAACAGACGATTCTAGTTCCAGCAGCATACAAAAACAATTTCTACAGGCAGAATAGACCGAAGGTGACAGTGCGAAGCATTCGATTTCATCATGCATTGAAACTCCCTTGTACATGGGGGATAACTCTTACCTGTAGATTTTCTAATCCCCAATCACAGGTTTCATTCCAGATCTAGTATTCATACGAAATCTCATAAGTATGGAATATTTGGCCAAATATGTTGAAGTTACCATGGCTAACAGTATCCTGCCTGTTACTAAAACCAATTTTAAGATATTTCTTAATTTTCGACTAAGATTCTTTATAAATACCATCCCTGAACTTTGTTATCTTAAACTCACTTAGGGCAAATTTCCGAATTCGTTATAGTGGAAATAATTCCTGACTTCTTTTTCTTCCTTCTTATTTTATATAAAATCAATACAGTTCTCTCAAACTTCTTACTTGAATTTTCGTATATGTCAAAGTATTTTCAAACTCTCTGCGATTTCAAGATAACAAAGTTCGGATGTATAACCCATGTTATTATTCCCATATGTGAAATAATATTTGTTTCAGTCATGTCAGTTATTATGAGGTGAACTATGGAACTTGGGCATGAAGTCAAAAGAATCGCAGTTGTACATACCTTCCCTGTTTCTGTTTGGAAGACATGCTCTGCGCTGAAGAGATTTCTGAACAATTCGCCGTAGAATTTCAATCGACTGAAATGAAGCCATCAAGCAATAAACAAATAGTTACTATAATTGTGTTTAACTCGCAGCTGAAGTTTTAATCTAAATCATGGAACAAATTTTAATATTTAGAAGTGTTAGTTGATAAACCTGGACTGCTGAGCTGCATAGGAGAAAACTGAATGACTGCACTCAATAAAGATAGATGGTTCAATTAAATGTGAAAAACTGGGATTACATATGACAAAACTGATAAATTGCATTTGATAAACTCAATTATTGTTCTTCAAATACAATTAATTCACTCAATGTGAAACTAGTCAAACAGGTATTGAAAATATCAGTTACATCATTTTCATATTGAGCAAATCATCATAAATCATAAAGTTTAGACAATGCCATAACCTCTAAATGGAAAAGAAGGAACAATTTAAAACAACTTACATATCTTACATAAATCAGATTTCAAACAGTTTCCTTCACCTTTACTGGATGTTAACATATTAATGTCATTAAACTAATTACAGTTGGCATAAATAATCACAAATTTGCATCTGTCACATTTACATGCCTTTAGGCATACATGCATCTAACTGTTGATCAATGGCTACAAAACACCGAATAAAAATGCAAAGAAAACCAGAAGCAAGACTAAAACCGGGCCGGCTAGCTCAGTTGGTAGAGCGCTGGACTACAAATCCGAGGATCGCGGGTTCGATTCCCGGCCGGGCCACATAACTTGTGTGGGGATTGGTCATGAAATTATTTCTACGGCCATTCTCCCCGTACTCTGATTCAAGTAGGGCAGTTGTCAGTTACTGGCATAAGTACGGGCACTTAGTACTGGTAAACCAGCTTACCCAGGAAAAGCGTGAGTAGGTTAACTGACCGCCGTTATATGAAATACTGTTGAATACGGCGAAAAATCCAAACAAACAAACAAACAAAACAGGATGTGAGAGCCATAAATAACAACTACATTGTAACAATCAGAGTTTGTGGCTTTATGCCATGTGATTTGTCTATGTCGGTGATTGGAAATAAAACATAGTAGCAGCAATTTCAAAAAAACATATTATTTTCAAAATCATTTCCCATAACAAAATTGATGAAAAATGTATAATTGTCAGAAATTTCCGAAATTTAAGTAGCATTGGATCTTATGGCTACTGGTAACGCTAACATTGGATGGGGTATCTCAGGTTTTCACTAAGTGTCTTTCATTGTAGTATTTTAACTTTTCCAATATTCCGAATAAAATGACTATTTTGCAGAATTTCTAGAGTTGTTGCCATTATACAAACCTAGCCCCTTTAAAAAACTGACAACAACAAACCACTAACGAAAAAATCTAAGACTGTCCATGTAACAGGTCCATATGACACACTGTAGGTTTGATATTATTGTTACACCCATATAACGGTCATATTTACAACTGCAAAGCCCATATATGACAGCAAGATTGTGAAGGAAGTAGTGAACACATTAACACATAAATGTCACCATTATTTCATGGAAAGTCAAGAGGACCATTATAAGAAAAGTTTCACATTCAAATTGTGTGGCAAATAAATGTCAGACTGGTGGACCTCATTATGACGAAATATAACAGAAAGCAAAATGCAACAACTGACATATCATGAATTCTTTGATCGCGTTTACAGTCTTAAGAATGGTACATTTATCTCACTGATATTTCCTTATTGTTGTTGCGCAATTGTTGTCTAGCTTAGAAAGCATGTATACTGCTCACTATATTATATCAATGAACAAAACAAAAAGGCCAAATGGCCCTGGGTCCCTCACCTGAGTTTCATTAGTCGAACAATTTTCCATGTGTGAGATTTTTATACGGATATGGATATACTGATACGGACTGAAGGAAATGCGGCCTTAATCACCATGGTTTGAAAAACTTCAGTGACAACAGGACATTCAAAATTTTCAAGTACATATTGAGTTTTTGACCCCACATGACCCAGATTCGAACCCGGCCGAGATATCATTGGGACAAATGTTTTGACCAAGTCTCATGAAGATTGGGCAAAAAAAAATGTGACTTCTAGAGTGTAAACAAGCGTTTTCTTCAATTTGGCCTAGTAACCTAGTTTTTCACCCCATATGACCCGGATTCGAATTTGGTTGAGATATCATTGGAACAAATGTTCTGACTAAGTTTTATGATGATTGGGCCAAAAATGTGACTTCGAGTGTTAACAAGCTTTTTCTTCAATTTGACCTAGTGACCCAGTTTTTGACCTCACATGACCCAGATTCTAATTCGGTCGAGATATCATTGGGACAAATGTTCTGACCAAGTTTCATAAAGATTGGGCAAAAAAAAAAGTGACTTCTAGAGTGTAAACAAGCTTTTTCTTCAATTTGGCCTAGTAACCTAGTTTTTCACCCCATATGACCCGGATTCGAATTTGGTTGAGATATCATTGGAACAAATGTTCTGACTAAGTTTTATGACGATTGGGCCAAAAATGTGACTTCGAGTGTTAACAAGCTTTTTCTTTAATTTGACCTAGTGACCTAGTTTTTGACCTCACATGACCCAGATTCTAATTCGGTCGAGATATCATTGGGACAAAAGTTCTGACCAAGTTTCATAAAGATTGGGCAAAAAATGTCACTTCTTAGAGAGTCAACAAGCTTTTTCTTCAATTTGACCTGGTGACCTAGTTGTTCACCCCACATGACCCCGATTGGAACTCTGCCAAGATATCATTAAGACAAATGTTATGACCAAGTTTCATGAAGATTGGTAAAAAAATGTGACCTCTAGAATGTTAACAAGCTTTTTCTTCAATTCGACCTAGTGACCTAGTTTTTGATCCCACATGACCCATATTTACATTCGGCCGAGATATCATTAAGACAAATGTTCTGACCAAGTTTCATAAGATTGGGCAAAACATGTGACTTCTAGAGTGTTAACAAGCTTTTTCTTCAATTTGACCTAGTGACCTAGTTTTTGACCCCACATGACCCACCCAAATTCGAACTCAGCCGAGATATCTGAAAAAGTTTCATGAAGATTGGGCAAAAAATGTGACTTCTAGAGAGTTCACATGCTTTTCCTATAGCCATATAAGGAAATCCCACCCTCTGGCGACCATGTTTTTCACCAGACCGGAACCATGTTTTAACATGGCCGAGATATCATCAGAACAAAGGTTCTGAGCAAGTTTCATGTTGATTGGGCAAAAAATGTGACTTCTAGAGTGTTCACAAGCTTTCCTATAGCCATATCAGGAAACCACCCCCCACCACCCAAGGCCATGTTTTTCAACAAATCGGAACCATTTTCGAACTCGGCCGAGATATCATAAGAGCAAATGTTCTGAGCAAGTTTTTTTTTGATTAGGCAAAAAATGTGACTTCTAGAGTGTTCACAAGCTTTTTCAATAGCCATATTAGGAAAACTGTCCCGCCCCTTGGCGGCCATGTTTTTCAACGGATCGGAACCATTTTCGAAGTCAGCCAAGATATCATTAGAACAAATGTTTCATCTTGATTGGACAAAAAATGTGACTTCTCGAGTGTTCACAACCTTTTTCTTCAATTTGACCTAGTGACCTAGTTTTTGATCCCACATGACCCAGTTTTGAACTCAGCCGAGATATCATAGGGACACATGTTCTGATCAAGTTTCATGAAGATTAGCCAATAAATGTGGCCTCTAGAGTGTTCACAAAAAGGTAAATGTTGACGACGCACGATGGACGACACACGACGATCACAAAAGCTCACCATGAGCACGTTGTGCTTAGGGAGGCTAAAAATGAATGATTGTCAGCTGTATTGGCACTTATATTTCAAAATAATATTAAGAAATGTCTTTGTGCTGTGACATAACAATTACCTGTAAACCTAACTGTGGTCTTTTCTAACATTCAATTTCCAGAAAGCAACAGGCATACATTTTTAACTGAATGATCTGGAGGTCATGTTAAGATTCTTAGTGCATTTTAATAATGTATATAGCATTTTAGAAGTCAACATTGTTTGCAAAGAATTTTGTTAGGAATTCTTATCGGTTGATTATTTATTTATAAAAAAGACAACCTACTGTACAATTAAAGAAACAAGTATTTTCGCACATGTAAAGATAGATCATTTCAAAAAGTATATTTTTTACTGAACATAATATGTGTAATCAAAACAATTACAAACACTTTCTATAATTAGACATTTCAATGGTGCAGATGATCAAATACAATCTCTCAACACAATAAAAGTCTTAGCTTTGAATTCATTTGTTATAGACATTCTTGTATATGAGAAAACCGATTTATTCAAAATTCATTTGCATACTATACTGTGAAATTATACGCATACATAAATCTCCGATGTCAGATATAAAACACTTCAGTTGATATCAAGTATGTGGAAAAATGCAGTAATAGGTGAAAACTTAAAAGCATCATATTTCCGCTATCTTTTTATCATCTTGCATAAATAATGTTATCTTATTGCGTTCAAACGCGAAGTAAGGTCACATATTTCTACTGTTTACTATAAAGGGTCTTATCATACAAAGTGGACGAAAATTCTCCTTGACACATTTTTTTAAAGCAATAATAATAAAGACAATATGACATGACATTTAGGAATACGGAAATGGATAGCAATAAATGTTACTCCAAACGTACAGGAACTCTTCTCCATAAATTTATTGTTTAAAATCCTCTGGCTACATATCCATTTCAGAATGTTTTTAATTAACTTGGTTTAATTGAGTAACATTGCTCTAACTGATAAAAGGTAATAAGAATTTTTATAGCTCAATTTTTAACTCTCTGGCGTTTTATATGAAGTGTCGTGGGAAACCGGGCTTAATGCATGTGCGTAAAGTGGAGTCCTGGATCAGTTTGTTATCCGTAGTTTTCATTTTGTAACATCTGTCAACCTATACACAGTTACTGTGCACCTGTTACAGAATTCTGGCATTTCCTGGTGTAATTTATTAGCCCCCCAGTTTTAATTTTATAACATTCGGTCAACCTGTACACAGTGACTATGCACCTGTTATAGAATTCTGGCAGTTCCTGATGTAACTCATTATTCATGTCCTCATAGATCTTCTGTGCTTGCTCCAGATCTTCTTGTGCCTGAAACATGGGAATTTTACAGGTTAAGTTTAGTTTAAACCAGTTTATTTGAGCTCGATTGTATCGAAAGCCTAAGGCTTATTGAGACACTCTCGAGTCTGTTTCCTGGGTATAACCAGTACTTGGTGTCTTTGGGGGAAATCTTAAGTAAGATACCAGTGTGGGGATCGAACCCAGGACCTCCCTATCGCTAGGCGGACACCATATCCACTACGCCACCGCGACCTCGAATTTTTTACAGGTTTAATAGGGGTAGGGCTCACCCTGGCTTAAAATTTTCTTTAGCCCAAATTACAATAATGCAATGAAATGCTGCTCATTTGAGGCATTTACTATAAGGTTTTATGAAGCAAAGGTTAAAGCCAAATGAAAATTTCTTGAGCCAAATGTTTAAATTTGCAACCATTGGCTAATTTGGCGCATGACAGTGTCAGCCCTCCTGTAGGGGTACTGACAGTACATTTGTAATTTGGCAAACAGACTTACTTACCATTTAATACTGTTGAAAGGGAAAGATCTAGAGAAAAATATCAGGGTGCAGCACACTGCTTCTTGTCTTGATACCTCTCCCCCCCTCCCCTTCTTGGCTGGTCAACACAAAAATGTGTTGAATATCATTTGCAATTAATATATTTGTGCAAATTTTCAATGGCAAATGAATAGACTTTGCTCAAAAACCTTAATCAGAAGCATTAAATTAAACTCATGAAAACCCTGCATAAGGAAAATATTAGAAAATGTCAACAAACTGGTCCAGCTTTCCACCCTGTACCTTTTTTTATCCTAGATCTTTCCCAAATTTGATGAACTCTCCAAATTACAAAAATCAAATATGTAGTACTTTTAATATGGGCATTAAGCATAGGAATTCAACTTGCCTGAATCAACTCTGAAAAAGAATGGCATTTACCTGACTGTGTGAAAATGATAATGATAATCACATTAATTTAGTCATATAAATCATTTGATAATTATACATATGTAGAAAATCTCTCGACTATGCAATATTTTTGCATTTTTGTTTACTAAATGTCATGCTTTTTGAAGACTGCAGATGGCTACCATAACGGCCTCATTTGGTAAATGAAAGGCAACAAACATGACTGAATAATGCATATGATGCGCGTCGTGGGAAAACCGGACTTAATGCATGTGCGTAAAGTGTCGTCCCGGATTAGCCTGTGCAGTCTGCACAGGCTAATCCAGGACGGCACTTTCCGCCTTCAGTGGATTTATGTTTAGAAGAGACTTCCTTGAAACAGAAAATACCATAAAAGCGGAAAGTGCCGTCCTGGATTAGCCTGTGCGGACTGCACAGGCTAATCCGGGACGACACTTTACGCACATGCATTAAGACCGGTTTTCTCACGACGCGCCACATATATATACAGAATCTTACAAGGCATGCTAGAGGCAACTGAGGCTTATTTGTAGAGAACTTTGGAAAACCTTCTTGAGAAACTTATAGCCATCAAGGGGTCACAAAGCACAAGTCAGATGGTGAATTGCAAGGCCATACAAATTTGAGTCGATGTTTAGCGTCCCCATGAATTTTCAAAACCAACCAACCAGGCTTAAAAAAACAAACAACAACTCAAGAAAAAAAAACATTTCTTTCACAACTTATTCATGGCAGTGGTACAAGCTAAAGCAAATGTTTACTTGCAAAAATGTTAAAGATCATCTTCATATTGGGAACCTACTGTAATACAGTATTTTAACTGTGTTAATTGATTGCTTGCATGCTATGTTTCACAAATATTAGTACAACACCGTTTTTATTTTATTTTTTTCTCTTTTTTTATACACTTTCTGACTTGTTTTTTCACATTGTCAAAACTGTTCTTTTTTTCGTTCAGGCGTCCGAAAACCTACCAGCCCAAGGACTCTAAACATCGAGTCAAATTGGTATGGTCCAACTCTGATTATTATATCACTGTATTGAAGTCTAATAGATTGCTACGATCATGTTTAACCATTTAATACATTTAACATTCTGGTATATATGAGGGAAAACCGGTCTTAATGCATGTGCGTAAAGTGTCAACTTAGCCTGTGCAGTCTGCACAGGCTAATCCAGGACGGCACTTTCCGCCGACAGAGGATTTTTGTTTAGAAGAGACTTCCTTGAAACAGAAAATGCCATAAAAGCGGAAAGTGCCATCCCAGATTAGCCTGTGCAGACTGCACAGCAGGCTAATCCGGGACGACACTTTACGCACATGCATTAAGACCGGTTGTCTCACGACGTGCCACATATTATATTTTGCTGGTTTGTTGTCTTTACTATTATTAGACACTTTCAAGGTGAACTTCACTGACAACAGAGTAACCAGAAGATACTGGAAACTCAAATCAAGTTTGTAATTCATTTACGTTTTGCAAATAACAACCTATAGTTGGATTTTTGACATAGTTTTGTGATAACAAATTACCCTATGATTCACACACAAAACAATAATAGGAAGATAGATAAATATTTACATGTCGATCATAGCATGGTAACTAGCATGCTTTACAATGCACATACAGATGTATTAATACTTTACAACCGCATATTATGGAAAAGAAAACAAAAATGTTTAAAACTGTTTTTTCACTAATATTTTCTTACAACACCATTTTTTATCAATGTATAGTCACCAAAAACTTCAGAAAAACCCATTTAAATTTACATAAAGCAACAATAAAATCTCAGGAATGAATGCATTAGCCCAATTTCTGAATGTTACACACTGCTACAAATAACTATTGTTATCTGATGCTACATCCGATAATATGATCCAGATTATATAAATGTCTCTAACTGGATGTAGTACTGATGTATCAAGGTTTTAAGTATCATGTGATGCTCCTAGTGCTACATCACTATGTATCATAGCCCGAGATGACAGTATCATAGCCCGAGATGACAGTATCATAGCCCGAGATGACAGTATCATAGCCAGAGATGACAGTATCATAGCCAGAGATGACAGTATCATAGCCAGAGATGACAGTACTGGATGCTTTTTTTTTTATAATGTTGTAGCCGCTGGGCACTGATATTAGACCGTCTGCAAACACCTGTGGGTAAAATTTTCAGTGGGTAAAATTATCTGTGACAATGTCTGCTTTTGTGGAAGGGCAGGGTGGTGTGTTAAATTTTGTGGTGGTGGTAGTGGTTGTGATGTTGGCTGTAGTTGTTGCGGTGATGGCTGTAGCAGCAGTGGTTTCGGTGGTGTTCAAGGTGGTAGTTGTGGCTGTAGTGGTTGTGGCAGTGGTTGTGGTTGTGTCAGTGGTGTTCATGGTAATAGTTGTGGTGGTAGTGATTGTAGCAGTGATTGTGTTGGTGTCAGTGGTGTTCATAGTTAGACTTGTGCCTGTTGTGGTGCCTGTTGTGGTGGTAGTGGTTGTGGCAGTGGTTGTGTTGGTGTCAGTGGTGTTCAGTTATGGTTGTGGTGGTAGTGGTTGCGGCTGTATTGGTTGTGACAGTGGTTGTGTTGGTGTCAACTGGTGGTAGTGGTTGTAGTAGTGGTTGTTTTGATGTCAGTGGTGTTCAGTTATGGTTGTGGTGGTAGTGGTTGTGGCAGTGATTGTGTTGGTGTCAGTGGTGTTCACAGTAATAGCTGTTGTGGTAGTGGTTGTGGCAGTGGTTGTGGTGGCGTCAGTGGTGTTTATGGTAATAGATGTGGTGGTAGTGGGTGTAGCAGTGATTGTGTTAGTGTCAGTGGTGTTCATAGTTAGACTTGTGCCTGTTGTGGTGGTAGTGGTTGTGTTGGTGTCAGTGGTGTTCAAAGTTAGACTTTTGCGTGTTGTGGTGGTATTGGTTGTAGCAGTGATTGTATTGGTGTCAGTGGTGTTCATAGTTTGACTTGTGCCTGTTGTGGTGGTAGTGGTTGTTGCATTGGTTGTTTTGGTGTCAGTGGTGTTCAGTTATGGTTGTGGTGGTAGTGGTTGTGGCAGTGGTTGCAGTGGTGTCAATGGTGTTCACAGTAATAACTGTGTTGGTAGTGGTTGTGGCAGTGGTTGTGGTGGTGTTAGTGGTTGTGGTGGTTGAACCACATATTCAATTCCTGGGATGTTAATGTAAGGATTCTTCGTACAGGGGATGGATGGGGTGTCTGCAGTGAACAGACTCCCCATCCAAGGAATTTTAGAGTGTAAATATTGCTGAAATGTATTCATACCTTGTTTATTTTGGCTTCGTCTTTTTTCTTAGAGTTTTGCAGCACCGTCAAAGTGTGTTTGGCATTGTCATAATCTGTTAGCTTCCTCCCTCTCTTTGATACACGAGCCTGAAAAAGAGGTTGGTGTTCAATAACACAGCCATCGAAACTAGTACCAGTCTTACAGCCATAGCCTGTAAACTCAGATCTTGTCTGATGCACAGTAGATACATGTATACTTCAATTATGGTATTTGGGTCAGAAAATCGAAATTAATTTATTTGACGTAATGCACTGAACTGGCCTGTAGTGTCAATACCAGTACAAATTATTTGACGTAATGCACTGAACTGGCCTGTAGTGTCAATACCAGTACAAATTATTTGACGTAATGCACTGACTGGCCTGTAGTGTCAATACCAGTACAAATTATTTGACGTAATGCACTGAACTGGCCTGTAGTGTCAATACCAGTACAAATTATTTGACGTAATGCACTGAACTGGCCTGTAGTGTCAATACCAGTACAAATTATTTGACGTAATGCACTGACTGGCCTGTAGTGTCAATACCAGTACAAATTATTTGACGTAATGCACTGAATGGCCTGTAGTGTCAGTACCAGTACAAATCTGTAATGAAAGTGCTGTGTGAAATTTGTATATTCACTTCCTTTAGTAAAACCATAGAATGCCTACTTTTTGTAAATAAATCATTGAAAAGGGCTCAAGTGTCAAGTAGGACAAGTCATGCTGAAATTGAAAATTAAAGTAAATACACAAATGTGTAATGTGGGCCAACAGCTTTATCATCTCCAGGGCTCCCCCAGGCAGAATATGATGTGCGTCATGGGAAAACCAGACTTAATGCATGTGCGTAAAGTGTTGTCCCGGATTAGCCTGTGCAGTCCGCACAGGCTAATCTGGGACGGCACTTTCCACCTACAGTGGATTTATGTTTAGAGGAGACCTCCTTGAAACAGAAAAAAACAAAAAAGCGGAAAGCGCTGTCGTGGATTAGCCTGTGCGGACTGCACAGGCTAATCCGGGACGACACATTACGCACATGCATTAAGACCAGTTTTCCCACGACGCGGCTCATATTTTCTATAGAACAATTTACCCTGAATGCTAATTGTCACATAATGTCATGTTTTTGTAAGGAAAATGCTGGAGACAAACAGCATGGTATTTAATGGTTTTCTTCTGGTTTAAAACAATAGCTGCTTTTTATATCGTCTGGATCATCACACACCCATATGTGTGAAACATTTTGTGGGAGCTGACTTTTCCCCTGAAATAAATATTTCTGGACCCATCACCCACCCATATGTGTGGAATGTTTGGTGAAAGTTGACTTGACCCAAAAATAAGGCTTAAGTGAAAATTGTGAGGCACTTATACTTTAGTTATAGCGATATCCCCAACCCCTGAGTTCTCACTCATCCGTATGTGTGGAATGTATTCAATGTATTTGAAGAGAGTTGACTTTAAATTACCTCTGAAGTAAGGCTACAACCAGGGCTTTCATTAACTTTTGAAAACTGGAAGTTTGAACTTCATGGCATCTGATTTTGGACGTTTTGCTCATAATATTTGGAAGTTTTGACAGTACTGCGTGACATAAATATGTACATTATAATTTTCACAGTACATATCACTACTTTGAGTGTAGCTTTTATTGTACTTCAGTCATGTTTTTTCACTTCATGTTATTGTGTTTTTTTTCAGACCTATAGTAAACTTTGAATTATAATCAGGTGAAAATGTTGGAAGTCCTCACTTCCAAGTGTTGGATTTTGGAGGTTTTAAGCATTCTTTGTGACTTTTTGATACTTCCATGGCTGCAATTTTGGAGTCCTGTGACAAAAACTGGGAGTAAATTACTTGCACACTTCCATTAATGTAAGCCCTGTACAACCAAATCTATAGCAATATTTTCCCCCAAACCAGGGAAACCGGCACCGGCCCCATCACTCACCCATATGTGTGGAATGTTGGCAAGGTATTTGGTGAGAGCTGACTTTACCCCCGAAGTGAGGCTTCAACCAATATAGCAAAGTTTTTCCCCTAAACCAAAGGGCACAGGTCCCCCCAACACTCACTCATATGTGTGGGATGTAGGCGAAGTATTTGGTGACAGCTGATTTTACTCCTGAAGTCAGGCTTAAAACAAATATATAGCAAAGTTTTCCCCCTAAACCAAACGGCACAGGTCCTCCCAACACTCACTCATATGTGTGGGATGTTGGCAAAGTATTTTGTGAGAGCTGACTTTACTCCTGAAGTCAGGCTTAAACCAAATACTGTGGAATCACTAATTTTCGCGGAGATCTAATTTTTGCGCTTTTCGTGCTCCGCCATTACGCGAATTTATGACCACCGCAAATATTTACCAATCACCGCGATATTTACCGGTATTGTAATTTAGCAACGCCTTGGGAGATTAAAAGTTCGTTCAAATGTACATGGGTAATCGTTCATTAACACACACAGGTGACATTTAAATATGTTATATAATTATGTACACTTAACGGCATTTCTAACCCACACCTACATAAATCGTGATAAAATTGTCAAATTTCGAAGAAATTTTATCAAATTTAGGCTATCATTAATTTACAGACATATGTACTCGTGTGTAAAAGTTTATTTCATTAATTGCACATTTTGACATGAAAGTTAACATAATAACAAAATAACCGTAAAAATAAAATTCGCATAATACTTAAATGAACAACTTGAACATTCTAAAGCCTCAGTCACACATTCCCTATTATGGCTCCCGACAGCGCTACGATACAAATAATAAAAAAGTAGTGAATATCGAGACGCTGTCTGGAGCTGTCTGGACGCTTTCAGAACGCTGTCCTGAGAATTGGGAATCATCGGACAGGTTTTCCCTTAACATTCGTGAGACTCAGTTGAATTTGTATAGTCGGGACTTTGTCGGGATAGATTCGGCTATATCGGATCAAAATCGGGACGTAATCGGGACAGAATCCGGTGGAACGGAAATGATATTGCATAAACATATATATACATATATCACGTCTGGTATATATATCGTGTGTATTGTGCGTGTTTGTGTGCGTTTGTCATTCATCGACAGAACTTTGACCACAATGAATGCTTCCCGATTGTGGCTCCTGACAGCGTCCAGACAGCGCTACGATACCAATGATTACAAAAGTCCGGAATGCCTGGATGCTGTCGGGACGCTGTCTGGAGCTATCGGGACACTGTCGGAACTCTGTCAGATCGCATTCGCGAAAATGAGGACTTTGTCGAGATGCTATTGTGACGTTGTTGTGACCATATTCGATCTTGGGATCAAAATTGGAATTTCGAGCCCCGAATCTCAGAATACTGTTCCGACTTTTGACATATTTGATTCGGGACGCTTTAGGCTCAAGAACGGCAGGAAAAATCGGGAATGTGTGACTGAGGCTTAAAGCAGGAGACCCAGGTCCGTTTTCATCATTTTGCACGAGGAAAGGTAGGTAAGTTAGAAGGTTTGATGTTTTAATGTACAATTTCATATGAAATCATTCAATGAAACAGATAAACTTGATTGAGCATCTGTAGGATTAACTAAACAGGCATGTTAGAAAGCGACATATGTAGCCTTTTCGAAATTTGGTACAATTGGAGCTGCCTATAAGTGAGGAATTGCAGAATATTCTTCAATATTTCATAAGAAACCATGTTAAGAAGATAAGCCTACATGTCTTAAGAACCATGCGAGGACACACAATGTATTAATAACTATTTTATGAACGTCAGGTTGTACATTATGATAATTTAATATTGTTTAGCGTTTTCACCACAAACACTGTATTTTGCAAATTTTATTTTTCGGGTTATTGTTATACTGTGTTAACTTTCATATCAAATTTTGCGAGGAACGCAATATAAATCAGGGGTCTCGATCTCCGTTTTTTTCATTTCGGCATCATTCCCCCAACGAAAAAGTATACATTTTTCCCCCATTTCAGGCCAAAATTCACCGTAAAAGAATTGCCATTGATTTGTTTTTGTTTATGGGAGTAATTTTCCGGTATCAAATTTACTTTAACACTGTCTAACGGTTTAGGATAAAATCCGAACAACTCCACGTGGTCATGTTAAATGACCGTTTTGACTTGTCTGGTTCCCGATTATATTTGCTTTTATAAAAAAAACTTAATTTCTCTGGGCTTTTCTTTGACTCGAGCTCCAGGGTTTTGACGCATTGGTATTTTAAAATACGCTTGTTTGACTCGCGAGGTAATTACTTCATGCGTCACCTTTGACCCGGGACAATTTCCGGACTTGCGTCATACAGTGTAGCTCTGGCTGATAATCCAATCAGTCGAACAGCGATGTCAAAGTTGATGAAACACTCAGCGATTATTGGTTGGAGGCGGAGTCAATCTTTAAATAGACGCTGCCCATCAGCGGTCAAATTACTGTGTAGCTCCGCCCATTAGGCGGAGTTTTGTCGCTCAGAAAAATGTATATTGACCAATTAAAACGCATAGTTATATACACTTCCAATGACATGAACAATCGACCAATCGGCGTAATATACATGTATCCACACTTTATTTAATGTACATGCGTTCGCTAGAGTACGTTTATTCCCGAGTATTAAACGTTTAAAACACAATTTACTCACCGCTTCCATTGTTGATAATATCCACATTCAGTTTAGTTTCTAAATATACAGGCATTGTCTTTAATTATTTTCCTTTAAACAGGGTAAAATATATTTCCAAAATTTTAAAATTCTGACTTTTACGTAACATTTCTTATATTTTAAATATCCAACATTCAATTTTAGTGTTCGAGTGTCATAAACACAATTTTAAATAGTCTGTGTATTTCATGTAAATCCTTTGTTTTCTAGAAAAGCGCACGAAAGTTATGCTGACACATACGACGTCATGTTCCACGCATGGAAAGCGTGCGTGTATCGACCATGTGCTTTACCAAATATATACATGTCATCTGCGAATAAAAACTTCGTAGTGCAAGAACTTCGAAATCTTTTCACTTCGTAGTGCAAGAACTTTGAAATCTTTTCTTTTTGTATAAAATCTTCGTAGTGCAAAAACTTTGCAATCTTTAGCATTTGAATAATTATTTTATTGCAGCTTGTTAATATACTTTGTAACAGTAAAACAATATTTGCAGACTGTAACTACGTATATATTTTTTAGGGATGGAAAGCCTATGTTTTATTGTACACGATATGCGATTTCGTAAAAAATATTGAGTGGTATTTTAAGTATGTAAAGAATATACTCAAATCATGATAATAATTATATCAATGATAATAATGAATAATAATGCTAATTATTATTATTAATAAATAATAACAATATATCTAATAATAATATAACAATAATAATAAGAAAATTAAATAAATTAAAAAGAAAATAATAATACAGTAAAAAAAATAAATGAATTGGAAGTGAAAAAAGTGAACAACTTATTGCATGATATATTATCTGTTGCACTTCTCCACATTCCCATTTAATAATGGTCAAGTGGTGACGTTTATAAATTGACTTGTTTCTATAATATTCAATTTATTGATAATTAATCATGAATAAAGTTGTTAGGTAAAGAGTTAGACTAAATAAAGTGATTTGAAATGTATATTTAATAGTTTTTATTTTTGAATTGTTTGCAAAGTCAAAATTCCCCCTTCTGTGTAAAACAACGCTAAAATTCCCCGACCTGAGGGTACAGGTACTCTTCCCCCAAACCAGAGACAGACCCCTGTAAATATGCAAGTAAATGTCTGTGTCATTGATTTATAAACTGTCAAAATGTTATCGAATTTTTCAGACAAATAGCCATTTTATTGAAATTTATGTAAGTGTCGGGTTAGAAGTGCTGTTCAGCGTATGTTTGCTCATTCTGTTCACATGGTGTGAAAATGTGCATTTTATAGAAATAAACGTAAACGAAACATTTTTGAGTAACCTATATTTTAGTCGGCATTTAACAACATGATGTCAGTTTGACACGATGTGATATAAATGATCAATTGTCTCCCCTAAATATGTGGCACCTATTCTTCAGAAGTGGACTATTGTTATCAATTAAGGGCCAAATCCGGTACTGATATAAGTGTTTATAGCAACAAACAAGCTGTCACAATAGGAACTTTCGATGGCATTCTGCCCTACTGGGCGTTTTATCAAATAATTGACACTTTTTTGTAAGCACAACTTATGTTTTATTTATGTATTAAGTATTTTTTAAATTGGATTTGCGCGAATTTAAGACCGTGCGAATATGTCCACGATCGCAAGTGCGCTAAATTTGTACCCGCGTATTCAAGTGATTCCACAGTATATAGCAAAGTTTTTCCCCTAAACCAAAGGGCACGGGTACCCCCAACACTCACTCATATGTGTGGGATGTTGGCGAAGTATATGGTGAGAGCTGACTTTACTCCTGAAGTCAGACTTAAACCAAATACACTGCAGATCCGCTATATTGCGATCCGTTAAATCGCGATGTCCAATATATCGCGAATCGGCGGTGGATCCCGATTTTTTTTCATGTACTTCAATATTTTCCTAACACCAAATGCTCATAAATAAAACCAGTTTGATCTGGATTTTCGAGGCTTCACAGCGCCTCTTTGAACCACACTCTTGTAGTGCGACAAACAATACGCTGACACGCTCAACATCAAAGTGTAACAGTTTGACATCAGCTTACAGCGCGCGTGCCACCCATGACAACGTCCTTTCACTGCTGTCGCTCTATTTAGCACCCCAATTAGACGCAGTCCACGTGGAGGGTGTATACAATAACTGTATGGCATAAATCAATACTGAGCTATCTGAATGACAATAATGAAATTGATAAGGCTTATCTTTTTCCTTTTTGTTTCAGGAGAAATGCTAACCGCATATCGTTCGCATATAGACACCTAATTTTGTTGCTGTGTGCTACAAAACTTTTATACAAAAGTAGAGATCTCAATGTTCTCTGCGCTACAAAGTTTTTATATGGCGATCAATACACCCACGCTTTCCATGCAGACGACGTGACGTTGTACATGATTGTCAGCAATTTTTTGCGCGCTATTTCAAACAGAACAAAGAGTTTACATGAAATACATGTGTGTTGTAATTGTAAACAGAATTTATGTTTACTGCATGTGAATAGTGAAATTCGGATGGGCGTTTCGGACTTATATTGTTATACGCGATTTGAAAATTTATTAAACAGAATTAAAGGAATAATATTATATTTATATTTTCATATACAAATGGAATATTTTATATATGGATTTAATACATGATAGATGTTAACTACATTGAAAAGGGTGAGTTATTAACTTTATTACATTTATGTTTGAGATCGGGGAAAAACAGGCTAGTGTATACATGTATATCTACTGAATGGCCAGGCAAGTTATATCGCGATCGCGATCCGTGGACTCCGCGAATCGCGATATAATGGAGTTACAGTGTATATAGCAGTTTTTCCCCTAAACCCAAGGGCACAGGTCCCCCCAACACTCACTCATATGTGTGGAATGTTTGCAAGGTAATAGATGTGAGCTGACTTTACCCCTGAAGTGAGGCTTAAACCGATATAGCAATATTTTCCCCCCAAAAAGAGGTCCCCGGTCCCCCCATCACTCACCCGTATGTGTGGAATGTTGGCGAGGTATTTGGTGAGTGGCTCCTGGACCTGCTCCTGTAGCTTCTGCAGGTAATCCTGCCATAGCACGTCCACACTCTAAAATCAAACACACCGGCTCATTAACCTTGGTACAATGCCTGGGTTTTATTATAGTAGTTACATCATTCAATTAGAAACAATAAAAACGATTCAATTAGAAACAATAAAGCTTTTATAAGTACAATCAACACTTAAATATTCGTCTTAACTATAAGTAGTATTGATGTTTATTACCATTTATTACATGCAACCTGGTATAAGAGATATGTTGACATGTACAACTTTTGAAAACTGTATTTTAAAGTACAAAATGTAGGAGTAGGGGTTCTGTGAAAAGGGGCAAAACAATAGACAGCATACAAATGGCTCATTGCATAACTACACTAAAGCCTTTTATTTTAATGATGAGTTACATCAGTTTTGCCATTGAGCAACCAAATTGCAAACTTACTCAATGATATGCCAGCAAGCTGTCAAATCGCCAACGTACTGTAAGATATGCCATCAAGCCATCAAATTGATCACTTACTGTGAGTATTTCTGAAAGTTGAGTGTGGTTTTTCCATTCCGGCTCGTACGCGTCTGCTACAGCATTGTAGAACACCTTCGAGGCCACCGACAACGCTGTAAATAGACGTTTGAAATGAAATCTGACTAAGAATTAAAATATGACTTATCTCAGGCTCTGTAACAAGGGCTCCCCTTGGGTGAAAATGTTCTTTAACCAAATTTACCATACCTTATGGAAAACAGGCCAATTTTCACTAATTTGTAGGTATTTATAAAGAATATGGTGACCTTACTTTATGGAAAACAGGAAAACAGGCCATTTTTCACTAATTTGTGGGCATTTATAAAGAACAAGTTCACCTTACTTTATGGAAAACATGAAAACAGGCCAATTTTCACAAATTTGTAGGTATTTATAAAAAATAAGTTCACCTTACTTTATGGACAAGACGGCCAAGATGGCCTAGGTTGCTCACCTGAGTGTATAGCATCATAATGGCTTTTAACAAAAAGATTGTTTAAGATTTCAATATAGCCATATAAGGAAAACTGTCCCCCCCCCCCCCAGCGGCCATTATTTTTAACAAATAAAAATGATTTCCAGGAATATGGTAGACGGTCACCCATGGAACATGCATGTGAAATTATTTTGAAATTTAGCCAGTGGTTTCAGGCAAGAAGATTTTTCAAGTTTTCAATATATAAATGAGGAAAACTGCCCTGTCCCCTGGCGGCCATGTTTTTCAACAAATCAAAATGATTTCAAGGAATTTGATAGAGGGTCACACAAGGAACAATTATGTGAAATTATTTTGAAATCCAGCAAGTAGTTTCAGACAAGAAGATTCTTAAAGTTTTCAATATAGCCATCAGGGACTTCCCCAGGCCGTTAAAGCGCCCCGGTCCCGGGGCGCTTGAATTTTAACTTGAACATTGCCGGTGCACCTTAAATTAGTGTTGCGCTTATAAACATCGCCCAGTGCACCTGTATTTTATCAATTAATCAGCTATGTTGACTGAAGTAGACGGACAGTACCTGCTGTGAAAGCTAATCTCTTGCGTCATAAAGGCAGTTTTTCACTCTAGAAACATATACATCCACTCCAGCAAGTCGGTGAATGATCAAAGTGAGAGTCACTTCGCCAAAACTTTTAACAATCTGCAGTTATTCCTAAGCCGCAATCAATCACCGTGAAGCCCCGCCCCTGTAGGCGGAGTTTCATTACTCAGTAAAATCGATATAAGCCAACAGAAACGCTCAGGTTATCTGTGCTATGGAACGATGTAATCATTGACGAATCGGCACAATCGGCATGTATCCACACACAAGTAACCTCATATTCGCGTCAAAACAAACCCTTGCCCTTTCGTATTTTATAATATCCACACTTATTTATTTGCTAAATTTAATAACTACAATAAAAAAATAAACTGCGAAAATCAGTCTAAAATACGCTAACATGAAATCGTTATCGGAAAAGCCTGTTACTGTTGTGGTTTCGTAAAATAAATTGTCTTGTTTTACATGCATGCCATGTAAAACCTGTGTTTTCTACAGAAGAGCGTGAAATGTCTTCTGACAACCACGACGTCACGTTCCACGCATAGAAAGCGTGCGTGTACAGATCATGTGCTTTACTAACATTTTATGCGCGTAGGCACAATGTGCACGAGGAAATTTTCACGCCATTTTTGCACGAACAAAGCATGTATTATATAAATGTATAATTTTAATCAAGATCTTTATAATTCACCAATTATCCAATCAGTACTAATGTGCACGAGGAAATTTTCACGCCATTTTTGCACGAACAAAGCATGTATTATATAAATGTATAATTTTAATCAAGATCTTTATAATTCACCAATTATCCAATCAGTACTATGTTCAACAGTTGTAACGATTAAAACAGTGTAAAAACACTAAACGCATGCCCATATGAACATAATTAATCGGACAAAAAAAGGCTCCGTAAGTAGATCGAGTGTAACATAAATATTCGAGAATGACCAGAATAGTTGGCTTGAACATGACGTCACTGTGCGAAAGGGATGCGCACTGGACATAAACAACCGGAAAAAGATATTAGCTACTTTCAGTTTTGCAACAAAATTGACGCCCGATGCTTCTAAAAGGCTTGAGGTATACCGTGTTAATGGTGATGTTTCGTTTATTTCATTTCATTCAAACGTTCACAAAAATCAAAAATAGTTTGCCTAAATTTTAAGAGCTTAAATGCACCATATAACCTCATTTGACACATGCAGTGAAAAAAAGTTTCCACGTTGGGAGGGGACACCCCTCTCGGGACCGGGGCGCCTAAAAAAATTCCTGGGGAAGGCCCTGAGCCATATAAGGAAAAGTGCCCCGCCCCCTGGAGGCCACTTTTTTTTTTAACAAAATTATTTGAAGGAGTTTGGTAGAAGGTCACCCAAGGAGTATTTCAGTGGAAACTATTTTCAAATCCAGCCAGTGGTTTCTGACAAGAAGATTTTTAAAGTTTTCCAGTTTTTAAGCTTTTGGTTGCCATGACAACCAGAGTTTTCAATATATTTGAATAAATTGAAGGAATTTGGTAAAGGACCATCCCAGGAACATTCCTGCCAAGTTTGGTTCAAATCCGCCTAGTGGTTTCAGAGAAGAAGCTGTTTGAAGTAAAATGACGGACGCTGGACACCGAATCATGACCACAATAGCTCACCCTGGAGCACTGTGTGCTCAGGTGAGCTAAAAACAGGAAAACAGGCCAATGTTCACTAATTTGTAGGTATTTATAAAGAATATGTTGACCTTACTTTATGGGAAACAGGAAAACAGGCCAATGTTCACTAATTTGTAGGTATTTATAAAGAATATGTTTACCTTACTTTATTGAAAACAGGAAAGCAGGCCAATTTTCACTAATTTGTAGGTATTTATAAACAATATGTTGTGGTCAAACAGATTTTGTTACCCAAATATCCAAATGTGTAACTATTGGCTTATATGGCAAAGGTGAGCATTGGACACACAAACTAGAACGTTCTTCATTAAATGCT
Organism: Congeria kusceri; assembly: GCA_027627225.1. NCBI lineage: Eukaryota > Metazoa > Mollusca > Bivalvia > Myida > Dreissenidae > Congeria > Congeria kusceri. Next base: position 38,845,221 of record CM051030.1, read on the forward strand.
AGTCTAAACAAATTATCCCATTAAATAAGTTGTTACAGGACATTACATGTCAGTGCATTTGAATTAAATTATCTAACCCGCTAGCCTCAAACATTAGATAGCTATCAATTGTCGTAAAGCAATACACATACTCCGCAAATGCATGTAAACTTGCCCAAGATACTTTTTCATTCTTACTAAAATGTTCATTAAGCCAAATGTATATACCAAATATGAATTCATTCTCACTGTGAGTAATTTTAAAAGTTTTGTAAAGGAAATGCAATGTTTTTTGGACAAATATTCAAATTTGTAGCATTTTTTTTTGGCCAATTTGATGAGTAACGGAATGTGTAAGCCCTGGTATGGCATTCAGTCCTGGGCTGACTGAATTTGTGTCAAAACTCATAACTGCCATATAATACAAAAAATAACTTGAAAGACAACAAATCTAAAAGACAAAACTACAATAATCCTCTGCATGAAGAGAACACAGAAAACCCTGTACAACAAAAATGTGTGGTTTTAAGAGTCAGACAATTTTGACATTAATAATTGCCTACAACATTGTGATCTAATTAATTTTGTCGTTTCAACTTCTCAACAAGCCTCCTATTGTTTATGAAAAATTACATTTGAGGCGTGTCGTGGGAAAACCGGGCGTAATGTATATGCGTAAGGTGTCGTCTCAGATTAGCCTGTACAGTCCGCACAGGCCAATCTGGAACGACGCTTTCCGCTTGTATGGTACTTTCTGTTTCAAGGAAGTCTCTTCTAAACATAAATCCACTGTAGGTGGAAAGTGCTGTCCTGGATTAGACTGTGCGGACTGCACAGGCTGACCCAGGCCGACACTTAACGCACAAGCATTAAGCCCCGTTTTCCCACGACACGCCTCATTCGTATGTTATTTTTAACAACCAAAATGAAACAGCTACATTTTTTATTTTACTTACAGTAGATCTAGCTCAATGTTTGTAACTTGTGATTTTGAATGCAACTGTTTCAGTACCGGGGTATTTAAAGTTTCAATGGGATCTTAACTGCAAATTAAAACACATGTTGCAGTTGCGTAATGTATAAGGAGATCGGGAGTTTGATCCCAGTACTCAAGGAGGGTTCTATTATTTATGTTTTACCATCACTTAGTACTGGGCCCATATCCACAAAGTTCCTTAGTAAAAACTTAAGTAAATTTCATAAAGTCCTAACATTCCTTAAGTCTTTGGCGGGTTCATTTAAAATGTATTTTGTTATCTTGTAAAGATTCAACAGATGCTTCTTTTTTTACATTTTTTCAAAGATAAAACATTGATTTTCACAAGGAAAATTATAGTGGAATTTCCCCGTTAAATATGACTTTAGATTCTCCATAGGAGCTTTGTGGATATGGCCCCTGGTTCTGCCCAGGAAACACTTAAAAGCGTCTCAATAAGCCTTCATGCTTTTAACACAATCAAGCTTAAATAAATAAATAAATAAATAAATAAACTGAAACTAAATGAACAAGCAATGCATTCAGAACTTTCAAAAATAACTTTGTATAGCAGTGATTTTTTTAACCTCTTGGGGAAAGGTGGCGGGGCCCTTCAGATGGGGAATTTTATGGCAAAAGGGGATTTTTGTTAGAAAAGCATTATTAGTAAATTTATATGTTTATATTATACTTTGTTATAAAACATTAATAAATCAATTGTTTTGCTACAAATAATAACTTAGATAAAATGCTTTAACTTGGTTTGGTGAAATATTGCTGGGATATTTTACGAAAATTCCTGTATCTTAGTAAATTTTTGTGCGATTTTGGTCTTTTTTTTTCAAAATAAAGCCTACATTCTGAGGGGAATTTAAGGTTAATATAGGGGAAAATATATATACCTTTTAAGCAGAGGAATGGGGCCGAATTGCAGCTCCAAATTGGCCATAAAAAAACCACTGTATAGCCTGGATACTGGCAAGTTGTTTGTGTAAGAGGTTGTTGGTAAGATATTATGAATTTTATATCCATCAATATGAAAGATGGAAAGGGGCAACTTGACCATCCACCTCTTGAAGTGATTGTTGTACATGTATGTAGTGCTTAACTTCCTTATCATATATCAAACTCTTGATTTAAGCATATTCAAGTAAATGGACACAGAGTGTAAAAGCATGGTCATTTAGCACTTTTACACTTAAAATCATAAACAATTATTCTATGGAAAACAATATATCATAAAACTAATGCGGAACTGCCAAACAGCCTTCAACATTTTATTCACATAAAACGGTCATGCATAACAGATCTAAAAATTCAGACTCTGCAACACTAAAACACGTTTTTGATGACTATTTGCAAAATTCTACCACTGCTTAACCTAATTAATTACATATCACATTCTGAAATGATCTTTTACCCAGCAACATGAAACAATACAGAGTGTGAAAGAAATAGAAGTACCTCAATGCACATTTGAGATGAGGACATTACAATGGTTACAATTTGAATACATCCAATAAATGAAATTTGCTTTCGTTCAAATTGATGGATCACTAAGACTTATCTATTACCAAGTTTATAATTACCCACCAGACACCAAATAGTTTTACAATTGTATTCGTTGCTTTCCAGTGGTTTATAGGCAAACATCAGTAAAATAACATTGGTAATTCACTGTTTTAAAACAGTGAAAATAAAATTGGTATTTTAATGTTATAGAACAGTGTAAATTACGACTTTGATCATGTAACTTTTTCATTGGAATTCAGAAAAGACCAAAATAACACAGTTTTAAGCATAAAATAAAAGAAATGTGTTGGTTTCAGTAGAATATCAATTTTTCTCATGAAAACATAAATTTCTACGATCACTTGTGAATTAAAATTGATATTTTACCAATGCCAACATATATCCTCTATATATAACAGGTATTAATTCAGAATTCATAGGATCAATGGTATTGTAAATTGAAAATACACAAAATAAATTGTACATATAATGCAGCCTCCTGGTCTAAACTTAGCCTCCCACTACCATAGCACTAATTTTATTAAGAATGCTCTAGGCTTCAACCAGTATTCCACTATCATACTTCGTACTAGCTTTTTAAAAAAAAAATTAGGGGGGGGGGGGTTGTTGTCATCTTTTTTAAGGTCATGGCTTAGCAAAACAACACTATGTGGAAAAGCACGTACCTTATAACAAGGACGCATCTTTTTTAAGGTCATGGCTTAGCAACAACATTATGTTTTTTACTACTTTCTGCTAACCATGTAAAAAAAAAATATATTTTTCTCGCTGTAATGCTTTCCATAATTTAACTAGAGTTATTATGTATATGGCCTGTACATCACATTCTTCTGCTCTTTTTGTATCATTTGACAGGCCGTTAAAACGGCAATATGAATGAAACATGATAATACACTGAATACAAAGAAATGAACGGTCCACGATTTTGTGGTATTCAACAATGTTTTACTCCGCTGATTTCGTTAAGTATATGATAAACATGTCAGAAATAGGTCAGTCTACATCTCTATGCTAGATGCGTAAAATGATCTTATAGTAACAGCAAATTCTTCACGGTATCACTGGGCAGTTACCCGATAACATTTTTAAACCTACCTATCCTTAACTTTGTAACCGAGATATTTTGGATAAAAATATTTCGGTGAAAATGTATGCTGATGCATGTATAAACAGTTTTTATTTATATCTATTTGCAAGACAATAACATATAAATTAAATTTAAATCAAAACATTAAATACATTATTTATAAAACTAACTATTTTAATGTTGCAAAATTGATAACCCTACTTTAATAAATGTTCATAAAATATAATTATACTGGTAGTTACACAATTGTACTACCAATTTACAGCTTATTAAACAAGTAATGTTTCATGTTTAAAAAATATTCTGACCGACAATTTTTCCCCCGTACAAGTATTATAATTCAACTGTGTTTTCATGTCACTGACCCTCCCTGGACCTAAATATTAATAAAAATATAACTATAATAACATGTCATAAATTGGATTAAAGTGTGCCAAGAACATTGCATTTTTTTAATGAAAATGTCAACACAAAAGTTGCGGCATACATGGCATTAAATTCCTGTCAAACGCAATGTTTCAAGATTGCAGGGGATTTTTGTAGTTTTTTAGTGTTTAGTTAATATTCTGTTACATAATTATATTTGCACTAGAATACTTGTTGTATTAGGTCACTTCAAATAACTTCTTCATGCACTAAATTTCATTTCAGGGAATACTTTATAGGAAATTAAAATACCTTTTTTTCAAACTGTATTAATTGTGTGGTTTATATTTAAAATAAATTTTTTTAAGTCAGAATGACCACTTAAAACAGTATATTAAATCTATGGTGTACTCAGCACAGTGTATTAAATTATTATTCTACGTTATTCATGTGTGCACAACATGTTATATGTAGTTGGTTCTGTTCACCATGTTCGGCCACAATCAATTTCTCAGGGCTCTATAGATGGGGTAGGCATGGGCTCCATTGCATGTCGGGATGTTGCAGCTAAACCAGTTTTATGAATAACAACAACCTAAGTTAGCGCTACCAGTACCCTTTAGCTATTGGTTACTCAAATTTCTAATTGGCTACAAAAATTTCTGATAATATTTGAAAACTTGAAGCATATTTTCATATTTCTAAGGAAAATATTTTAAAATAGCATCTATCTTTGCAAAATCATCAGTTTTGGCTACTAATTTCTTAGCGCCAACATAGCTACAACCATATATTTTGTATGCTAGAGGAAACAGTAGTATGCCTGAATACGTCACTCAGTGCTAGATCTTTTTTCCGGAGCAAAAGTTTAAATTTACAAATCATTGATTAAAATATGAGGTCAGATACCAATACAGTTTTAATGATGGGTTAATAATAATGCAATGTACTGCCAACAAGAATGCTAACTATGTATAGGGCAATCCCAAAATGGGTTTGATTTCACGGGAGTTACAATAAGGTCAGTAAACATCCCCACCTAGGATAATACTGATATCAAGTGACCACACGAAAGGCTGGGGTTTGTGTCAAGTAGCAAACCTGATGTCAACCTATCAAATGTCAGCCAACAATACTCTGTTGTTGTTTTTTCCAAATTTCGGTTACCGATATAACATTGTACTTTCGCCCTTATTTGATTTTAATTTCAAACCATTCATTTTATGATGGAGTTTGCATTTGGTAAAACATTTCAAAAGACCATTTGCTACTAGTAACATAACAGTATTAAATGTTCATCTCTGACTTCAAGTTATTCCTGTTTCCTGTGTGAAACCACAGTAAAATCCGCTTCTTGGGGCTTTACCCAAAATCCCCTAGCACTGTACTAGGAAGTTAATGTACCTTTCACATACAAAGATACAACGAACACCTGTTGAAAAGATATATTGTGTAATTTTTCCAATAAAAAAAAAAAATTATCAGTTTTAATACTTTGAATACTTTACAAAACGTAATAAGAAATACAGCGGCTGGTGTCCACTGATTTCATGAAGTATGACACCCAGACAGTTTGACACAAAATATTAGGCAAATGTTATCTCGGAGACTTAATAGATGGTGAACTATCAAAATGCATCCACAAACACATGTTCTTATGCAATACACTGTCAAATTCTTAGTCACATGTAAGCAATACATGTTTGCTGGCAGCTACTACCTTAATTAAGCAATGGCCAAATTTGTGTAAATGTGAAGCCCAACAAAATGTAGTCAAAAGAATCCCAAAGATAAAGAATGGTATGAAAATATTTATTGTTTTTCTATTTTTAATACACAGTGGCATGTTATAATGAAATTCCATCATAGTTGGAGTAAGATTTTATTTTAGTTACCAGCTATTGTACATGTATAATAATGATGTTTACAAAAACTGATTTACAATATACCTCTTGCATGGTTGACATAGTTTCTAAGTTCCTTCTGTAACTTCGATGCTGCCTCCTGGAATACACATAATTATAGTAATACACATTGTATCACACAGGTATTACACAAAGATACTATGTATACATTTAAATACCAAATGAAATATAAAATATGAGATAGTTAGCATTACCAACGGAGACTGCTTGACAAAGTTTGACTTGTGTTTTTTATTATTGAATATTGAACAGATCTTTAGTTTTTTATTATTGAATATTGAACAGATCTTGAGGCATGGAATGACCAAAGACCAACCGGTAGTAAAGTATGAACCACAAAAAATACAATATCAGAACAGAGTTCAAGGCCATTAGCTTACTGTTTTTCTTGATAAAAGCCTTTATAATCTTGATAAGGTATCTTGATAAGATGCAGTAAGGTAAATTTGAATGCATAAAATGTTACGCCTGGGGGATCGAGGCAAAGTAAACTTGAATATAACAGAATTGTACATTGTTTATGCCCTACCTGTTGTCGATCAAGCCTTTGACAATCCTCCACCAGTTTCTCATCTGTGGTTTTCTCTGTCTTCCCAAGACTCTGAAGAACCTGCAACTCACAAAACAAGAACACATACAGTACGGTGTGATGGATCTGATGTCTGCCTTGTGGTAGGGAGGTCATGAGTTTGATCCCTATTCTAGGTGCTATCAAAGGATCATTCTCACAAGACACCAAGTACTGGTTCTTCCCAGGAGACAGACTCGAAAGAAGACTTACAGTATGGCTCAAGTGAAACAAACATATTTTGCAATGCGCAGAGTTTCGGCGATCAATTCAGATGTGAGCTGACACGGTGTACAACTGTGTACTGCATGATTTAAATATTGCGGAGTAATTACTTCATGCCATCCGGCATCAGCTACAATGTATCAGTTGAACATGCGCTCACAGTACTTTCATGGTGTCAGCTACCACTCTGCATAAAAACACTAAGTAATTACACTAATTCAAAATTCTGACACCTGGTCTGTGATTGTTTCACTTATAAATAAGCTGCACTGTAAATGAACAACAGTGTCAAAAAGAATGAACTAGCATGGACCCCCTGTGGCTGCCAGGTCTTGAACAAGCTAACCTTTGTCATAAGGAGCAGTATATTTAACACTAAGACAATGTAGCACCAAACAATAGTGCCCACCGTCTGGTCTACTTCAATACAGCAAACCACTCAACTGATGTCATTTTTTATATATCTATAAAATCTTAATACACATTCAATGTTTGCTGAAATATTGATGCTAAATATGGTCATTTGATAAAAATTTAAACCCTGGTCACACATAGCCTGCGACCAACTTAAAAGACCAACTCCCGACCATCAGTGGTTGCTGACGGCCTTTAACAGGTTGTTGGAGGTCGGCGGCTGGTTGTCGATGGTCGCAGACTGGTCTTCAGACCCATTTTGGCCGCAGATGGTTTTCAATGTTGCATCGACGACCGTTTGCTGACCAAAGGGGTCATGAGAAGGTTTTCGTTGGTCTTTATTTAGTCGGCGATCAATCGTAGACTGGTCTGAGACGATCGCTGACTAGTCGCAGACCAATTGTGACTTGTAGCAGACCAATTTTTGATCGCCGACTGGTCAGCGATTGATTGCGGACTGATTGATGACTGGTCGGTGATTAGTCGCATACCAATTTTTGATCACCGACTGGTCAGCGATTGATTGCCGACTGATTGCTGACTGGTTGGCGATTAGTCGCAGACCATTTTACGACCTTTCGGCGAGTTACCTTCGTCTCCAAAACACATTTAAAAATCAATTTTACAATCATTCTTTTAAACATGACAGGAAATGTAATAGTAATAATTTAAAAGTGTTAGCATACTGTTTTCAAAGAAGGAGAAGGGCAGGAACAAGAGGATATTGCCGGATATGGAAAGTGTACTTGATAGTTTTACCTTAACATTAAAATGACTGTGCTGCCGGACATAGCAGAGGATAATATAATAATTATAATTGAATTAAATAATCAACAAAACAACACAAATATATTTAGATTCTTTAATTTTCACAAGGCTTACATTGAAATAAAGCCCAAAGTTATATATATAGGCAAACGATTTTTTAACAATGAGAAAAATCACAGAACATAACTAAATATCGAATTATCCTAATTCCGTCCACCAAGCAACACCAACCAGTCGCCAGCAAGTCACCAGCCAGTCTCTGATGGTTGTTGATGGGCGAAAGACGATCGCCAACATTTCGTACAACCAGTCGCCGACCAGTCTTTGATTAATCGCCAACCAGTCTCCTACTAAAATTCCATTGCTTTTTTCTGGATTTTGGTTGCTAGAGGTTGTCGTTGGTTGCCGCAAATTTTAGTTGTCGGTGGTCGGTTATCGGTCGGCGATCTATGTGTGACCTAGGCTTTAACTAATCAATAAGGGCAGAAATGCTAACATTTTACAGCACATACAAATACCCCAGAAAAACATGGGAAAGAGGTAGAATAGAGGTAATGTGTGATACTCAAAAGGAGCAAAATGGAAAAGCTGGCATAACTCATTGATGTACATGTGTAGATAATAATTTGCAAGGTTTAGTGTTTTATCCATTTTGTACATTAAATTACATGTCAGGTGTCCGTCAACATAGCCACCTCACTGTCATTTGAAGTTTTCAATATTCCTGTTTTGACAAGCTCATATGGCATTGGGCAGCAGGGAACTCAAATGAAGCAGGGAGCAGAACCTTGCTATAATGCTCTGGTTCTTTCCCAACATGGGCTTGTTGACACCCTCTCCAAGCAAAATTACTGGTATAACGATATATAATTATATTAAAATACATATTAATGATCCATAAAGGCTAAAATCAGAGTAAGCCATGTGACATTCAATAGCGTAATTATAGTGGCCAAAAATTAACGATAAGAAGAAATCACAGCTGTCTCAAAAATCTACTTCTAGTAGAGGACAGGGAATATGAAAATTATGGGTGTTTTGTTACAAATTACATTCAAAATATTAGTCAGCTCCCACTTTTTGCATGGTTTAGTGTCATTCACTGTCATACATAACACATCTGATGTTGCTACATTGCCACTGGCTAAACCCATTTAAAAGTAAAATCTTCAAATCAGCAAGTTTAAGTACGAATTAGTAATTATGGTACACAGGTAACAGTATTCTCAAAATCAAATGCTCAAGGCAAATGAACCAGCTACATTAAAATAACATACAACTGAAAACCTTATGCATTTATTTCCAAATAAGCCCCTCTCATTATTATAACTACAATACTTTGTACATGTAGGTAAGCCACTTACACTTTACATGTAGTGGTATTTATATTTAAATACCCGCAGCCGTATGATACAAAAATTAGCCTCACCTTTTTGGAATATCGGACACTGACTGCCTGTAATGTATTATCGGTACTTGTTTCACAAATTTCACTGCTGGTCCACACATTACAGGGACCTGTTCACAGATTGACGAATTGACAAATTTTCAACTTTTTGTCACAGATTCCAAAAATAAAAGAACAATGTATACATGGGAGCAAAATCACACTACGTACATAGACATAAACTGTAAAAACCGTTTCGTTTATGAGTAATCATCAGCTGAAATTGATAAAATTATAACGCTAAACAATGAAATAATTTGGAGCGTTTCTGTTGTTTTCAACTGTTGACATCACATGGAACACTTACATAAAGTAAATAATGCAGGGTGAAATATAGAAGTCGGAATGGCAGAGTGGTTAATGTGATAGTCTTTTAATCCGGAGGTAACGGGTTAGATCCCAGTGGGAGCATTTTTTTATTTTCTTTTATTTTCTAAATACTTTTCTTGTTAGTATACTTGAGTTTTTTTTTAGCTCTGATGCTGAAATCTGTCAAGTTAAGACATTTAATTGCAAACTTCAAAAAATGTGAAAATCTGTTAACAAGTCCCTTTAATGTGTGTATGTTTGTTTGTTAGTTTGTTTGGATTTTTCGCCGTATTCCACAGTATTTGAGTCCTATAACGGCAGTCAGTTAACCTACTCACACTTTTCCTGGGTAAGCTGGTTTACCAGTACCAAGTGCACATACTTAGGCCAACCTGAAAAAATTGTTTGTTTGCCACTGCCTACCCAAGGTTGCTGGTAACGGGTAGGTAGGTAGACATTTTTTGGGGGGAAAAACAAAAGTAAATTTATGAATTATCCATTTAGCGTCAAAATATAACATATAACAGAGACATTACTTTCAATAATATAATCAAGTGTCTGTTGATACAAAAAGAGCTTGCTAGCAATCATCTTAAATTAGACAATGAATGCTGACAAACTGCCTGTTGTTTTCACAAGTTTGATAAAACATGATTAGAATTGCATTTTGTTATGGCCAATTATAAGCAAGGGTTGAGCTGATACAGTTAATTTATTAACCCAATGGAAAACCACCAAAATGAAAGAAAAGTGAGCTTTTATTTAACTCAAAGAAAAAATAGAACATTCAGAATTAACCAAACAAAAACTGGCTAGATTTAACAAAGAAAAAAACTATTGAGTAGGGACCTTTTCGTCAGGTAGGTAGGCAATGGCAAACAAAGTTAATTTTAATTTTGGCCTTATGCCAGTAACTGACAACTGCCCTACTTGAATCAGATGTAGGGGGAGAATGGCCGTAGAAATAATTTCATGACCAATCCCCACACAAGTTATGTGGCCGGGCTGGGAATCGAACCTGCGATCGTCAGATTTGTAGTTCAGCGCTCTACCAACTGAGCTAGCCACCCCGGCTATACGATCTTACAACAGATATAGTGGCATAAATACAAGTAACAAAATAAATTTCATTAACATATATTTCTGTTTAAAATGGAATAAAAGTTAAGATCAAACATAGTTTTTAAACGCACAGTAAGCTAGTTTTAATCACCAAATAGTTTTCGTATGTTCAAGCAGAAACTCAAATACATGTACATACATTGACTTGATAGTTGGTTTAGGTAACACAGCACTAATAAACTAATCAGATGTCGACACTAGTACTTGTTGATTTATTTTATACTGAAGTGTTTTCTTTGTCATTTTTATGTTTTTCTGTTTGCTTTTCAAGTTTTTTTGTCACTTTCATCTTGTTATTTTGAACATAATTGATAAGAAAGATCATACATACACACTTTAATGTTGAACATCTTTTAAATTCAATGAATGTGTGCAAATATTTATAAACATATTTAAGTTCATGTTTAAAACTATTTACCGGTATATAAGTTTTTTTTTAATAATGAAACACCTGGATTTACCATATTATTAAAAAATGTAAACAAAACTGTCCCAGCTATTATGTTTAAAATAAAATTTAATACAGCTATTTTTCTTTTAATTAGGATAATTATAGTCATTTAGGACACACGTTTATTTTATTTATCATCTTCTGTTGCAAAATCAAAGTGGCTCAGCTTAAATAATTGCATACTAATGATTTAATTATAATACAGAGAGTGAATCTCATTGTATATTTAATTACAAAGTCATGAAACCTCATACCTAATTGAAGTGGTGTACATGTGGACCACATTTTGACAATTGTAAAACCAGTGGACACGAGGGACAAATTCTGGAAATGTCTTTCATTGTTGAAGCAAACTATTAAAATCAAACTGACTGTCCGACATTTTACAGACAGCAATTTTATATCTAATTGTGCATTTGGTGTTTCTACAGTTTTTACATTTGACTGTTAGAGTCAAACCATTTTTCTTGTCTGTCAAATTTTTACAAATTGTCGATCTGTAAATGTCTTCCATCACGCATTAAACAAAGTACATAACCCAATTTCGATACATTTATTCCTAAATAATTTATCTCAATATTACATGATGTATATTTCATTTCTTTTTAAGTACTTTAGTAAATCAATGCTTTATTTAGAAGGAAATTTTATTCTTTTTATTACAGTACTTAAAAAAATTCATTTGGGTAAAATATCTAATCAAATACATCATGTTCATGATACTGAATCAAGAGATAACAGACATTCATGATACTGAATCAAGAGATAACAGGCAAACTATTTGCTAATCTTAAACATGCATGCACACTCCAAGTGACATCAGAGAATGTAAACAACTGAACAGGTAGCAGAGTACTTTTATGTGGATTTGTCCACAATATGAATAAGTGACCTAATGGAATGATGTCTTAAATAACTATGATAGTACCCTATGCCCCTGTGCTTAAATAGCAACATCCTAGGGAAATGATTATGCCTACATGTAATACAAAGCAACTTGTCTTTTAGGCTCAGCCGGTGTTGGTTTGTAAACTTTAGTTTACTGTTTGTTGTCTGCTAGAAACTTTACACAAAAAGAAATTTCCCACGAAGGATGGTAATGGGTAAATAAACTAATGAATAGATTTTGGTGTGATCACAATCTGGATCCTGGATCATTTAAAGCTGAAGGATTTTATATTATTGGGATATAAGGCAAATTGCCACATCTATATTTAAATGCTCTAACGGTACTGACTGAACAATACATGCATGATATCACAATACATGGGTGGAAATAGATTAGACAGGGCCACAGGAAACACGTATCTTTCTTAAATGAGATAAAGTAATAATAATAATATAATATTATAACAACAATAATGTTTATGTGAGAATGAAATAGTGTGGCATTACAACATGAATTTGTACATATTAATTGGTAATGCACACGTCTACAAGAGTTAGATGTTATTACATACACATAAAACATCCTGCATATACTATATCATATATGAAGAAATATAAGCACTTATATATTAAAATTGAAAAAAAAATAAACAGTTCAGCACCAGCAAGATTTAGTTAGTGAAGAAAATCAAGGTATGGCCTTGAAGACAGGGTAAGAGAAGTAATAGATTCTACATTGGACAATAAAATGTATTGTACTGGTAAAGCACTTGTAATACTAAAGGATGTGATGAGATATTGTCTGAGATGTATACTGTTTACTAACAGTTTAGTGTTAGTTGAAGGTAGAGTACTGTAGATAAAATGCATCCCTGGGCTATAATTCCAAATAAAAAAACATGTCATTTAAGCTGAGCCTTACAGGTTATACTAGCTAGATTGATAATGTTTCTTACCAGTATTATGAATTAGAATTTAATTAAATAATTTATCATAAAAAATCTATAAAATATTTAACTGTATTGCAGTACATAAAATGTATGCACTTTGACATTGAACATACTTTTAATTTTCATTCTAAATAAGAATAGCAAATTAGCCAACATTTTTCGCATACTTGAGTAGTTGACATATCAAATAACCCCAAGCAATCCAGTGTTGTCATATTTATGAACACTATACTGAAATTGCTCACACCTGCTATATAAAATGTGATTTTTAGCTTTATACTGCAATATATATTAACAAAAAATAAACGTCCGATCAAGAATGTAAAATCTAATTGAATGCAATAAATAAATCATTAAACAATACCTTAGTTTTTCGTCGTCTAAGAAATTTTTCAGTCTTGTTTAAAATCCCTCCCTTGTTATTTTCAGCCATCTTTGTTTTCGTTCATGTATACTGTGTTATAACGACACTTGCGATAGGTTGAAATGTTGGCTGTGTGAAAAGCGTAGTACGTTGATATAGTCAGGTTCAGAAATTCCGATCCAGACAAAATGAATGCGCATTCCATATAGAGTTGTCGCTCTTTGCAGTTGTATAGATTTTAATTACAAATAGGAACTGATTGTACATTGTTAATTAGTGATTTAATGGAAGTGACGTGTTCATTTTGTCACATGTTCATTTTATATATGTTTGTTTATTTCGTGAAAACGTGGTAGTAAACCCTGTTATTATTTAATATATAAATAAAATTGGATGTCATAATAATACTGATGATACGTGTATATCAATTTAAAATACACTTTTTTCCTGATTTTTTAAGTGTTTTTAATTTATTAATCGAACAGAAAAAAGACATATAACTATGTTGGTGAAGATATACTACCCGGTATCCTGTGCAGGGATATTATACATTATATAAGTATCCGCGGAAAGCTGAGAAAAGCGACACGAGAATATATGCTAAATATATCACACCGTTCCATGTCACGGTCACAATTAATCTCTTTTGTTACACCAGGATCCCATATGCGTTGTTCATATCAAACAGAATAGATTATTATGATTACGGAAAGTTCCAACCATAAAGTTGTTAACCGTATGTAGAAAGAAGATTCTCAATTGTAACGTTGCTTTTATCAGGGTGTCAGAAGAACGCCGGAACCATTCTAATTTGCAAAATTTCCTTTGTAATAAAAAGACAAGTACATCTAAAATGGCGTGTTATTGATACACGAAACACAATTTCAAACAGTAAGACGTTTATAAGTTCACGCAGGACTGAAGACAAACCCAAATGATTAAAACTCAAAACGCTTCTCATTCTATTAATCGGTCATACCAACACAACGCCACTGCGACAAAATAGCTCCTCGATTAATTTTCATATTTGCCTGCCAATTATGCCAAATGTTTGTACATCATTTTACAGTGATCCTTTATTTGATATGTCGTTTCTGCTATTTGTAGTACCACATTTTATGCGTTTGTGATTTAGGAAGTTTTCATTGCCGTGATGCCGTTTCAGTCTTTTAAAATGTACAGGCTCTTAGAGTATATCCAATGGCGTAGCTTGGGTTCCCAAAACAGTATAGGCACAATAGGTGGAAACTACAAAATGACGCTGTAAGCGATAACTTGGGCCAGGACTGTTTATACTCGTATTTGACTACAAACAATTAGCTTCAGCTAAACCCTGATTCTACAAAATAATTGTAAAATAAGCGTGTGTTTCATGAATTTTTTTTCATATTGATGTAATCGACTCGTTAAAAAATGAAGTATCATTAACGCAGAAGAAAGATCCTTCCTCTTGCTTTTATTGCATTTTTGGCATATTTAAATTTTTCATCTCTGGAAAAAATGTATAGGCACGTGCCTATAGTGCCTAAAGGTAGCTACGCCCCTGATATCTGTTTATGTTATTTTGCAAATCCTTTTACATTTGGAGACACTGATTTTGTGGGTTGACACATGTGGATTATTAGAGCCAAGAAGATCAAACGACATAATTGGTACACTTAGGAATAAACGTTTGTTGTTGTACATGCGTGTGTTTTAAAAGTACAATACGTACAATCCATACAATTCTGCTTTTAACCGGGTTTATTCATTCAGGACTACTTCGCTAGTCTTAGGCTGTTATCTTCCTCCAACAGTCTTTAATATGACTTTCGAGAACCTGTAGCATAGAACTACATTTTTACTCTGCAGGCCACGAGTCAGTAAATTGAAACCTCTAATGGTAGTTCAAAACTGCAAAATCTCATGACTTTTTCTTAACTTTTAATTTCTTAAGAAGTCGAATGTTACGTGTATTTTAAATGTGATTTATCTCAAATACAATTATTAAAAAGGCATTTTAATAAAATTGTTACTTCGACCCAGCAATATATTAATCCGCGTGTCCTGGAATAAGACCACCAAATGAAAGCGCTCCGTGGCTATTGTTGGCTCCTTGCGTATGTACGGTATTTCCTGTTATTAATGCGCCTTCAGAACATGTTGACACACAATATACATTTCCAGGTTTTGCCTCTAACAGTTTAAACTTCTCCTTAGCTAGTCTTAACGGATTGATTTCCATTCATCAAATTTCACAAACAGATTATAAGTCTACCACGTACTCTTTTGCGTAATTAAATAGGATAAACGTTAATCACTTGATGTTGCATATGATGGACATTTGAGGAAACGTCTATAACTCCAAGTTATTTGGTGGTTATTTGTAGACTGTAGTAGGGAAATTCTTTTAAATTGATATACACGTATTATCAGTATTATTATGACATCCGAATTTTATTTATATATTAAATAATAACAGGGTTACTAAAGCATACTTTTTGTCTCTGCAGGCTGCACAGCACTAAAATTGCGTGTGTTTTTTTTGTTACCCATTTTCATTCTGAATATTTTGACAATAAACTACAGCAATTTATTAATTTTAAACTGTACTATGGACGATAGAGAGCTTGCATCGTATGATCTATTTTTTATTCATTAGGTTACGAACAAAGATCTATAAATAAACAGGTTCATTATAGATCTATAAATAAACATGTTGATTTATAGAAATTTGGCTAAGAAGCACTAACAATCGCTGCGCCTAACTATTGCGCTCGATCATCGGTTATTCTGGCCCTTGCAGATTGACTTGTAAACTGGCATGTATATAATTCCATTTGCATAAGATAATTAGCTCGAACAAAATATTGTTTCGTTACAAACAAATTAGTTTTCATGATGCCGTATAATATTGAAAAAGAAGCCAAATTATAAAGTTTAAAGGTGGGAAAATGAACTTCATTCAAACTAATGTTAGCAAAAATGCACTCACAATTCACATGCCTTTAGTTTCTTTGGTCGCCAACAGTCTTTCTACGCTGTCAGCGTTTTGATTACATACAAGTCACCTATCCGAAACCTGATTGTGGATTGACAGTCGTGAGCCAGTAACTATTGTTAAAGTACGCAAACGGCGTGTTTCGTTTTGATGCTGGATTGCAGCGTCTAGATGTATAACATAAACTCTGTGTCAAAATGACCCTGTTATACATTTAATGAAAATGAGCCTCGATTGTGTCGAAAGCCAAGGCTTATTGAGACACTCTCGAGTCCGTTTCCTGGGTACAACCAGTACTTGGTGTCTTTTTGAGAAAGATCATTCGAACGCTCCCCAATTCGGGATCGAACTCACGATCTCCCGATCGCCATATTTATTACACCACTGTGACCATTTCTTGTAGTTGTGAATTTGTAAATTTGGAACTATACGACTGATATTGCTTAGATGTATAATGAGGATATAACAAAGTTCTGTTTCGAAAAGGTTAACCCCAAAACTCTTTTCCTGTTTATATCTCATTTTTACGCATAAATGTTTTGGAATAGATCTAGATAACCGTCGTTCTAAATGGCCGATCACTCATCGATCTTTGCAATTATATCACAAAAGTCGGTCTGCAATCTTTAGTTTGTACCCATTCTATACACAGGGGATGACGTCACACGCCAAACCTCTGTACTTAACCGCATTATTTCGCCCCTAACGGCGAAATGTGCTTGCGCATGAAGTAATCCCGCGTATGAAAGTTGTTTTGAGAAATGGCTTTATTGATACCATTAATCAGTCTAATATTAAGTTAATATACTGATAGTAGAACATATTTCTGTTAGATAAAATACCAATAGTTCGTGTTTAACGCTGTTTATCGTGTTTATTATAAAAAGCTACTTTCACTTTCGTTTTGTGTGAAAATTAAAGGTTAGATGCCAGTAAATCCAATTCCCATAGGGTCCCATCATAAAACGGCGAACTTTCAGATTTCTCTTTGTTATAAAGAAATGTAACATATTGATTAATGTATTGTTAACTAATTTGTTAATCGTTCCGTACACAAATTTCTCATGACATATATTACACGTTGCCTTGGTTTTGTCTAATGACCGCGTAAAGTACTTCCAAGCACATGATGGTGGCATTGTTTATTAATCAAGACTCTTGTATAATATACGGTGTTGAAAACTGTTGATATAATGGAGAATAATTTACAAGTGACGTATATTAAGATTGACCAGATCATGCCTATTTTGTTAAAGAAATTGATTGGCTGATAATGGATTCATTTTGACTGGTTTACTTAGAGAGTAATTGTAATTTACTGTAAACAAGTTAACCGTATAGATGTCACTTAAGGACAATAAACAACAGTGTACGCCTTGTGCAAACTGTGAAACCGTTATCACAACATGGCCCAGTTTTGTTATTTGTGGATGTAATGCGTCATATTCGCGCCTCCTACAAACCGTTAATTCGCGGCCTTTGTAAATAATAATAATAAATAAATTTTGTTCTTGAAAGAAATTTGAAAATCGAATATTCGTATTGGATTTTTTATATTCGAATATTATCCGATATTCGAATATTCGATTAGTCGGTCCCATCCCTACTTATTTTATTTTTTTAATCGGTTTGGACATCACAACACCTGGAATTGGAAATAAAAGATACATTTCTTTGGCAAAAGTATTTCGATTACGAAAGAAATGATCACAATGATTTTCAGCCAGTTGGCCTCGACAAGTCAGCATATGTATACAGTGCATTTCAGGACACGCGGTAAGCTAACACAGTCATTTTATATTTGCGCTCTCCAAGTTTCCGAGTTCATGTGTGGGCAATAAACATGACAACAAGCAAACTGGATTGGAAAGGGCTGGTGCAAAGCGCCAATCGACATTTATTAAAAACAGGGAAAGAAAATTGTTGATACGCAAAAAGTATCTATAAAATTATGCAAAATTGTCCCATCAAGTTGAACGAACCACGAAGTCCTCTACAATGGTTAGATTGCAAAATACCTTACATACAATTATTAAAAACGTTATCCGCGCGGACTTAAATAAAACGTGATTGAGTGTTAGTATAGACAGTATTGTTACGTTTTGAGGTACTTCATCATCATCATCATCGTCATCATCAGGCGTAAAAAAATATCTTTGTTTCAGGTAACCCGACGTACCTAAAAAAAATGCCCCGACCGTAGAACATTTTATTGTGTTTGTCAGATTGATTTTTGTTATATTTGCCTTTTTCAATAATTAAATGTGTTTTGGATAAATAAGTGTTTGTTTTGATAGTATCCACTTATAAACAATGTTTATGGATATTACTGATATGTTTTGAATATTTATTCAGTTTTAGAATCTTCAAGTTGACCATTTACCCAAAAAAAAAATAATCCCGATCTACCTACCCATTTTTTGGGGGGCATGTTACCTGAACATATTTTTTTCACGCCTCATTGTCATCACAAATATTTTGTTCTTCCTATTAGTTTAATTGTAAATAACGACTTAAATATATAGTTTTAATACAAACATGGTCGTTCCAAAATAAATTCACGTTTGATACAGACTTTTAGTAACAGATTAAGAAAGTGCTCATTTCATGTCCAAATAGTAGTCTATACACATAATTATTAAAAACAAGCATCATATATGTTAACTAAGCGTGTTATTTAAATAATTACCTCGTTTCGATAACTATATACTTTATATACCTCTTCGGGAGTTCTACCTGCTTTTTTGCTATTAGCACAGGCTAATCCGGGACGGCATTTTCAAGCCGTTATAAAAGCGTTATGGTATTTTCTGTTTCAAAGAGGATCTTCTAAACATAATTGCACTGTAGGCGGAAAGTTCGTCCCGGATTAGCCTAAGCGGACTGCGCATGCTGGTCCAGGACGACACTCGAAGCACGCATTAAGCCCACGACACGCCTATTCACTATTGAAAAAAGTTGGTCTTTTTAAAACTTTTTTTAATTGCAGATATAACAAACTCTGAATAATTGGGATTGTCGATGTCCATATGAACGAGTGTCCTGTGGCTTGCATACTTCGGTATCCAGATAAGAGGGTCCTTCCAATACCCTTGAAAAACACAAAAAACAGTACGACAGTCTTGGAGCAAATATTTAGATCTTGGTTAAACAAGTTTTTTTTACAACATGTGTAAACAAAGTCTGTACAGCAAATTCAATATGCTATATAAATATCTGTGGTAAAACAGTCATTGTTATGTATTAGGGTGACTTGTTCCCAGATTGGCAAATTGACTATTTTCAAAATGTTTGTCATATATACCCCCCCCCACCCACCCCCCCAAAAAATAAAAAAACATTAATAAATAAAATACATAATATATAAACAAGCGAAATAACACTACTGACAAAGAAATACACTGTATATTGGAAATATGGTGTTGTTAATGAAAATCCGCCATTGAAATGGTTAAAATTATAAAGCGTTTATAACGCTTTTCATCAGTATTTTGGAAAACACGTGTATCACTTACATATGCGTTAAATTTTCCCTATCAAAATTGTAATATCCCGGTGGTCGTAGGTTCGAGTCCCGGTGAAGACACATCTTTCAATATAAATATCTATTTTTTTCTGTATATATTTGTTGTTGTTTTTGGTTAGTCCAACTGCTTTAAGTATTGCAGAAAGACATTTAATGACATTTTTTAAAAATACGAAAAACTGTGGACGTGTCCCTTTAATACAACACAATTTGACATTTTTATGTGTTCATGTTTTCCACAAGGTTGACAGAAAAATATGTTAAATATGCTTCTACAAAATCCTTAAATACTGGTGCCAAACCTGTATTAATATCATGTTCATTGTAATGTGTATGGATGCAGATTTGATATTTAAATAATGTTGAACTAATTAGTAAATAATGAGTACATACAACTATATGTTTGTTGTTTTGCAGGCTTTCGGCCGAATATTTCATATGCAACTTGAATAATTTACAACCACCTGCTTCAGTGTCTGTGGTACCATTTGAAAACAGCATCATTAACGAAGCTCCCAAAAATTAAATGAAGATACAGGAGATGTCTTTGTCAAGGAGAGTAAAACTCACAGCATGTGTTCCACCATTGCATAGCGTTTATTCAAATTATGAACAAGTCACGGAATGTGTTGAACTCAGCAAAGTCCTGGGTATCCAATATTGTACATTCTATATCAGCAATATTTCCACAGCAGTGGGAAATGTCCTCAAGCATTACGCGGATGAAGGGTGGGCAAGAGTTCTTAATTGGTCTCTACCTGTTAGTGAAAATGAAAGACACTACTTTGGACAACTTGCGGCCATTAACGACTGCCTGTATAAGGGTAAGTTAGAAAGTAAATGGATTCAGTTTGCTGATCTGGATGAATTTATTGTGTATCAAGGTGAAAGTCCTCTCCCAATTCCAAAACTGTTGGATGTATTGGCCTTAAAACATGCAAGTGTCAATGTGTTCCGACATGCTCATTTTGAAATAAGACACCTTGATCCAGTGTCGAAGGAAATAAGGCTGGGTATGAATGTAACCATAAAATCTACAGCTTTGACCACGACAGTTATGAACAAGAACTTCTTGCCAATATTTGACCGCACAAAATGCATAATTCGAGCGAAAGACATTGTAACTATGGGCATACATGAAGATTTGGCAAAGGACAAAGAAGATTGCGTTCATATAGTGGACAAACATCTCGCGCTGTTACACCATTATAGAACTGCTATAGAATATTTAGATGGGACGCTAGTATCTAATAATGCCATTTTTAAATACGGGCGAGTATTTGAACCAAAAGTGTGAGTGTTTTTCAAGTCATGTATAACAACTACATATTTAAGGAAATACATATGCATGTTTATTATTTACGATGAAAACATATTGTTTCTTCATTTAAATATAAGTGTTTACATGTGATAACAAGTAAAAAAAGAAAACAGTAGAACCTATGTTATACGAGTAATCAATACCATTGTGGTTATCAATGCGAAAAAAAACAGTATATTAATTCGTTTGAATTGTCTGAGTTATATAATTATCGATTCGTCCTTATTGTTTAAGCAGTTTTAATTACCGAACCACGTACAAGACGGCTCGAATCCTACCAGATGGTCATATCACATCTGTACAGATATTTGTTTATTTTCCTAAATGATTTAACTGTGGGAGTAGCAGATTACACATATATAAAAAAATTATTGAATGATTTATTATTCAATATTAAAATATAATAGTTTTTCACATAAGTTCATTAATTATAATTAAAGGTGCAATACCCATTAAAAGCATAATCAGAACAAGGATATCACTGAACTGATGGATGCTCCCCAATGCGCTTTGCCAAGTAATGGGAATGCAAACAGAAGAGTCCAGACAATTGTGCTCTATATATTAATTTTAGCAATACTCAAAGTCCCATAACTGTAAGAAAAATAATAGAAGTGGAGAATCTTGGTACAGTGAACACCTCCTCTTCGTAATGAAGCTTCCCATAAAGATTCATTGACTTTTGGCTAGTAGTTGCAGAGAAACAGTCCAGACAAGAATTGCGCACTATACACTTATTTAAGCAACCTCCAAAATCCGGTAACTCCAAGGAAAATCACTGAAAGGATACATCCTGTACTTTGCACACCTCATTTTGATAATAGAGCATCACACACAGTTTCATTGTACATGTATTCTGGCCAGTAGTTGCGGAGAAATAGCCCGGACAAGAATTGTGCACTATATACCAATTTCAGAAATCTTCAGAAGTCCCACAACTCTTAGAAAAATCATTGAAGCGGAACGACATGGTTCAGTGCACACCTCCTTTTGGTAATAAAACTTCCCATGAAGTTTAATTGAAATCTGGCCAGTAGTTGTGTAGAAATAGATTGGACAAAAACTGTGCACTAAATAGTTATTTGAAGTTATTTCAGTAATCTTCCAAGTCCCATAACTCTAAGAAAAATCGTTGAAGCAAAACGTCCTGGTACAGTGCACACCTCCTCTGGGTAATGATGCTTCCTATAAAGTTCCTGTAATTCTGGCCAGTAGTTGCGTTTAAACACACCGGACAAGAATAGTGCACTAAATGCTTATTTCAGAAATCTTCAAAGTCCCATAACTTTGAGAAAAACCATTGAAGTGGAATGCCCAGGTTCAGAGCACACCTCTTCTTGGTAATGAAGCTTCCTGTAAAGTTTTCTTGAACTCAGACCAGTAGTTGCGTGGAAATTAATAAACTGGACAAGAGTAGTGCACTAAATGCTTATTTTAAAAAATCTTCAAAGTCCCATAACTCTGAAAACAAGAGGGCCATGATGGCCCAAAGAGCTCACATGAGTCTGAGTACTATGGCGACCATTAGGGATGCAACAGGTACCCGTATATACCCGCATTCTCTGTACTATTAAAACCCATTTCGCATGGCATTAACATATAGGGGCGATACAAAAAAAAAATAATGGAAATAATTCTATAAAAATACATAAAGAGCTTATGATTGGATACTACCATCTTTTTTTACCATTCCGGTATATGTTTTAATTAAAAAATAAATTATTTATTAACACCAGTACACAGACCGATTTGATGTCAGTTCAACTTTGCGTATCAGTGATTGACATATTGTTCTGTATTGTTGTTTTCAAAAATGTTTTAAATGTTTTTGCAACCAAGTCCATAAGCAATGATAAACCCTTACGGGTTCGAAACTATTACATACAGTGACACTCTATAGTTACTACACTCTACCAAAACTATCTAAATATCATCATAATGGCACCATATAAATGTATCAAACAATTATTATTCTGGCTTTGCGGGCCCGTCTAGCTCAGTTGGTAGAGCGCTATACTCTTCATCGAGGGTTCTTGAGTTCGAGCCCCAGCCCGGCCACATAACTTGTGTGGGGGTTGGTCGTGAAATAATTTCTATGACCATTCTCCCCCTACCACTGATTCAAGTAGGACGGTTGTGATTTTCTGGCATAAGTATGTGCACTTGGTACTGGTAAACCACTTACATCGGCTTAGTTTGCCCAGAACAAGTGTGAGTAGGTTAACTGACCGCCATTATATCACTGAATTACTGGTAAATAAGGTGAAAAATCCAAACAAACACACTTTCCAAATGTACTGTTAGGAGAAGAAAATTTCTAAATTATAAATAACTATAAAACCTTTTAGTTGTTTTGCGTAAAAACTTACTAATAATGTTTAGTCAATGACACCCACAGAGACAAACTTTCCAAATGTACTCTTAGAAAAAGGGAAATTTCTATGTTATATAGGAATACTCATTGTAAACATTAAGAACCATACACATTGTCAGATTAAATTATAAATAACTATACAACCTTTTAGTTGATTTGTGTAAAAAATTACAAATAATCACACCAATTTTGAGTCAAAACTGTGTATAAGTATTTTTCAATTAAGGAGAAAGCTTCAAAAATCATGTAAGATAATAACTTTAGTTTCCAAAATCCCAATTCAAATATATAAGTCAGTCCAAAGGTTACATGATTAAATGATACTGAATAAGTTACTAACTAAACAGTCCAAAAACTACAGAAAATAATTAACCCTTTCAGGCACTAGATCACATGATATTAATCCTATATTCTGATTGCTTGTTTACAACATGAATTTTAGCTATTTATTGTTGTTTACTCTTTTTCCTGACTGGATGCCAACACAGACATAGGAAAATTTTACTGCTGCACACATAGCCAAAATATAGGTCAGCATGTGTGCATCTCTAAAAAGCGTACTTTATTACCTTATGATGTCTACTTTATGTGTGTGCACTTACATGAAATAAAGGTATAATTTTGAAAAAAAATAATATATAGGTCAGCAGCTGGCTATACATGGATTACTATAGTATCATGTAATGCAAGTATCATGTTGACTCAGAGTGATGTATTGATTTTACTGATAAGCAGACTCCACTATCTGGGTTATATCAGTGACTAAAGGGAAATAACACATTCATGGCACTTATCTTC
The DNA here is from genome assembly GCA_027627225.1 of Congeria kusceri. Taxonomy (NCBI): domain Eukaryota; kingdom Metazoa; phylum Mollusca; class Bivalvia; order Myida; family Dreissenidae; genus Congeria; species Congeria kusceri. The sequence continues at coordinate 38,869,592 of CM051030.1, forward strand.
CTGATACTGCATTTACCTCCCTTTACCAGGTGAGTTATTCAGAAATAGATGTATTTGGGGCAAACAATGGGACAATAACTCAGGTGCTCCTGGTCCGATCGGGCCCATTATCGAACTCGTCCAAGATTGTATGGTCATATGCAAACTGCGCAAGTTTGGTCAAGATTGAATAAAAACATGTAGTCTTTATCGCGATAACGGTCCAAATTGTTGACGGCATACGGACGACGGACGACGCCGGAGAGGTCCCCTATACCAATAAAAATCATTGAAGCGGAACGTCCTGGTTCACTGCACACCTCTTGGTAATGAAGCTTTCCATTAAGTTTCATTGAATTCTGGTCAGTAGTTGCTGAGAAATACTCAAGAAAACGGGACGGACGGACAGATGGCGGACGGACGGACGGACAAAGCGGCGACTGTATGTTCCCCCGAAAAAAAATTCGGGGAGCATAATAAGAACTAAATGTATATTAATAAGCAAATGCAAATTATGTAGTACCTTTACTTTAATTATTATTTTGACGCTCTAAGATTATTCCTTTTATTATACACGTGCTATCATAGTATTGTGTTAAGCCCACTGCAAATGGCAATGTTTTCAGATAAAAGTACATGTACGAAAAGAAAAGAAAGTTCGCTTATCATTCGCGTCATTATTGGTAGTTTGTTCATGTGCGTCATTGCAATTCCCTATCAGTAGCACGAGTAACATGAATACTAGTATGCAACCATTGCAAGTGTAAGACCACACCAATTTGATTCTAATTTTAGCGTCCTCGGGCTGGACGGTTTTTGGATGCCTGAACGAAAAAAAAACAACACATTTGACACAATTGACAATGTTAAAAATCGAGTTGGAAAGCATATATAAATTTGAAAAAATGACTTGTAGGTGCTTGTACCAATATTTATAAAAATAGTATGTTAAAGTAGGTTCCAAATATGAAATCATTTTTAATACCAGTATGTAACCAAGTGTAATGCTAACATTTAACCAAGTGGAATGAATGCTGGTATTTAAGAAGTGGAATACTAATATGTAAGCAAATTAAATACCAGTATGTTACCAAGTGTAAAGCTAACATTTAACCAAGTGAAATGAATGCTGGTATTTAAAAAGTGGATTAATAATTTTAAACCAAATTAAATACCAGTATGTAACCAAGTGTAAAGCTAACATTTAACCAAGTGGGATGAATGCTGGTATTTAAGAAGTGGATTACTAATGTGTAACCAAATTAAATACCAGTATGTAACCAAGTGTAATGCTAACATTTAACCAAGTGGAATGAATGCTGGTATTTAAGAAGTAGAATACTAATGTGTAACCAAATTAAATACCAGTATGTAACCAAGTGTAATGCTAATATTTAACCAAGCGGAATGAATGCTGGTATTTAAGAAGTGGAATACTAATGATTGGCCAAATTAAATACCAGTATGTAACCAAGTGTAAAGCTAACATTTAACCAAGTGGAATGAATGCTGGTATTTAAGAAGTAGAATACTAATCTATAACCATTTTAGATACCAGTATGTTACCAAGTGGAATGCCATTAATTAAAACCAGAGGGCCATAAGCCGTAGGTCTCTCACATGAGGAGCTAAGGAATTCAACTGTTCTGAGATAGTTACAGGAAGATTCTGCTAAAAATGTGGCATCTAGATTGTTCGCAAGCTTGTTGTTTTTTTTTTCAATTTGGCCTGGTGACCTAGTATTTTATCACATGTGATATGGGTTCGAACTTGTTCGAGATATCATTTCGAAAAATGTTATTGTGATACAAATGTAGCCTCGAGTGTTCACAAGCTTTTAAAAATATTCAATAAATTTTATAAGGAAAATTGAACCCCCTCCACTGGCGGCCATGTTTTTCAACGGAGCGGAACCATTTTCGATCTCGGCCGAGATATCATAAGAACAAATGTTCTGAGCAAGTTTCATGTTGATTGGGCAAAATTGGTGACTTCTAGAGTGTTCACAAGCTTTTTCTATAGCCGTATAAGGAAACCTGCCCCGCCCCCTGGCGGCCATGTTTTTAAACGGAGCGGAACCATTTTCGAACTCGACCGTGGTATCATAAGAACAAATATTCTGAGCCAGTTTCATGTTGATCGGGCAAAAATGTGACTTCTAAAGAGTTCACGAGATATCATAAGAACAAATGTTCTGAGCAAGTTTCATGTTGATTGGGCAAAAAAATGTGACTTCTAGAGTGTTAACAAGCTTTTTCTTCAATTTGACCTAGTGACCTAGTTCTTAACCCCACAAGATCCATTTTTTCAATAATATCCAAGATATCATTGGGACAAATGTTCCGGGCAAGTTTCATGAAGATTAAGCAATAAATGTGGCCTCTAGAGTGTTCACAAGGTAAATGTTGACGACGGACGACGGACAAAAGGTGATCACAAACGCTCACCATGAGCACGTTTAGCTAAAAAGTGGAGCGTAATAATATTTAGCCAAGTGGAATACTAGTATTTAACCCCAATAAGATATATATTAAGCGAAAACACATGGACAGTTTTCAATGTGTACATCTCCAAAATAATAACAACAAGCCAATCTTGCTTTTTTTCCGACTATGCAAAGGAGTTGTGTAGTTGTGACCATGAATTCGTGTTACAATGTCTCAAGATTTAATTTTATACCAGAACGTATTTAATTGATACAAATATTCTTCGCCGTCATAAATATATTCTACAATGACACAAAAACTATAATTATAAATACTAGGCATTGCAAGACATCAAGATGTGAAAGAAATAAACAGAAACTATCATGAAATGAAATAAACACCCCTTGCAGAGGATAACATTTCAAAAATGTAGCGCTTAATTCATTCTCTGCTTTGATAAATGATATTCAGCATTTCAGTGAATTAACAGATTGCTTGTATGAATGCTAAGGCGAGTTCGCTTAAAAGATGAAATTATGCATCAATAACCAAGGAATGTGGGAACACTCCAATCAGAAAGAAGTCAACAAATATGATTTAAATCTTGGTTTTGAATGCTCATTGCTTGGGAAAAAAACATAGGTTCCTCGGAGATATTATAATGTCGTAGAAATAAAATTATATCAAATGAAAAGTTAGGGCATAAAAATCAATCGATTATATGGAAAAACTGAACAATACAATACAAATCAACATTTCTTTCCATATATTGATATTACAAAGGCATACAATTTCTACAACAGTATTATAATACAGGTAAGAAAACAAATTTTTTGAAGCTTCTAAAACTGTTTATGACCGATTACTAGTATCTAAAATATTAAACACTGATTAACAGCATTACCAACAGCTTATACAATCAGTGAAGTAAAACAGAATATTTTTATTTTGACAAACAATCTTTACTTAACAACACAGCGTGCAAATATTTATATAATTTCCAACAAAACCCATAGTGAAAATAAAACAAACAACAGAAATGGGAAAACAAAATGAAATTCTGTAAAAAATGTATTGATTGGAAAAATACATATTTACGACCATTGAAAGCCACCATAGATCCTACATTGTATTTTACTCACAACTGCATATCTGTATAAATGTAGCTTAACAGCTTATAAATTAAACTTTGTACCGTTTATGCTATGTAATATATAAATTATTATACATGTTTTATTTGAATGCCGTATTGTACAACCAATATGGAGGGACCTCACATTTTATTGCAACAGAAAACAATTACATAATCATTGATATTAACGTCAAATATATTATGCTATTGACTAAAAAAAGGTGTAGCAAATTATACAATAATAAACTATATTCTTTGTCCGATGAATATCTATTGATTGCTAATACATTATTAATAGAAACCTAAGAGAAAATCTTGTTCTAATATTTTGTTTATTTTTCTTGTATCTTTTATGTACAAACATGTATTATTTCTTTCCATTTTTCCTTATGCCAGTCTTTTGGTTAAGGACAATTAATAAAATAAAAAACAGTTCATGCTTAAGAAGGGAATCCCCTGTTATATTCTATTCTATGTATTCTTTCTATCATTTTTTACTGTGTTGTTTGACAATCTCCTTAATACCCCTTCTTAGTTTATTTTCGTCATCTGAACAATTCTACTCAAATTAATAGTGAACATTAAAGTGACACACAATACGGACACATTTTATAAAAAAAACTGTATTTGATGTAGCATAATACATTATATTATTGAATATGTATATCATAACAAAAACGGTACAACTGACCATCCCTCAAAACTCCTAAATCCTAATCTATTTTCTACAAACTTAATGCGATCATCATATACATGTATTGCATTCTGTCTTATTACCTGTTCATAAATGTTTAAACGCTGCTACAGCGCTAGCAATTATACTGTAGTGCAAACTCTTCGAAATGCACTTGTTATGAAATATACTGTTCCATATACATAAAGTTTGTATTTAAATCTCCTTGTTCACCAAAAGGTTGTCCTGGTTTCAAATATACATGTACATACTGTTCTAAATGAAGACGCTCCCGTAAGCGCAAGTCATGAACTGTGCCAAATACGCAAAGGTGTTTATTAAATGCTTGGTTCTGCTTTTCGTGCTTAGTATAGGTTACTTTGTTATAACTGGTGTTCGCCATCGAATATCACAGCACGTGGAGTTAGATATAAACCATGAAGTTCTTTGGCGAACTTTTTTTGCTTTAAAACAAAATAATCACAGTGGTTTTCAGCAGGTTGGGCAGGACAAGTCATCATTTGTTTATAGCGCATTTATAGACACAAGGTAAGATAACGTGTTGCCTATCTGCAGGCCTTAATAGAACATGATTTTAGTTTCAGTTACAATGTACTTAAATTCCAACATACTAGTATTAAGCGTTAAAGATGCACATAAATTTTGCAGATCAAGGTAATAACTAACTGATTGTCTTTTTTTTACGAAAATCATACAATATCATCGAAAAGTAGATATAACAAAAATATACATATGGTAAACCTTCAAGTATATCAGTGCAAGTTCCTGGCATTAGTATAAATAATTGTAAGACTTGAATAAATATAGCAAAAATCACTTAGTGTTGCAAAGACTGACATTAAATCTTTAACCCCTCTGACTTATTGCTTGAGAGTTACCGGTAAGCTTTCCAATTTGCCAATGTGTCATTGCAGAAGAAACAAACTCAGAATAATTGGACTTGCAGATGCCCGTATGAACGACTCTCCAATGGCCTGCATCTTTTGGTACCCAGATCAGATGGTCATTCGTACTGTGAAAGGATTTGTTGCCAATATTAATGAAGGACATTTTAAAAAGTAGGCAATTCACGTATACATCAAATATTGTAATTATTGTAAGTACATGTAAATTAAAAAGTATAGGAAACTTATTAAAGTGAACACACACAGTAAGATAATACAAGTTCAATGAATGTTTTTTTCAGGTATTCTGCAGTATATTACACATGCAGTTTGGAGAAATTTGAACAGCCAGTCTCAGTTTCTGTGGTACCAATTGAAAACAATGCCATTCAGGACGTTCCACAAAATTTGCTGAAGATAGAGGGACCATCGTTGTCAAGGAGAGTAAAATTGGCGGCATGTGTCCCACCATTGCATAGCTTTTATTCAAATCATGAACAAGTTAAGGAATGGGTTGAACTCAACAAGGTTATGGGTATCCAGCATTTTATTTTCTATATCAATAGTATATCGACAACAGTTGCACGAGTACTCGAGCATTACGTGGATGAAGGGTGGGCAAGAGTTCTTAAATGGTCTTTACCTATAAGTGAACACGAAATACACTACTTTGGACAACTAGCTGCAATAAACGACTGTTTGTATAGGGGGAAGCTAGAAAGCAAATGGATTCAGTTTGTTGACCTGGATGAATTTATTGTGTACCAAGGAGACAATCCTCTTTCACTTCCAACATTTTTAGATACACTAGTATTGTCCGTACACAATGCAAGTGTCTATATGTTCCGGCATGCTCATTTTAAAATATTACGAACTAATCCGGGATCGAAGGAAATAAGATTAGATATGAATATAACCATGAAATCTAAAGCTTTGGCGACGAATTAATGAACAAGAACATTTCGCCGGCTTATGACCGTACAAAATGCATTGTTCGAGCAAAAGACATTGTGACTATGGGCATACATGAAGTTTGGGCAATGAACATCGAATCATTAGTTCATACAGTGGATAAAGGTATTGCACTGTTACACCATTACAGAACTGCTATAAGTGATTTTGATGAAATGCTTGTTTTTAACACGGCCATGTTAAAATACAGGCGATTGCTTGATCCAGATCTTTGACGAATTCTACTCGAGTGTTTTTAATGTAATGTATTAGATTGGCATATCAAGGTTGTTTTGGAATTATAGACACATAATCAAACGCTATAATTAATGGTCCTCCTTCTGAAAGTATTTTAGTGTATAAACATGTAAAGGGAGGGGAGTAAGAACATATAGTGGTTTTTTTTGGTAGAATAATCTTTATTTTAATCAATACATAGACATATAGAGAATATGCAATTCAAACATTACGCAGTACAAATACATATCATAGCAATTAAGCGACCAAAATATTTGTTTTCTGTTGTTGTACAAACACTGCCGTCGCGTTTCAACAATCCTTAGATACTTTGTATTTATTAATGTTATTAACTGTTTACGATAATTTTATATTAATTAGGCTAAAAAAATTGATTTGTTTCTCAGGCAGCGCCGCAACGTTTTTTTTTTTGATGGCCCGCCACGAATTTGATTTAATACCCCCAAAAATGTATTAACTATTTTTTGACGATCGCGTCCGGGTTTTAAAGGATCAGTCCACAAATATGTTAATAAAAATAAAACTTTGCAGAAAGAGTTTCTAATGGGCATGTTACCGAACAAAATACAAAAACTACGCATTTAAATATGTGAGTTATTAACGTTTTGGTAACTTGCTATAGTCTATTTTCTATATGCGACAAATGGTGATGATTCTAGAGTAAACAAGCATGTACATTATAGTATATTCCGTTCGTACCAAGTGCTTTAGAACAGTGCCTTTCGTAAATAAGAAACACATTTCGGACGAATAAACACCATAAACGTTCATAAGAACTATTACTAAAATTACGATGTATTGAATAAGATCCCATGGACAGCGGCTTAAAATTAAACGAATCCGCATTTTAACATAGCGGAAGAAGAGTATCCCGGTGGACATTCGGTATTTCCAGTAACATTCTTCCTGTGTGATTTAATTATATGAATCGGATATACAGACATTGTAAAATATTGTGTAAATGTGGAAAAGAAAAGAGTCATATTCGATAAATATCGTCTATTTGTTGATTTAAACTTTTGTTTCGTAGATGCTTTTGCTTGTGTAATGGCATTCCATATAAGCCCTATGGAAACAAACGAAAATGCCAGCTGCATTTAAAAGTGTTGATTTTCCTTTCAAAAAATTATTGGTGATTTATTGCAGATATAATTCCTATTTTTGACAGTTATAAAAATATGAATTACGAAAAGTTAAATTCTATAAAAATGAAGTATTTTAATGCTGATAGTGTATCAATTTGAAGGCACTTTTTTTGTTAATTATGAACATTCGAATTGATTGCCTTTTTACAACAGCTTGTGATTAATAAATCTAAATTTAGAATTTTATAAAAACGGATGCTTATATTCTTATTAAAACTTAAATTTGTATTTAATCTGTACTTATTTACATGTTTTAATAAGCCTTACATAGTGACAAAACAAGAGGAGACAAAAAAATATTTAAAAAATACTTCAATAAAAAAAAAAATCGCCCTCCATCCTGATTTTTTGGAAAAAGTGCCTGGGAAACAAGTCATTATGTTTTTAGCCTTAATTGTGAATTTTTGTTTGAGCAATTTAATTTGACCTACTTTCGATATCCATCTTTAAGATAAGTGTTCAAATCAACGTATTACTGTCATTCGTACTCGTTAATGTTTAAAAGTGGCACTATAGTAGATTTTATGTTAATATACGAGGGCAAGTTTCGTTGAATGATTTAGTATTGACAAAGATGTATAGTGCCGTTTGTTTCTAAAGAACACAGACGGGCGTTGATTGCGAACACTATTTAAAAAGTTTGTTAATTGTATTCCAGTTGCATACATGTATCATTCATATATGTATGATTTCTCATTTAGCATGAACATAAAGTAAACACATGTTATATACTGTGTAGTATATTTTATGCATCATTAATTATATGTTTATATTGGCCTAGCATTATGATACGTTTTATGCGATATGTTAAACCTGACCCGCATTTATCTTTGCCCATGATCATTCGACAGAGTTCGTAGGCAAAAGCGAGGAAATGAATGAAAAATTTTACTTCCGGTATGGGTGATAAACATTAAATATGGCATTACGCTTGATACATAATGTGTTAGTCCAGTGGTGGATCCATGGAGGGCTAGTAAACCAACGGTCCCGGCTATGAGAACAGCTGAAGTGTTTTATGTGTGTTTTTCTGTTAAAGCTTTCAATGACTTCCACATGTCATGAGTGAACCACGCGATGTTGTAAAGTGGATGCAAACAGGGACTTGTGCAACTTGTTATATATGCGCAAGAAAATCACGCACTTCATGTGCAAATTAATTTAATATAAACACAAATATAAATGGTACTCCAGGGACTCGAATCTACAACCGCAAAGTTAGTAGCTCATCGCTCTTAGCACTAGGCTATCGGTAAATGCCGATTCATGTTCGTTCTATATAGGACTCATCCATATCAGTATCAATCATACATGATATTTATGATCTAAATAAAGACTCGGCGACGGATAAAAACGGAATAGTTATCAGTGCCAGGCTAAACCTATCGAATAATACAAGAAATTACCCGTAATTAAATCACGTGTGTTGATGATTGTATGTTTATGATAAATTTACAATATTTCTATTATTTTGAAGTTATGAAAAATGTTAAATAACACTACTCAATTGTAATAAAAGCTATTCAGCACTAATCATTGCCACAATGTTGTGTATTGTTCCTGTGTGAAAGACATGTTAGAATAAATATCGTGCAAAGTTCAATGGTCGTTTCGTGGCACAGCAGACCGTAAACTTTGGATCGTGCACAAGGTGTACACCTGAGAGACAACTAACAGCATGATGACCGCGATCAGCGAGTCTGAAAGCAGATCAATGAGATTCATTACGATGCCTCGGCACATAACTAGTATAACTGCTATTACAATATTCATTACGATGCTTCGGCACATAATTCATTACGATGCCTCGGCACATAACTAGTATAACTGCTATGACAATATTCATTACGATGCCTCGGCACATAACTAGTATAACTGCTATGACAATATTCATTACGATGCCTCGGCACATAACTAGTATAACTGCTATGACAATATTGTTGGTTCACCATATATATAGTAATGCACCTATAGAACCCTCGATGTTTTTAATCATTTAACATTTTATTAGTAAACTGTAAATCATAATTTCAACTAAACACATTAATGTTATTAGCCAGAACATGTATGTTTGTTTCGGAAGATCATTTGGATATATTTATATATATATTGTGTGTATTATTTAAAATAGCGAAGCAGGGATTATACAATTATTACTATGCAATGTGTAGATGTTATGATTATTCATTATTTCGCCAACGTTAAATGCATGTTTTACCTTTGTTAAACGTATGTTTCTTTATATTCTCAAGTTGCTCACGGCTTTCCAGCAAACGTTCATCGGTTTTCACCAGATCCTTTTCTGTAATATCTACTTTCCGAAAAATATTGACAAAGTGATCTTCTAAATCACCTAGCCTTTTCTCAGTTTGTTTTATCCAAGAATCGGATGTCAGTTCGTACGTTTCTAAATACTTGCGAACGTTTTCGCTGATTTCTCGTACTTTAGTGTTCGTTTTACCATACAGTGACTTACAGAAATATTGCCTTCCAGAGAATTTTAAATGCGCATTGGCCTTCTCCACGGATTGTTTAAAAGAGGCAGTTAAATCTAAAAATTCAGTTTTCAGTGACGAATGTAATTGTTTCAATGTCGATACTTGATAAACATATTCCTCCTTTACGGATTGCAGTGTTGTGTTGAAAGTTGTATAATTTGAAGCCAGTAGTTTTTCGAGAGAATCCATTCTGCTTTTCAGCTCTTCTTGATTCCATGGAAAGTCATTAATAATAGACGTCCCATCTATTGCTCGTCGGTACAAATGTGATTTTTCATCAGTAAACCATCCTCGAACGCCAGTACAAACAAGCAGTATCGTCATGATGGATCGTGTGCCAATAAACGTATACCTGAACATAAAAAGTAATACACAATAAGTATTATTGGTTTAATCAGGGATTCTTGGCAAAAAAGTCTGTGATTTGATGGTTTGGGATTAAAGAACGAAACATGTACATACATGTGCAACGGAAATAAACGTACTGTTCTACAACTGCAATGAAATCACTTAATGATTGCGGACATCGCGAGAGACTGTACAAGTTAATGAGTATTGATGTATTCGCCGCTATCTATGCAATCGACAGTATGGATAACATGAACATTTAACCTGTATGAATAACATGTATATATTTAACCAGCCGCAAAATCAATATTTCACCCGTATTGTTAAAATAAATATTTAACCCGTACGGTTAAAATATATATTTACCCGTATGAGTAAAAAATTATTTACCCAATATGGATAACATGAATACTTAACAAAAAGTGAGAATGACTTCTCCTGATATATTAACGTTAGGGCAACAATCGGCTAAAAATGAGCCATTGGTGTTAGGTTTTACACTACACACTTTCATGTTGATTAATTAAACATGATCGAAAGGTTGGTTAAATTTGGTTTGGGTGGCGTTTGGAGTTACTATTTGCTGTACAGTCGTCTCTATATATCATGCGAGACAATTAATCACTTTCAGCCAAATCTGATTTGTTCAACTCAGTGAACTGCATAGTTGCAGACATAATACAAATATAAACGCATTGATATAATATTATATCAGTAAATGGGGCATATATAATTGTCATGTTCATGGCGAGTGATTCTGAAGGATAGTCATATTCTGAAAGAAATGAGGTGATTGTTGTCCGCAATTTGTAGTGTAGACCGATAAATCTGACTAAAGTGTAGCCGTATTTTAGGATGTGATTTTAATCAGATGGCTCTGTTCTAAAGTCTTAATTGATTATTCTGTGTATAAAATATTTTCAATGGAGTTCATATGCTTGCATTTGTCCTGTAGAAAGGTAAATTTAAAACATGCTGAAACTGTTGTTTTTGCACTAGAAACTGAAATGACATTAATTATGACATGATATTATAAAAAAAGATCTCACCTTCCATATTGTTTATCAAAATCTGTCATTTTCACCGCTTCCAGGCCACAATACGGAAACTTTCCCTTTTTCGGGATATAAGAACACTAGCTGTATATAAACCTCATCACAAGATAAACATTGTATTTACTTTCACATTTGTTATGAGTTTTGATAAATAAAAATAGATAACGTAGGTATTCGGCGATAATCAAAAGTAGCATTTACCCGATATGTCATCCAGCTAAATTATTTGTACGTCTCACTCGCCAGTAGTTACCTCTCAAATTTCTTAAAAGAAGATGCTGACTCTGCTTACGTATCGATAGTTACTGACCCTGCTTACTTTCTCTACTGACCAAACAGTATTCACTTCATCTGCTCACGCAAAAAAATTTCTACCCCTTCTTTCTGATCAGAAGTTACTACCCCTACTTATTGATCATTTTTTACTACTCAAAATTACTTTCCGTACTCTTTAAAATAATAAACATATAGATATAAAATACAATTTTAAATAATTTATCAGTTATGCAGATAATACTGGTGCGTGGTTTCTTACTGACATGTTATTTTTTAAAATCATAACAAAGTACCTTGCGCGCTAACAGTCAATTCTAAAAATAGTGGGGATTTTGTGGGATTAGAATTTGAATGAATGTTAGAACTTACAAGGAATTTGTTGGAATTAGTTATATGCTTATTTATAAATGGTAGGGAATTTGTTGGATTTCGCCGCAGCAGTAATCGTTAAAAATGAGTTTGCTCATCGGATGCTGACATTTTGAAAGCCAAATTCAACAAGGAAGGCATTAATTGCTAAATACACGGATGCGTATATGGAATTGTGCTTCCGAATTGAAATTTGCGGATACGTATTGGGACACGGGTACGGAGTCAAGGAAAAACGTAGCCATAAAAACGTGCTTGATTTGTGGTAAAATGAGTTGTTCATATATTGTTGGCTACATTCATAATATTGGATAATAGTCGCAATGAGACAAAAAACACTTTTGCATATAATTTATGTTAGCAATAAATTGTAGTATCAACATGCACACTTACCCCACCAAGATTTTTGTCTATAGGACAATGCACGTAGTTGAAACACGTGTGTGCAATACAAAACGGTAACAGGCCAAATCAACAGCCAAAATGTGTAATACTTGTAAAAACGCGAACGTTTCGTTTCACCCGTTATAAAACGAATAACTGCAGTGGAGACCACTGTACTAATTTCAAGCTTGCGTGTATTTGTATGTCTTTTCAGTGATTAGTAGGACCGCACTGGTTAATTAAGTTTTACTTTCGTTTTTTATTGTGTTATGTTGTCAAGCTCCGCCATGAAAGGTCGCAAAGAATTTAGTGATGGTGAAGTAGAGGAGAGGTTTGTTCTTAATTTCTTACGGTATATTGTCGAAATGGCGATGCTTCATGGAATTTACATGTTTATAATATATATATATATGCCGCACCGTATTAAAATACTTTTGGCCTCAAACTTCCGAAGAAAGTGTCAGGGTGTTGAGTTAAGTTGGGGCCACGAACGTATTGATAATTGAGCTAATTTATATATGCCATACATGCCATGTAACTAAGAAACACAGACCTCCGCCAAGATAGGTATAAACAAGTTAATAAGCACTGCAGTAGCATTAAGATGTTCCAGAACGTAAAGTTGTTTGGGGTATTCCGGATCTTGGTTAGTTCCGGATCAAAGCCAGTTAATAGCTTAAAATAGTAACTTTGTAATAAATGTTCGTAAATGTGGTTATTTTATGTTGAAAAAGTTGTCAGTTCTACAGAGTTTAGACGTTTGTTTGATTACAAAAGCCAGTCTTACGACCTAGGTTTTCTACGAAACTTCGCCAAATAAAAGTACTGGAAAATAATCGCGGACTTGTGATCAGAGCCAATTGTATCGGTAAATATTGAGTCACTACATCATGTTTATACATCAAAATGTTCACAAACACGTCCTCTATCAAATAGTGTAAAAATACCACCGATTCCTTTTTATAACTACAGCATTCCTTAAAACAAAACCCGGAAATTGGTTAGTTTCGGATCACGTGACTCTCAATAATGGGGGTTTACTCAAACGTTTTTGAGCTGTCAATTGTTAATGTTCCTGTATATATTGTGGATTTATTCATTTGTATTTACATTTTGATGTAATATTTATTTAAGTATAGTGCAGTGATATTTTGAACTATTTTAGATGGTAGTCATCTAATTAACCATTCAGTGCTTATCTAATGTGTATGGTTCAAATCGCACGACCAGTAGATACTTGTCAATCACGGATTGAGCTGACCAATTACAGGTTTATATTTCAGTGGTAAACAATAGCACATGGTTGCATTATCCAATCGATTTACTTAAAGCCCTTGGACAAATATCGTTGGACAAACAGAAAGGCAGAGTGATACATTTCTGTCTAATGGTTAATAGACTGAATAAGAACTTGAGTCACATCTGGACAAATATAATTCATACTAGGTTGTCAACTTTTATACAAGTTTGATAATTACATTTGCTTATATTGATCAGATTCATGGTATACCATGTGTTATGATGTACAATAAATGGTTGCTGAATTTGATATTGGTAACATCTAAATGCAATTAGTTATAAATTATAGAAATGGGAAAACCAAACCAACAGGGTGTTGTATTAAAGAAGAAATACTCTGCAGTGTTTACGATGTTTATTCTACACAAGCAAGTCGCCGAATGACCAGGCTGCTACGCGCAGGTAGCTCAAGCACGTAGAGGTATCAAATTACAATCCAACATCTCCCTTTCAAGATAAGCAGATATATGTTGACTGTTTATTGATAGAATCGTTGGAGATAAGCTTTACATAGTTAATCTTTCTGGGGGTTTTGACACCCTGCCAGAGCGTGTAATATAATGATCCAAATTATCCTTTCGCTCCTGGGGTGACCTTTTGAACACAGTTGTATCGCTGTCTTCTACAAGCTGGTTTCCTGAATTATTTTCACAGTCGCTCAGATCATCTGATTCCATCATTGGTGTACTTAGTAACTGGCGCCTATTTCGGCGTATCACCCCGTCGTCAGTACGAACCTTGTATGACCTCGGGAATCCAGCGTTCGACTCGACAGTACCGTATTTCTTTTGATCCTTAATAAACACACGTGAGCGATTTGGAAGATTTCGTTTCGGTTTAGCATTGTGCCGCGAGTCAAAATCTCGTTTTTGTTTCTTTTTGTTTTCTTTTTCAAACTGACTGACATTTCTAAAGTTCGGCCATTTAGGACGCAATGTTTCCGGTTTGACAGGTATTGGTGATTGCAGTTTCCTACCCATTAGTAGCTCTGCGGGACTATAACCATTATGCAATGGTGTAGTTCTGTAGGAGAGAAGCCCTAAATACGGATCGTCGGCCTTCTTTAACATGTCTTTTATCGTTCTAACAGCACGCTCTGCTAGTCCATTGCTCTGGGGAAATTTCGGACTACTTGTCCGATGCTCAAATCCGTACGTTTGACTGAATTGTTTGAAAACAGCCGAACTATAACACGGCCCATTGTCGGACATAACCACTTCCGGGATCCCATGTCTCGCGAATATTGACTTCATATGATTTATTACTGTCTCGGAACTAGTGTTCGACATTTTTGCAATCTCGATATATCGCGAAAAGTAGTCCACCACTAATATATAGGGATGTCCTTTGAAATCAAACAGGTCAGTTGCTACTCGCTGAAAAGGACGATCGGGAAATTCGATTGGCATTAACGGTTCCGCCTGATCGCACGCGTTTTCAATGCACTTTTGACATGATCGCACGGCATTTTCCAGCGATGTACTTAGTCCGACCCACCAGATGGATTGTTTCGCACGCTCCCTCCACTTTGAAATGCCCTGGTGACCTTCATGAACCCTATCAATCATCTCAGATTGAAGTACTTCCGGGATAATTAGCCGTGTTCCCTTCAGTAACAAACCCTTCTGTAAGGTTATCTCCCCACGGTATTCCCATTACCGTTGAATTTGACCTTTGAGTGCGGATTTCTCAGGCCAACCCTGTTTGCAGAATTTAACTAATTGAGAACATACCGCATCCTGACCATACTTCGATTTGATTTGTTCCAGTCGGTTAGCGCTTGCTGGCAAACCACCTGTTACCATCTGGACAAATGCGTCTGAGTCCGCTAACAATTCTTCGCTTTCCGTATCGGACGTCGCGACCCGTGGCGCACGGGACAAACAATCGGCAGTAACGAGTTTGCTACCCATTGTGTAAACGATGCTGAAATCATATCGCATTAATCTCATGCGAAATCTTTGTATTCTAGGTGACAAATCGGTCAGATCTTTAGTACTTAACAGTGGTACTAACGGTTTATGATCCGGTTTCTAAGACAAACCTTGACCCGATTAGGTAATTTTGGAATTTTTCGCAAATCCATGTCAATGCCAGACATTCCTTTTCAATCTGGGCATATCGCTTCTCTGTTTCATTTAAGGAACGCGATGCAAACGCGACTGGTTTCCAAGTACCGTCGTGTTTTTGTCGTAAAACCCCGCCTAGCCCATACGAAGAGCTGTCTGCGGAAACGAGCGTTTCTCGTGTAGGATCGTATTGCGCAAGAGCGTCTGGAGAACTGAGTTCCAGTTTGATTTGTTCGAACGCGTGATCTTGAGGTGCGCCCCAAACCCATGAGTTGTTTCCTTTCAACAACTCTCTTAATGGCTGCGATATTTCCGCAAGCTTGGGTGAAAATTTTGACAATTGATTGCACATGCCTAGAAATCGGCGGACATCAGATACATTCTGTGGCGTCGGCATTTCCTTAATTGCCTGGATCTTGACCGGGTCAGCCTCTATTGTGCCCGCGCCCACCACGTGACCTAGGAAAGTTAGGCGCGTTTTGCCAAATTCACACTTTTGCCTGTTAAGAGTAACGCCCGCTTGTTCGATTAATTTGAGCGTATTACACAATCTTTCGTCATGCTCGGCCTTTGTGCTGCCCCAAATTAGCACATCATCCATCTTGCAGATGACCCCTGGCATTCCGTTCAACAATTCGGACATTTTACTTTGGAAATATTCGGGGGCGGAGCAGATACCAAAAGGAACCACATTAAACCAGTATCTTGCAAGTGGTGTAATGAATGTAGTGAGATGGCGTGACTCTTCCGCAAGTTTTATTTGCCAAAACCCCTGACACGCGTCAATTTTTGAAAAGTATCGACCACCCGCTAATTTCGCCAGAGATTCTTCAACGGAAGGCAATTGATATCGTTCGCGTTTAACGGACGCGTTTAGCTTCGATAAATCAACACAGATCCGTATCTGCCCATTTGATTTGGGAGCAATAACCATAGGAGAGCACCATTCCGTAGGTTCTTGAACCTTGGAAATAACGCCTCTCCTTTCCATGACATCCAGTTCGGCCTTCACCTTCTCCATTAACGGGACAGGGATTCGTCGCGGGGTTGAGACAGAATACGGGCGCGCATCATCGCTTAATTTAATTGTGTACGTCCAATCAGTTTCCCTAGCCCGTTAAATAGATTAGGAAATGTATCCCGAATTTGGTCATACGAGGTATCATCGACGGATGAAATGTTTTTGAAATTATTTACCTTGATGAGGGAGAGTTCCGTGATTTCCGGTCGACCCAGGAGCGCATGTTTCAGCCCCCTAACAACATAAATCTGAGAGATACACATTTTGTCTTGGGATTCTATAACACATTCAAATTGTCCAACTACTTTTAACGGTGTTTCTCCTGCCCCAAACAGTTTTTTGTCTGTCTTGCATAAGTCCGTTGTCTTCAGACGTTTGAAGTGGTGTTCCGGTATCACCGTGACGTCAGCTGCCGTGTCGATTTTAAATGTCATCCGCACCTCGTTGACCTTAAGAGTTGTTGTCCACGCCTTTGATTCCTTGGCCTTCACGGTGCCTAGGAAGCCACTGTCACCGTCCCCGTCTCCAGTGATTTCCGTAAGACGTGACCTGCATTTCTTCTTAAAATGCCCCAACTTCTTACAGTGGTGACACGTGCTGTCTCTCGCCGGACAACGTGCCCTTGGATGGTCGGGTCTTGTGCCGCAATGCTGGCACCCTGAGCTACTGTCTTGCTGGCGTCGGCCCTTTGTTGCCGTCTGCTCAGCCCGTGCTCCCTGATTCTGGCGACTGCTCCTCCCTTTTTGTACACTCTCGACCTGTTCATCTGAACACTTTTTTTCTCCTCGTAGCACCGACTGTTGGGCTCTTACGGTTTCACGTTGTCGGGCCTCATTTATCGCCTTTTCCAGCGTAAGGTCCTTGTCTAACTGTAGTTTCTCCGACAACTTGTGGTCTCGTAGCCCTACGACAATCCTGTCTCGGATGAGTTCATCGTGTAACCCTTGAAATGTACAGTTTTCTGCCAGATGAAACAAGTCTGTTATAAAGGCATCCACATTTTCCTGTTCATTTTGCACTCTGCTGTTGAATTTTGCTCTTTCGAATATTACATTTTTCTTTGGCACGAAATACTGCATAAATCGCCGAGACACCGTCTCCCACGATTTGCTTTCTTCCTCGTTCAGACCAAATGACGAAAATATTTCTTCCGATTCCGGCCCCATTGAGTATAATAGAGTATTAACCTGTACGTCTTCAGATTTTTCTAGCAATCCCGATGCGCTGCGAAAACGTTCGAATCTTTTGAACCATTTTTCCCATTGTTCTGGTTTATTGAACTGGAAATTCTCTGGATGAGTAAAATTAAAATTCGCCATTTTACTGTCCAACCTGTATATTTAATTCCGGTTAAATTTAGGTTCACTGACACGCTGCCACCATGTTGTATTAAAGAAGAAATACTCTGCAGTGTTTACAATGTTTATTCTACACAAGCAAGTGATATGTAATCATCAATAATCATGTACACAATATTTACATGTTTTATTGTCATTTGTAATTTGAACCATAATAAAATGTTAAATAAAGTGGTAAACACACTCTAGTTGATTTATTATGTTAAATATATACGCCCTTGCCTTAAATTACCATAGTGTGTGTCTATAAAGCATATAATGTGCAATATTAACTGAGCGAAGTATATGCCCAGATGATATATTAAATCGGAAATACTTGCAATATATTTAATTTAGCGATGTGTAACCATTTGTCCATATTCCCAAGATGTTTTGAGAATATCCCTGACGTGATCCGAAACTTCCGTAAATGATTCGGAAATGACCGAAAAGGTTATGTCACTTGAGCGTGTAAACAAAAACGAAATCCGTGTTTTTCGTAAAAAAGTCGTGTTTACTTGAACAGGGGAAGGATTTATCTTTCTTTTGGTGTATATACATTAACTATTACGATATATATGAAAAAGTAACAAACACACATTTCGTTGGTGATCCGGAATACCCCGAACAACTGTACCTTAGTAGACTAGAGCTCACTTAAGTAGTGTTGCATGCTGAGAGTTACCAATAAAACATCTTATATCTGGAGTTTGACCTTACTGCTACCACGGAAGAAATATTACAGACATAGGCAAAGAATATTCAGTACAGTCATATTTTCTTTCTTGCGTAAATCAGCGCAGGACAAGTCTGTTATCATTAAAAAGGCTAATAAATCAAATACAATTGTTATCATGAATAGAGATTATTATAGAAAGTGAAATCCTTAGACAGCTTACTAATACAAAACATAATACGACAGTATCACAATACCCAACGGACAATGTAATAAAAAATATTTCCAATTGTATAAAAAAAATATCAAATGCTCAAATCCATGTATTGAAATAGACTTCGATGCTGTACCAATGGACATTCGTACCCCGTTACTCTACGTGCTTCTGAAAATGCACAAGGATCTTGATAATAATTTGCCATTGAAATATCCCGGCAGACCTATCGTCTCAGCATGTAATTCGCCTACGGAAAATATTTCAAAGTATATTGATTACATCTTAAAGCCACATACGTGTGCGTTATCTTCCTATGTGAAAGAAACGAGTGACTTCATTAATAAGATGAAACGTATTTCTTTTAAGAGTGAACATTCATACCTAGTAACTTTAGACGTTTCATCCCTCTACACGAATATCCCCACGATGACGGCGTCAGAGCATGTGAACACTTTCGTGAAAGTGCAGGACATTCCAATGTGTCTGGTATTTCGCAACTTTTAAGACTTGTCCTTGAAAACAATTATTTTAAATTTTAAAATGAGTTTTTTCTTCAATAAATGGGATCAGCAATGGGAAGGTCTATGGCACCGAGTTACAGATCGTTGTGTATGGGTAAACTTGGAAATGATTTTTTTCATTAATGTGAAAGGACACCTTCATACTGGTTCCGCTTTTTAGACATCTTTTTCATATGGGACTACTCATCGGATGACCTTGAACTCTTTATTAACAAGTTAAACGGATTCCATCCAACTATAAAATTTACTCGCACTATATCAAAGCATAACGTTTCCTTCTTGGATGTTTCTATTTCAAAAGGCAGTGATCTAAAAATAAAAAAACCGATGTTCACATTAAACAAAGCAATGATCACCAAAACCTGCAATACAGTTCTTCACATCCTAAATAGTGCAAGGACGGGATACCCTACAGCCAGGCAAAACGTTACCGGCGAATTATCTCGGACGATGAACGCCTCGAACAGTCGTTAAACGAATTACACATTTTCTTCAAGGACAGAGACTATCCGGATTCCGTCATCAACAGCGCATTCGAAAAGGTTTCTCGGATGTCACAAGAGGACGCTATACAACAATCTTAAAAAAACAAGAAGAATGTATGACCATTTACATTAATCTACAACCCGTCGCTTGCAGACATAGGTGCTACGATTAAAAAGTATTGGAGTATTTTAAATGTGTCATACAATACAATACATTTAAACCTATTTTGGCATTCAAAAGACCGATTTTTCAAGAACTGACAATTATATTAATATATCTGATAGCTGTGGAAAATCAAGGTGCTCCCATTGTAAATCAATTAATAAAGGTACAGAGTTTTCTAGTTCAGTTACTGGTGAACATTTTCATTTACGTGTTGATATTATTGTACCACCAAAGATGTTATATATTTGATCACATGTAAAAGATGCACACAAAAAATATGTTGGTCAAACGAAACAAACAGTTTCAAAACGTATGAATAGTCACAGATTTAAAATTTGTAACTTTATGAATCCAATGTTTTCTACATAAGTTGTTATGTAGTTAATGAATCGTCTCATAACATTCATAATTTTTTTTATGCCAATCGACATTGTTAGAAATAGCATCAATCGACTATTAAAAAGTCCTTTTGAATTCACAAAACTAAAACACTGCACCCTAACGGGATGAATTCAAAAGTTATTTTCAACGTTAAAGACTAACTTGTAGTTTGATAGCAAACAATTGCATTTCACATAATCCGAAAGCATAACTTTGAAATGTATGATACTGTTTATCATAATTTGCACTTCTATAATTGTTATATGTATTCCCGTCATTTTACGTTACGTCATTTTTAGCTCTACTTTTCGAAGAAAAAAAATTCGAAGTTGGTTTGGAACATCCATTTCAATGGACTTCGGATTTAAGAAAGAAACAGTAAAATAGCAGCATGTTAATTTCAATAAAATAACTTAAGCATTTTATCGAGTTAACTAAATGACATACTTTAATTATCGGAAATTGTTTCGATCAGTATTTCGGCAAGACCGTTAAAGAAAAGAATGAGTGAAAGTTTTTACGCCTGTTTTCTATGCACAAATGTATTTATTATTTATTACACAAACATTTAATGATTATTGTTTTGATAAATACTGGGTAGTCATCTGTAGGTTAATTGCATAACTGGGGTAATTACCTAATGTTTCAGTTAGAGTTAGAGCAGTTATCCGACAATTCATAATTGCATAACTGTGGTATCTTACTTCGCATTTCAACAAGGGTATGCACGACAAAACGGGAACATGTCAAATCCATAGCCAAAATTAACATACTTGTAAAAACTTACAAGTTTCGTTTTCCTCGTTCATGAAAATGAAACTCTGCATGGGAGATGACAGTAAGGAGATTGAGAAACTATTCACTAAATAAGTGCTTGTATGAATTTGTCTGTCTTGTCAGTGATTAGTAGGACCGCACCGGTTAATGAAGTTTTACTTTCGTTTTCTATTTTGTTACGTTGCAACGTTCTGCCATGAAAGGTCGCGGCGAATTTAGAGGAAAGGTTTGTTCGTAATATCTTACGGTATATTGTCTAATTTGTAACGCTTCATTTTTAAATGCCGTACCGTATTAACATTACTTGACTCGTGCATACTAAAACTTCCAAAGATTTACGATTTTATGTTGCCTGTTGGGGCCACGAAAGTATTGATATTTGAGCTAATTTGCAGATATGACATATATGCAACGTAAACTAAGAAAGCACTCAGATAGCTCAGACCTCCGCCAAGATAGGTAACAACTTGATCATTGAATAAGCCAATGATAGGTTACCTCCCATGTCAGATCTCAAAAAAAGATTCCAGGATCCAGACAGTAATCCTGATCACCACTAAAATCCAATAATTTATTCATTGGCCCATTTTCAACCTTCCTGTAAAATTTCATGCAAATGTTTTCATAATTTTCTGCATACATTTGATAACAGACAGACAAATAAACAAATAAATTAATTAAAAGTCCATGCGAAGAAACAGCTTCAGGGACCCTTACATAACTACATGCACAACATAAGTGTTATATTACCGATGTTATTGTGTTGTGTATGTTTCATTATACAAATGTATTTAGTGAAATTACTTAATAACAACAAAGACTGATTGTGCGGGCTGTCTGTATTTCTTATATGTATAGTATTTGAGCATGTGGATTAGATATAGCCTGTTTCATGTCTGCTATGAGAATGCTATTTGCATAATTTGGGGTTTGTCTGTATCTGTATATATGCATCTCAAATCCACATGGCAATATATAATTTTGATAAGTTTGTTTACATTTTTAAATGTTCTGAGTATAAATCCTATGGTCAAGTGTTATCTTAAGGAAGTGTATTCCCGTATTAGGGAAAGATCCAGAGCGAAAGAGCCCCTTTAAGTGTTATCTTAAGGAAGTGTATTCCCATATTAGGGAAAGATCCAGAGCGAACGAGCCCGTTTAAGTTTTTGACCCCGCCCCCTGCTGCCCCTTTGGGCAAGTCAACAATGATGTGTTAAATATCTTTTAAAATTTAATATATGTTTTGCAAATTTTCATTCTAAAATTAGAACAGTATAATCAATAAATTGCTGTATTAACCATTTTTTTAAAGAAAATGTTAAGCTACTGATCAGACTTTTCCCCCTGTTACTTCTGAGCAGCACCCTGTACCTTTAGACCTAGATCTTTCCCTATGTATATTGATATTAAACAAGGGATTATATAAGTTTTGAAAAAATTCATGTGGGTGTTCAGATTTATCTGATTAACTCTGTGCCTAGTTGTTTTTAGCTCACATGAGCACTAAGTGCTCGGTGAGCTATTGGTATAGGGGACCTCTCCTGCGTCGTCCATTGTCTGTATGCCGTCAACAATTTGGCCCGTTATCGCGATAAAGACTACATTTTTTATTCAATTTTATTCAAATTCAAACTTGCACAGTTTGTGTATAACCATAAAATCTTGGACGGGTTCGATAATGGGCCCGATCGGACCAGGAACACCAGAGTTATTGTCACTTTTTTGGTCCCAAATACATCTATTCCTGAATAACTCACCTGGTAAAGGGAGGTAAATGAAGTATCAGGAAGATAATTGCCAGAAATGTGTTATTTCCCTTTGTAGCTCATTCACAGATATAACCCAGATAGTGGAGTCTGCTTATCAGTAAAATCAATACATCACTCTGAGTCAACATGATACTTCTATTTGAGATCAGCATCATTACACATAGTAACCATTGATAGCCTGCTTCTGACCTATATTTTGACTATGTGTGCAGCAATAAAAATTTCCACTCTCTGTCTTGGCATCCAGTCAGGAAAAAGATTAAAACAATAATCAATAGCTGGAATTCATGTTGTAAACAAGCAATCAGAATATAGGATTTAGATCATGTGATCTAGTGCCTGAAAGGGTTAATTATTTTCTGTAGTTTTTAGACTGTTTAGTTAGTAACTTATTCAGTATCATTTAATCATGTAACTTTTGGACCGACTTTTACATTTGAATTGGGATTTTGGAAACTCAAGTAATTATCTTACATGATTTTTGAAGCTGATTTATTATTTCTCCTTCATTGAAAAATACTTCTACACTGTTTTGCATTTTCTCCTTAATTATGCCCCCCTTCGAAGAAGTGGGGTATCTTGCTTTGCACCTGTCCGTCGGTCGGTAGGTCGGTCTGTCGGTCGGATGGTCGGTCTGTCCGTAGACCATTTCGTTTCCGCACAATATCTAGAGAACGCTTTGACCTACGATCATGAAAGTTGGTATGCTGGTTACTTGGGAGGAAAGGAAGACGCCTACACATTTTGAGGTCAAAGGTCAAGGTCACCGTTGCTAAAAATAGAAAGCGGTTTCCGCTCAATAACTTGAGAATGCATCGAGATATTTTAATGGAACTTTATACATGGATACCTTATATCGAGACCTCGCTTGGAATTGCATATGGGGTGGGTGGGGTCAAGGTCACCGTTACTAAAAATATATAAATGGTTTCCGCTCAATAACTTGAGTTGATACCTTATATTGAGACCACGTTTGGGATTGCATATGGGGTGGATGGGGTCAAGCTCAAGGTCACCATTACTAAAAATAGAAAAACGGTATCTGCTCAATAACTTGAAAAGGTATCGAGATATTTTAATGAAACTTCATACATAGATACCTTATATTGAGACCTCTCTTGGGATTTCATATGGGGTGGGTGGGGTCAAGGTCACCATCACTAAAAATAGAAAAACGGGTTCCGCTCAATAACTTGAGAACACATCGAGATCTTTTAATGAAACTTCATACATAAAGTTTCTCCTTATATTGAGACCTCTCTTGGGATTGCATATTAAAAAAAATTCGTAATAATTGCACATATTCACAACTTGGCTGCAAGTCGGGGGGCATACATGTTTTACAAACATCTCTTGTTGAGAAATATTTGTTAACTATTTAGAGTGCACCATGCTACTTGCTGCTTGTATGGTATATAAGTAAGGGCTTGTAGTTTGGGGACTCATTTTAGCTCACCTGAGCATGAGTTGCTCAAGGGTGAGGTATTGTGGTCAGTCTGTGTCCAGCGTCCGTTGTACGTCTTCCGTTGTCAACATTTTACTTAAACAACTTCTTCTCTGAAACCACTTGGTGGATTTTAACCGTACTTGGCAAGAAGGCTCCTCGGATGGTCCTTTACCAAATTCCTTCAATTTATTAAAATATATTGAACCATCTGGTTGCCATGGCAACCAAAAGCTTAAAAAATGGAAAACTTAAAAAATCTTGTCAGAAACCACAGGCTGGATTTGAAAATAGTTCTCACAGAAATGCTCCTTGGGCGACCCTCTACCAGATTCCTTCAAATCATTTTGATTCGTTAAAAACCATGGCCGCCAGGGGGCGGGGCAGTTTTTTTATATGGCTAATTTGAAAACTTTAAAAATCTTTTTGTCTGAAACCACTGGCTGGATTTCAAAATAATTTCACAGAAATGTTTCTTGGGTGACCCTCTACCAAATTCCTTGAAATCATTTTGATTCGTTAAAAAACATGGCCGCCACGGGGCGAGGCAGTTTTCCTTATATAACTATATGGAAAACTTTAAAGATCTTCTAGTCTGAAACCACTGGCTGGATTTCAAATTAATTTAACTGAAAAGTTTCTCAGGTGACCCTCTACCAAATTCCTTCAAATCATTTTGATTTGTTAAAAAACATGGCTGCCAGGGGGCGGGGCAGTTTTCCTTATATGGTTATCTTGTAAACTTTAAAAATCTTCTAGTCTGAAACCACTGGCTGGTTTTCAAAATAATTTCACAGAAACGTTCCTTTTTTAACCCTCTACCAAATTCCTTGAAATCATTTTGGTTCGTTAAAAAACATGGCCGATAGGGGGCAGGGCAGTTTTCCTTGTATGGTTTTACTGAAAACTTGTTAAAAATCTTTTCGTCTGAGACCACTGGCTGGATTTCAAAATAATTTAACAGAAATGTTGCTTGGGTGACCCTCTACCAAAGTCCTCGAAATCATTTTGATTCTTGAAAAAACATGGTCGCCAGGGGGCGGGGTAGTTTTCTTTATATGGATGTATTGAAAACTTTAAAACTGTTCTAATCTAAAACCACTGGCTGGATTTCAAACTAATTTCACAGAAATGTTCCTTGGGTGACCTCTACCAAATTCCTTGTAAAGTGGATGCTATCAAAACAAAACACTTAATTAACCAAAACAATTTAATTATTGAAAAAAATAAAACAACAACATATCTGACAAACTTAATAAAAATGTTCTATGGTCTGGGCATTTTTTTAGGGTACGTCTGGTAAATGTTTAAAAATGTAGCCTATAAGATCTCGGTTTTAATTGCTAAAGCTGTTGTTGATGTTGCATATTTTTGAAGATGATTATAAATATTAAAATGATGAAGGCTATGATGCTTATGATACTGTGATTTTGATGTTTTTTATGATGATGATAATGATGATGATGATTGTGATGATAATGATGATGACGATGATGATGATGTAGTGGTGATGAGGCATGAACATAAACAACAACCCAATATTAGAATTATATTTGAATATTCAAATGAAATATTCCCAATACTTCTGGTAATTATGGTAATCTCCAGAAAATCACATCAGGGAGGAACACAAAAACCAGAGCAACTGTTTCCTTGAATCTTATTTGACCTCCTATCCTATATACATGTTATGTCAGGAATTGTATAACTTTCTCCAACTGACCTATTTATCCTCATGTGGCCCAATGATCTTTGCCAGTGGTTAAGCAGCTCCCTAGACAATTCAGTAAACTGCACTATCAATAACAATGAAATATTTGTACATGATTTGTCCAAGGCATAATATAAACTGAGTTCTGTGTTGGAAAGGTTCTGTTTCAGAGAAATATTTTCAGTTTTTCACAAGTTAGTCATTTGCCTAGAAATTTAATATTTATATGTCACTGACATTAATAAAGAGTTTGTTTTGAAAGTTATTTGTCCACTACTGGTTGCATGATCAGATGGGACACCCTCCATCTATGTTTCTGTCTGTATGTGTGTCTGCAATAAAATTTGGGTCCTGCAATAACTCAATAAATACAAAAACTAGGTTCATGAAACTTTGTGTGGTTTTAGAGGGAAATGGTAATGTATTGGATTTTTAGCTCACCTGAGCACAACATGCTCATGGTGAGCTTTTGTGATCGCATTTTGTCTGTCATTCATCGTCCGTCGTGTGTCGTCAACATTTACCTCGTTAACACTCTAGAGGCCACATTTATTGGCCAATCTTCATGAAACTTGGTAAGAACATCTGACCCAATGATATCTCAGTTGAGTTCGAATCTGGGTCATGTGGGGTCAAAAACTAGGTCACTAGGTCAAATTGAAGAAAAAGCTTGTTAACAATTAGAAGTCACATTTTTTGCCCAATCTTCTAGGAACTTGATCTAACATTTGTTCTAATGATATCTCAGCCGAGTTCTAAAATGGTTGCCCTCCGTTGAAAAACATGGCTGCCAGGGGGCGGGTCAGTTTTCCTTATATGGCTATATTGAAAACTTTATAAAGCTTGTTAACACTCTAGAAGTTACGTTTTTTGCCCAATCTTTATGAAACTTGGTAAGAGCATTTGTCCCAATGATATCTCGGCCGAGTTCGAATCTGGGTCATGTGGGGTAGGTCAAATTGAAGAAAAAGCTTGTTAACACTCTAGAAGTCAAATTGTTTGCCCAATTTTCATGAAACTTGGTCAGAACATTTGTCTTAATGATATCTCGGCCGAGTTTGAATCTGGGTTATGTGCGGTGAAAAACTAGGTCACTAGCTCAAATTGAAGAAAAAGCTTGTTAACACTCTAGAAGTCACATTTTTTGCCCATTCTTCATGAAACTTGTTCAGAACAATTGTCCCAATGATATCTCAGCCGAGTTCGAACCTGGGTCATGTGGGGTCAAAAACTAAGTCACTAGGTCAAATTGAAGAAAAAGCTGGTTAACACTTTCGAAGTCACATTTTTTGCACAATCTTCATGAAACTTGGTCAGAACATATGTCCCAAAGATATCTCGGCCAAGTTCGAATCTGGTTCATGTGGGGTCAAAAACTAGGTCACTAGGTCAAATTGAAAAAAAGCTTGTTAACACTATAGTAGTTTTTTTTTGCCCAATCTTCATGAAACTTGGTCAGAACATTTGTCTTAATGATATCTCGGCCGAGTTTGAATCTGGGTCATGTGGGGTGAAAAATTAGGTCACTAGGTCAAATTGAAGAAAAAGCTTTTTTTGTTAACACTCTAGAAGTTACATTATTTTCCCAATCGTCATGAAACTTGGTCAAAACATTTGTCCCAGTGGTATGTCGGCCGAGTTCGAATCTGGGTTATGTGGGGTCAAAAACTAGGTCTCTAGGTCAAATTGAAGAAAAAGCTTCAATTTCAATATGTACTTCCCAAATTTTGAATGTCTGTTGTTACTGAAGTTTTTCAAACCATGATGATTAAGGCCGCACTTCCATCAGTCCGTATCAGTATATCCATATCAGTATGAAAATCTAATGCATGGAAAATTGTTCGACTAATGAAACTCAGGTGAGTGACCCAGGGTCATTTGGCCCTCTTGTAATTAATTGTTGTTGTTTTTTGCATCAGGAAAAAGTGTTGAAAATTGCGCATAAGCAGGTATTATGCTCAAACTTTAATTTGTTGGACTTCAGTGGATTCAAAAAAATCATAGAAAAAAGTCAAATTGCAGTAGTTATGGCACCCAGTCTTCCAAATTTTGCATTATCATTTAATTACTTTACAGGTGTAGTTATAACAAGTATCTAAGATAGCCATTTTTAACCAGATGAAAATGTGTGGTTATTAGATCGGAGTATGTTGGCTGACAGACTTGACAGCAGCACCAACTGTTGGTTTCTAAACAATAACTTAAGAACAAAAATTGCTATTTTAATAAAAGTTCATACATAGATGCCTCGCTTGAAGTTGCATCTGGGGTGGTTGTGGTCAAGGGCACCATTACTAAAAATAAAAAAATGTGTCTGTTTAATAACTTTAGTACAAACTGAGTTACAGTGTATGGGGTGTGACCATATAATCCAGGTCCAGCTAGCCCATTTCATTGTAAAAATAGATATGGATAGGCTTGTTGACTTGTTTTAGAAGATAGACTTGCATAGCATTGGGCACAAAGACTAGTATAGCTCGCAAACATTAACCTACTACTCGTCACCTGTATAAGTAGAAATTATGCGCTCAATCTGTATTCTGTGTTTACACTCATTTTAGTCCATGCACGTGTTTCACAAGTTTAACGATACCGTGACAGTATTTTCTTTGGTACACTGCAAATCGTTATATCGCAATTCGCGGGGTCCATGGATTGGGATCGCGATAAAGCCAGATCGCAGTATAACTTTCCAGACCATGTATGTACATATACACTAGCCTCTTCGCGATTTGTTAACAACATGGCTGCCAGGGAGCGGAACAGTTTTCCTTATATGTCTTTATTGAAATCTCAAACAATCTTCTTCCTAAAAGCCATTATGATGCTTGCCACTCAGGTGAGCGACCTAGGGCCATCATGGCCCTATGATGGCCCTCTTGTTTATTAGCTCACCTGAGCACAACATGCTCATGGTGAGCTTTTGTGATCGCCTTTTGTCCGTCGTCCGTCATCCATGGTAAGTCATTCGTCGTCAACATTTACCTTGTTAACACAGTATAGACCACATTTATTGCCCAATCTTCATGAAACCTGCCCAGAATATTTGTGCCAGTGATATCTTGGCGGTGTTCGAAACTGGGTCATGTGGGGTCAAAAACTAGGTCACTAGGTTATATTGAAGAAAAAGCTTGTTAACACTCTAGAAGTAACATTGTGTGGCCAATCTTATTGAAACTTGTTCAAAACATTTGTTGTTATGATCTCTCGGACAAATTCTAAACTGGTTGCCCTCCGTTGAAAAACATGGCCGCCAGAGGGTGAGGCAGTTGT
This sequence comes from Congeria kusceri, assembly GCA_027627225.1. Taxonomy (NCBI): domain Eukaryota; kingdom Metazoa; phylum Mollusca; class Bivalvia; order Myida; family Dreissenidae; genus Congeria; species Congeria kusceri. The sequence goes on from CM051030.1 coordinate 38,899,137, forward strand.
CCTTATATGGCTATAGTGCAAACTTTATAAAGCTTGTTAACAAGTCTAGAGGCCACATTTTTTTTGCCCAATCAACATGGAACTTGCTCAGAACATTTGTCACAACGATTTCTCGACCGAGTTCGAAGCTGGGTTATGTGGGGTTAAATTAAAATTAGGTCGCTAGATTAAATTGAAGAAAAAGCTCTAGAAGTCACATTTTTTGTGCAATCTTCTTGAAACTTGCTTTAAACATTTGTTGTAAGAATATCTCGGCCGAGTTCGTTAAAAACACTCCGTTGAAACACATGGCCTCCTGGCGGCAGGGGAGTTTTCTTATATGGCTATATTGAAAACTTTATAAAGTTTGTTAACACTCTAGTCAGGCCATATTTTTTGCCCAATCAACATGAAACTAACTCAGAACAGTTTAGTTCCTTAGCCCCTCAGGTGAGCGACCTTATGGCCCTCTTGTTCACATTGTAATGTTTACAAACAAGGAGCCATCATATTACAGCGATTTCATGCCCTTTCCAATGTGGTACATTCAGAAACAACATTTAAGAAATGTAAAGTGTAAAACAAACTGCAAGATACAGATGTTCAACAAGGAAGTCAGATGGATTTGGAAATCAACATGAATATGAAAATGATCGAATTTACACAAAACTTGGTGTAGTGAAAAGCAATGTGAACATTATTTTTGTTAAATGTACATTAATTTTTGTGGATCTGCTCTTGTTTTATGAACTCATTTAGCAGTACACTTCAAATAGGTTAAGTGTTTATTTTACAATCTCTTTCTGCTAGATATACCATTACATGTGTTCATATTTGTTATCTAAGAATTGAAGTTTATCCAAGTTAAATGGTAAATATTATGTTAATATTATAATTTCATTGCAGTTGAATGACCCAACATCTATGGAATTCTGATTATCTGAATCAAAAATACTGGGCAACTAAACACACATAGAGTAAAAAATCTTTTTATAAAAAAGCTGGAATCACTGGGAAAACAGTTAAAACACTGTAGCTTTAAGACCTGTAGGTTTTGGAGAACAAAATAAAGACAATGTCGGTGACAAATGATGTTGCAACAACAGTTGCTATGAAATCTATAGCTGATGAGAATCCAAATTAATCACCTATAAATGAAAACCAAACTAGGGATAAACAAAATAAAGACTGGTCTGGGGCAGGTGCAGGCCCTAAAGATACTGGAAAACAAACAGATAGTGAGCTAAGTCAGGAGTCACCTCAAACCCCTGTTAATGCATCAGCTGAAGGTGCTGCTAAAGAAACTGGAGATGACCATTACAAAGACTGCTCTGGGACAGATGATGGTGCAGGTCCTAAAGATACTGAAAAACAAACAGAATCCAATCATCACAATGACAGTTCCGGAACACCAGTTGATGTGCAAACTGAAGATACTGGACAACAAACATCTAGTAATCTAAGTCAGGAGTTGGCTAACTTACCTGTTGACATAGCCGCTGAAGAAGCTCCTAAGGAAACTTGTAATGAGATAAAAGAGAATAATGACGTGTCTGAGACAATAGACAATACGCAGAATGATGGTGCAGTAGCGTCAGCTAATAAACTATCTGAGTAAGATCATTTACTAAGCTTTCTTGTATTTATTTCACTGTACCCTTCTTTCCTCATTTCGTAAAGTTATAGCCAATGCAGTAAGGTATACACAATTTCCTCAAGATAAGACATAAACCACCAGCATTTCACTAGTTTGTATATGATAACTTAGCATTTGGTGAGCTTAAACCTTTGGCCCCTGTTCAAAAAGGATAATTATAGGATCAGCCCTAACTGATCTTAATCTTGATCTTTTAGCTCAACTGAACTGAAAATCTCAAATATGTGTTATTTCGATATACCTATTCTGGATGAAATAGCGTAATTGCCGACAGGCTCTGATAAAATTTTCCAACAAAGACAGGATTCATTATTATATAATACCAGTATGTATTCGAATAGCAGTTTGAAATGATTCAGATTTTTTTGAACACAATTTTTGAGCGCAATCAGGATTATCCTGAAATATGCTCTAGTTCATTTTGAACCTGGCTTGGCTGAACTTATTTACAAACTTATTTAGTTACTAGCATGAACTAGTTTTAATAGTGCTGATATTAAATGAGATACATTTAAAATTGGATAAATCTTGCTTCACATAAATCCCCACTTATTTCTATTGACTGATACATTGTAATTAAACTAATTTATTTTTGTACACACAAACAACATTCTTTGTACACACCAATTTCATTTAAGGGACCATGTCTGTGAAAAAGTCCTTTAGGGGGCAATATAAGATAAATTAAAATCGGCTTTTATGAAATTGGCATATATACCCTGGAAGGAATGGTTAAAATTAGGGATATACAAGAAATGATGAGGAAAATTCATAATCCAGGTCGTTTGTTTGACCATTTTCTTGTTTACATTTTGATTTCTAAATTCTCAGTATCTTGTATACTGGTAAGCGAGTATTTGTCGGACGAAATAAGCATTTATTTTCAGACAGTTTTAATGAATGAATGAATTCAACAATGAAAATTCGCATGTAAAATTCTTTTGCGTATGTAAACAAAATTAGTGTGCTTTGTGCGCATGCGCAACAAAAGAGGCCCTGAATGGGGTACATAACAAGGAATTTTTTCTACGTTGACAGTAGTATTTTTCGGACGTTTTTGTAAACAGTGAAGTAAATAAAGAAATTATTTATAACTTTATTTAATGTATATTACAATAAAAATTGATTATCAGATAATAATTTCTATCATAATGGTACCACTTTATGAAATGATTTAATAATAAATAGAGACTATGAGTATCGCGTTAAAACAAATACTAAAGCATAACGTTTTAAAACGTTTATTATACGTTACGTATCATCTATGTAGCTACTACGCGTGTTCTTCAACATCGTAGCGGGTTAAATAAGGTTCTACCAGACTTCGTCTGCTGTAATTAGCAGATAGCCAAATTGGGATTTTATCGCGGATGCGCACGTCATTTTTCTTCCCCAGACGACATTTACATGCGTTATTGGCTATCAACGTACACACTAGGGATTTTTACCAAATAAATAACTCACTTTTTTCGAAGAACAACGAAACATACTTGAAAATACAAGCGATTATTTGTATATGATGATAAAATACGAAAAGCGGTTACGAAACACGAATATTTAAAAACGTCCGGATAATACTACTGTCCGACAAACACTCACTAACCAGTAGCCATAGTTGGCACAATTCTGATTATGACAAAGCAGAATAGCAGATATGGTTAGAGTGATGTCAAATTGTTATTTTTAGTGCGCCCGAGCACAAGGAGCTCAGTGACCTATTGGTATAGGGGACCTCTTTTGCATCGTCCTTTGGCCGTCGTCTGTATGCGGTCAATAATTAGTTCGTTCTTACGATAGGGACTTATATAAAATCTTGACCAAACTTGCACAGTTTGTGTATGACCATCAACTCTCGGATGGGATTGTTATTGGGCCAGATCACACGAGGACCACTAGTTATTGGTCCCTTTTCATGCAGAAATGCAAAAATGCCTTTTTCTAACATAGATTTTATTTTTCATCTAATCTTGACCAAACTTTCACAGTTTTTGCAAGACCATCAGATCCCAGCAGAAGACCAAAATGGATCAAATTAGGATGCAAACACTTGAGTTATTGCCCTTTTGTTTGTGCACAAAAATACAATCTTGGACAGTTTGTCTATGACCACAAGATCTCAGTTTAAGTCGGATATTAGCACAATCAGACCAAAAACAAAAGAGCTATTGCCCCTTGTGTGTGGAAAAAAATATCCATATTGCATCAATGATTGGTTTGCACACGCAATAGAGATAGGTTTAAGGTTTAAGATACTGAACTCCAGATGGACATAAAATAATGTGCGTTTTTTGCTCGACTTTTCGAAGAAAAGGCAAGCTATTCTACTTGCTCCAGCATTGGCGTCCGAGCTAGGTTAAAGTTTTTTGGTAAGCTAGTTTCTCAGGAATGGCTTTAGAAATTTCATTCAAACTTAAAACATTTATTCCCCACATTAAATTGAACCTATAGGCCAAGATTGGTAAATCTATTTTGAAATTTGTCAAAATTATGGGCCTTTTTACACTTAGAAATTGTACATGTAAGTATATGGACAGGTCAAAGTTTTTCGGTAAGCTGGTTTCTCAGGAAGGGCTTGAGGGATTTCATTCAAACTTAAAACACTTAGTCCCTATATTAAAATGAACTAATAGGCCCATTTTGATAACTCTAGTTTGAAATTTGTCAAAATTATGGGCCTTTTTACACTTGGAAAATTTACATATAAGCTATATGGACATGTTAAAGTTTTTCTGTAAGCTAGTTTCTCAACTTTTTGTTTCCGCTCTTTAACTCAAGAACGGATTAAGCTATTGTAATGAAACTTCAAACATAGATACCTTATAGCTAGACCTCGCTTGGGATTGCATTATGGGGTGGCTAGGGTCAAGGTCACTGTTACCAAAAATAGAAAAACCATTTCCGCTCAATAACTTAAGAACGTATTGAGATATTTTAATAACTCTTAATACATAGATACCGTATATCAATACCTCACTTGGGATTGCATGTGGGGTGAGTGGGGTCAAGGTCAAGGTCACTGTTTCTAAAAAAGTAAAACGGTTTCTGCTCAATAATTTGAGAACGAATTGAGATTTTTTAATGAAATTAAATACATATGAGGCGCGTCGTGGGAAAACCGGTCTTAATACATGTGCGTAAAGTGTCGTCCCGGATTAGCCTGTGCAATTTCCGCTTTTATGGTATTTTCTGTTTCAATGATGTGTCTTCTAACCATAAATCCACTTTAGGCGGAAAGTGTCGTCCCGGATTAGCCTGTGCAGACTGCACAGGCTAATCCGGGACGACACGTTACGCAATGCATTAAGTCCGGTTTTCCCATGACGCGCCGCATATATACCTTATATCGAGACCTCGCTTAGGATTGTATATATACCTTACATCGAGACCTCGCTTGTGATTGTATATGGGGTGGGTGGGGTCAAGGTCACTGTTACTCAAAATAGACCAACGGTTTCGGCTCAGTAATTTGAGAACGCATTGAGATATTTTAATTTAACTTAATACATGCATACCTTATATCGAGACCTCACTTGCGATTGCGTATAGGGTCAAGGTCACTGTTACTAAAATAGAAAAACGGTTTCCGCTCAATAACTTGAGAACGCAGTGAGATATTTTAATAATACTTAATACATAGATACCTTATATCGAGACCTCGCTTGGGATTGTATATGGGGTGGGTGGGATCAAGGTCAAGTTTACCATTACAAAAATTTTTATTGATGTGCTGACTTTCATTAAAAAAAATTTGGTTTTCGTGGAATTTTCATGTTTCTTTTTTTAGAAAATAAATGCCAGTAACTCTGACAAGCACAAGAAAAGTCGAGCGCGCTGTCCTCCGACAGCTCTTGTTTTTATAGCTATGCCTAAACGGTAAACGCATGGGTAAAACATCACTGTTTGTGTAGAACACAATCAAATACTGTCATAAACCGTATATTTCATTGAAAAATAAAGTTGAATAATAAGCTCGCACTTTCCTTGAACACGGTATTCCCGATTTACAAATACCGCGGCTTTTCGCAGTACAAACACCTGATTGAAGTTTGCGCATGGGTGACTCTACAAAACTAAACTGTACATAAAATCATTGTTTCTCAGGTAAATAAAAAACACATGTGTCTAATTTTTTTATGTGCTCTTTACGATTATGTAAGAAAATAGTGTATTTTTGACAATTTTCTTTCGTTTTTACGATTCGACCATCTGGAGTTTAGTCTCTTTAAAGTTTTTGGTAAGCTGGTTTCTTAGGAATGTCTTGAAGGATTTGATCCCAATTTATAACTCTAATTCTCTATATTAAAATAAAATCCATAGGCCAATTTTGATAACTCTAATTTGAAATTTGTCGAAATTATGGGCCTTTTTACACCTAGAAATTTTACATATAAGCTAGGTAAGTTATAGTTTTGAGGTACGCTAGTTTCTCAGGAACGACTTGAGGGATTTCATCCAAACTTAAAACACATATTCTTTATATTAAAATGAACCCATAGGCCGATTTTGATAACTCTAGTTGGAAATTTGTCAAAATTATAGACCTTTTTACACTCAGAAATTTTACATTCCCACCGGTAGGGTGGCGGCGTCAACTTTTGATTTCCACTGCCTTACTCGAAAATGAATCTTCATACATAGATACCCTAAAGGAATACTTTACTTGAGATTGCATTTGGGGTGGATTGGGTGGTGTCAAGGTCAAGGTCACTGTTACTAAAAATAAAAATAACAGTTTATGCTCAATAACTTGACAACACATTGCAATATGTTAATGTAACTAAATTTATAGATACCGTATACTGTTTCGAGACATTGCACGAGATTGCATATGGGGTGGGTGGGGCGATGGTCAAGGTCACTGTTTTGAAAATTAGAAAAATACTTTCCATTCAGTAACTCGAGAACGAAATTAACTTTATTTAGTTGGCCCCTACTATTTAAATAGTTTGTTTTAGATAAAAATGCTAGTAACTCGGACAAGTACATGACAAGTCGAGTGCGTTGTCCTGTAACAGCTCTTGTTTATTCAACGTTGACCAAACTTACACAGTTTTTGTATACCATAAAAGCTAATGAGTTGTTGGGATTTAATGGTAATGAACCAGATTGCACCAGGAACGCTAGAGTTATTACCCCTTATTCATTGAAAAAACGATGCAAGCATGCCTGTTTAGCTCACCTGAGCACAAAGTGTCCGTCGTCCGTGCGTCCGTCGGTGCATGTGTCCGTCGTCAACTTTTCATTAAAAAAACATCTCCTCCTAAACCACTTGGCAGATTTTCACCAAACTTCACAGGAATGATCTGTTGGTGGACCTCTTTCAAAGTTGTTCAAATCTGTTCGGTCAGCTGCATATGTAGGTCACCATAGCTAAAAATACATTTAAAAAGTGAACACTTAATTTTTTTTTCATATGAAACCGCAAGTCTCACAGCTTTCATATTTACTATGTGACATCCTCTAGTGGTCCTTCACAAAGATTGTTAAAATGATGCCTCTTGGGTCAAAATGGGCCAGTGGTCACATGGTTTATATAGAATATATAGCAAAATGACTTTAAAAATCTTCTCTGAAAGTGCAAGGCCCAGAGGTTTCATATTTGATATGTGCCATTTTCTAGTGGTTCTTTACAAAGATTGTTGAAATTATGCCCCTAGGGTCAATATATTGCAAAAATCTGCTCCTCTGAAACCGCAGGTTTCGTATTTGGTATAAACATTGTATAGTTTTCCTTTAAAAAGATTATTCAAATGATGCCCCTGGGGCCAAAACTGGCCACGCCGCCGGGTTCACATGGTTTATATAGACGTAAATAGCAAATGACTTTAAACCTCTTCTCATCTGAAACCGCAAGGCCCAGAGGTTTCATATTTGGTATGTAACATTGTATAGTGGTCCTCTACAAATGAGTGTTCAAATGATGGCCCTGTGGTCAAAACTGGCCACGCTCCGGGGGTCACATGGTTTATATGGACTTAAATAGCAAAATGACTTTAACAATCTTCTCCTCTGAAACTGCAAGGTCCAGAGGTTTCATATTTGGTATATAACATTGTATAGCGGTCCTCTACAAATATTGTTCAAATTATGCTCCTGGGATCAAAACGAGCCACGCCCCGGGAGTCACATGGTTGATATCGAATATGTAGCAAAATGACTTTAAATATCTCCTCTGAAACCGTAAGGCCCAAAGGTTGTGTATTTCGTTAGTAACAGTGTATAGTGGTCCCATACAAAGAATGTTCAAATTATGCACTGTGGTCAAAACTGACCACGGCCCAGGGTCATATGGTTTATAGACATAATTAGCAAAATGACTTTAAATATCTTCTCTGAAACTGCAATGCCCAGAGGTTTCATATTTGGTATATAACATTGTATAGTGGTCCTCTACAAAGATTGTTCAAATGATGCCCCTGGTTTCAAAACTGGCCACGCCCGGGGTCACATGGTTGATGGACTTAAAAAGCAATCTAATGTTTAAAATCGTCTCTTCTGAAACCGCAAAGCCCAGAGGTTCATATCTGGTATGTAACATTGTATGGTGGTCCTCTACAAAGAGTGTTCAAATGATGCCCCTGGGGTCAAAACTGGCCCCACTCCGGGGGTCACATGGTTTATATAGACTTAAATAGCAAAATGACATTAAAAATCTCCTTTGAAACCGCAAGGGCCAGATGTTTCATATTTGGTATATAAAATTGTATAGTGGTCCTCTACAAAGATTGTTCAAATGATGCCCCTGGGGTCAAAACTGGCCATGCCCCGGGGGGTCACATGGTTTCTATAGACCACGGGGTCACATAGTTTTTATAGACTGATATGGAAAGTGGGCTTTAAAAGTCCTCTCCTCTGAAACCGCAAGGACCAGAGGTTTCATATTTGGCTTGAAACATTGTTCACTACAAATATATTGTTCAAACTATGCCACTGGGGTAAAAAGTGGCCACGCCCTGTGGGTCACATGGTCATTTAGACTATTAAATTCTTCTCCTGAAACTGCAAGGCCCAGATCTTTATACTTAGGTAAGTGGTTTAGTGCCATTTGGCCCTCTTGTTATAAGCCATTATGATGCCTTAAACTCAGGTGAGCGACCTAGGGCCATCGTGGCCCTCTTGTTATAAAATACAGACCTCATTTTTATCCAATCTTCACCAAACTTCCACAGTTAATGTATGACCATAAGATCACAATAGATGCCAAACGCTTTATGTAGCCACAAACACCAGAGTTATTGCCCCTTGTTTTGATTTTTTTAATACAAAAATCGACTTTATATGGGATCGAGACTTAATCTTTCATCCAATATTAACCGAACTCCCACAGTTTGTGTATTACTCTATGGTCTGACGTCATAGCTTCATGTTTATGCAATAAAATGCTAAAATTTGCTTTGTGCTGGATAGAGGCTTTTTTCTAGTCTTTACAACAAGCCGGTGATCATGCATGCATTGTTAACATTTTGTTTATGCAAAATGAGTGACTTTATTGACTATGCTAACAAACCAGATACAAAGTTTTGCATTTAAGGTAGAAAGATCCTAATGACTTCGGAAATACTCGCGAAATATCGGTTAACTTCGGCCCATTCGCCACTTACCGTAAATCTAATCGATCTGATCCGAAACAGAAATTATTTTCGCGAAATAGACATTACTTTTCGAATGTTGAGTTATTTTCAATTAAATGTGTGAAAATAAATCCTTATTTGTCATTAAAGATGAAAGTTAAAATGTAGTTTGAAGAAAAACAAGGTACTCGGACATGAGGAATACCTTCAAATGACGTCATTGTTGGGAATTTCTGTTTACATTTAATCATAACATTTTCGCGATATTTCTGGTGTATTTCCTTACACTTAAGTTAAAATAGTTATAAATAAACGTTCAAGGATTATTAGTATTATTGAACATAATTATTCTTATATAAAAACATATCTGTGTAAAGGAGATACGTGCTCCTTGCTGTGAAATAACATTCATTCACACCAAAAACTTGGAAAAATAGTCAGTCGAGATGGGTGGAGAGCGTGACGTCGGGTGATCGTGTTTGGTGTTCTGTTGGATAATTTAAAATACTGTTCATTGTGTAAACTTGGGCCTGTTCCACTGAGGAATTTTGACGAGATCTACCGCTGTAAAAAACATCTTAAAATTATGTATCGGCAAAATGATGAGAATGGTCTAAGAGACACCTTTTTATCCAAAAACAGTGACATTTTACCAATAGTCACAAGCGTCAAGAAGAGTCTTGATGAAGTTATCACACAGATTTGCCAGTTTTTTTTATCTTGTTAACCCAATGTAATGAAAATGTCCATAGAATTTTTTGAAACACACACTTATACTTTTAAAAATAATTATTTTCCTGAATTAGGTAACCAAGGATATGTGAACGTCAGCTAGTTACATTTGTATTTAAAATGTTTACACAAAACACTATTTCTTTAACATTAATGCAAAAATAACTCATTTAATATCGATACTGCTAATAGATTATAATTATAAGAGAAAAAAAATATTTTAAGATAGAAGGAAAATATTTGCTTTTTTACTTTTCTTATTTTTCATATTTTTTTTTATAACATAGGGTTGCTTCAGTCCAAATGTTATACCTTGAGATTTTTGTGGTGAACCTATGTCAATTTATACCCTTTTCCTTTCAGATAAGGTTATATTATATTTTGGTATTATTGATTTTGACATACTATGAAATAAAAGTAAAAAAAATACAATAATTGGTGTTTGGCGTATTTTTACTTTAATGAAATCTGTTGTTTATTACCATATGCTTAGCCAAATTTACTGTAATAAGTATTGTTGGTCAACTTTAGTACTAATGTTTGTAATACTTTTTCATGAGATACACCGTTAACGTATAAATTAAAGCTATTTGGGAATAAATAAAATACATTTTGACAATATGTCAGTCATTTTTGTAAGTGTACCCCATCAGAATTTTAGGTTGAAGTAGAAAAATGAGGGGTTATAAGAAAAATCACATTTTTTGTCAAAACGTGTGGTTAGATTTTGTTTATATTTCACAGTTTAGTCTCATAATAGCTTGAATTATCAAAGATAAGAAGAAAATCAAGGTCTGAAAAAAGTCCCATTAGGGTCTTTCTACCTTAAATTTGCATTTACATGTCAGAGCTTATTAAAGACTTAAATTTGATTATCTGGTTGAAAACTGATGAAATTGGATTTTCAACAATGGCAAACCTTACATTCAATAATCTGTACATGAAACGTTGATGGGTTCAGAGCCTGCATTAACATCATTGGACAGAATATGATCAGAGAAAGGCCCAAACTTGACACTAAAACAGCCATCTTAATTATTGCATTATAACTAGTTTTCCAAAACTGCCTGCGGAAAGACATCAAAATCTACTGTTTCTGCATTTGCCATCACTGTCACTGACTTAATGAAGAAGGGTCAGAAAGAATATTGAGAAAAATGATATGAAAACCATGAGTGAAAGCAATGTGCCTTCACTGCCCAACTCGTATAGCCCATTGCACTGACTGATGCATAAAATCAAACTGAACTTAACAACCTCTGCGCATACATGTGTATTCTTCAGATAACTTAATTTTAAAACCCGTCACAACAATATGGTCCTCATCTTTACCAGTACTCAGGTGAGCACATTGGGCCATCATGGCCCTCTTGTTTATTTTGGCTCCTGTTTCATGAGTTTGTGGTTTTTATTTTCCAAGCATTGTTTGTTTCCAAAAATGACATAATGTAGTATATCTTTACAATTTAGACACCTTTGTTTGGTACACTTATATTCTATACTATCATTTACATTTACTATTTTGTGGACATGATCACTATAACATTGTTATTATTAAAATCAAACAACGTTTTCATAATTATTTAATAAAGTACTAAATACTTCAATGATAATTGATTTGAATATGTCATTTAACAATGTGATATTGTTTATCTGTTACAGTGATAAACAAACAGCAAAGACATCACAACAATCATCAAGTCAAGCCAGTCATGATGCCGAAGCAGAAGGATTTGTACTAAAAAACAGAATGATGAGCAAAAGGACTGTAAAAAGTGATGATTCTGCTAAAACTTCAGTCGAACAGGCAGTCCCTCATGTTGCTAATAGAGATAAAAAAGAGCTACCTGGTACCAATCAAGGTGGTGATGTTACATCTTACGCTGAAATGGAACAAAGGTTTGCTGTGCAGTGTTATCAAGTTATTTATCATTCTATTGATTATATGCTTAAAATCTGTTTATTTTAAATTTTTGGAATATATGCACACCATACTTGTTGCACGACAAAAACAAGTTGTATTATTTTTATCATGTACATATAATTTTATCAGTGTTATTGCAGCATGTTTCACTACGATTAAATTAGTTTGGAATTGTTTTATTGATGGTAATTACTTGAACACAATATGTGTGTTTCAGTTTTGCATGTGTTTTTTCCCCCAGATATACTTCAATGAAAGAACGAATACAAAAAATGCTTTATCTGATTGGGTTTTTATGTTGTCTTTGTGTCATCTTGTGTGGATTTGCTTTGCATACATGGATGAACTATGGAATTGGATGCAAAACGATAGACGGCTCACCTGTGCAAGATCCGAAAATTAACGAGGTTAAAGAAGAACTGCGTTCGATTAAAGGTAACATTAAAGACTTTCAAACATTTAAAGCAGATATTTGGGAAAGACTTAAGAGTTATGTACATTCTGAACATGATACTATGACACAGGAGTGGAAACGCAACTTACTACTTCTTGAACAAATAAATGAGGAACACGTTAAGCAAGAACGTGAAAATCATACTTTTGATGTTAAAAATGTCCAAAGCAAAATCACTCTTATGGAAAATAATATTCAAAGCATGGAGAATAATATTCAAAGCAAAGATGAAGATATCCGCAACAAAATTAAAAACGTGCAAGCAGATGTTGAAAGTGTTCAAACAACAATGGTAAACAGTATAGGAGATATCAGAATTACAATTGACCGTCATAAAATGGCTATTGATTCCGTTAAAGATAAGATTGGAAGCATTGGGTCATCTATTGAAGATGCAAAAATGCAAGTGGAACAAATCAATCGGGCAAGAGAAGAGACAGAAAAAGTATTAACCAGGACCAGAGAGATTCAAGAAATAATACACCAAAACACTTTTGACAAAGGTAGATATGATAATTTATTTAATAAAACTTAAATGGTACATTATTTTCTATGTTAGACAGTTACGGTTAATTTAAATCTTAAAGGTTTGGCAGGGGCTCAAACCTGCAACCCATGGGTTGAGAAGCCAGTGCGTTAACACTAGACCACTGATCTGGCATAATTTGATCCATTTCCCATTTAATAAGTATATATTTGAAATTGACCAATCAGTAAGAATGTATTTGTAAAATGGTACAAGGTTAAAAGCAACTCTAAGAAGATGGAAATTAAATACAAATCCTATTTTTTAGATAACAATCTGAAACAAAAGATATATTTTGTATTTCAAATATTTGCACATACAATTTTTAGCTCGACTTTACGAAGAAAAGGCAAGCTGTTCTACTCACCCCGGCGTCGGTGTTGGCGTCCAAGCTAGGTTTAAGTATTTTAGTAAGCTTGTTTCTCAGGAATGGCTTGAGGGATTTTTCATTCAAACTAAAATACTTATTCCCCACATTAAAATGAACCTAAATGCCAAGTTTGGTAACTCTATGTTGAAATTTGTCAAAATTATGGGGTTTTTTACACTTAGAAAGTTTTCATTAGCTATATGGACATGTTAAAGTTTTTAGGTAAGCTGGTTTCTCAGGAAGGGCTTGAGGGATTTCATTCAAACTTAGGACACTGATTCACTATATTAAAATGAACTAATAGGCCAATTTTAAAAGCTCTAGTTTGAAATTTGTCAAAATTATGGGCCTTTTTACACTTACAAATTTTACTTATAAGCTATATGGACAGGTTCAAGTTTTTCGGTAAGCTAGTTTCTCAACATTTTGTTTCCACTCTCTAACTTTAGAACAGATTAAGCTATTGTAATGAAACTGCAAACATAGATACCTTATAGCTAGACCTCGCTAGGGATTGCATATGGGGTGGGTGGGGTTAGGTCACTGTTACTAAAAATAGAAAAACGGTTTCTGCTCAATAACTTGAGAACAAATTGAGATATTTTAATAAAACTTAAAACTTAATATGAGATATTTTAATAAAACTTAATACATAGATACCTTATATCAAGACCTCACTTGGGATTGCATATGGGGTGGGTGGGGTCAAGGTCACTGTTACTAAAAATAGAAAAACGGTTTCCGCGCAATAACTTGAGAACGCATTTAGATATTTTAATGAAACTTTATACATTTATACCTTATATAAAGACATCGCGTGGGATTGCATATGGGGTGGGTGGAGTCAAGGTCAGGGTCACTGTTACTAAAAATAGAAAAACTGTTCCTGCTCAATAACTTGAGAACGCATTAAGATAATTTAATTTTTAGTAATACATAGATACCTTATATCGAGACCTCACTTGGGATTGCATATAGAGTCAAGATCACTGTTACTAAAATAGAAAAACGGTTTCTGCTCAATAACTTGAGAATGCATTGAGATTTTTTAATGAATCTTTATACATAGATACCTTATATCAAGACCTCGCTTGGGATTGCGTATGGGGTGGGTGGGGTCAAGGTCACTATTACTAAAAATAGAAAAACGGTTTCCGATTAATCACTTGAGAATGCATTGAGATATTTTAATGAAACTTAATACATAGATACCTTATATTGAGACAACATTTTACTTCAAACAACTTCTTCTCTGAAACCACTTGGCGGATATTAACTAAACTTGGTAGCGATGTTCCTGGGATGGTATTTTAAACAATTCCTTTAATTCATGAGAATATATTGAAAACTCTGGTTGCCATGGCAACCAACAGCTTAACAACTTGAAAACTTCAAAAATCTTCTTGTCAGAAACCACTGGCTGAACTTGAAAATAGTTTTCACAAAAATGTTCCTTGGGTGACCCTCTAACAAATTCCTTCAGCCCATTTTGATTTGTTAAAAAACGTGGCTGCCAGGAGGGCGGGGAAATATATTGCTATATTGAAAACTTAAAAAATCTTCTTGTCTGAAACCACTGGCTGGATTTCAAAATTGTTTTCACAGAAATGTTCCTTGGGTGACCCTCTATCTAATTCCTTCAAATCATTGTGATTCATTAAACAACTTGGCCGCCACCTTTCGGGGCAGTTTTTCTTATATGGCTATATATTGAAAATTTTGAAAATCTCCTTGTCTGAAACCACTGGCTGGATTTGAAAATAGTTTTTTTCACAGAAATGTTCCTTGGGTGACCCTCTAAGTTTTTTCACAGAAATGTTCCTTGGGTGACCCTCTACCAAATTCCTTCAAATCATTTTGATTCGTTAAAAACATGGCCGGAAGGTGGCGGGCAGTTTTCCTGATATGGCTTTATTGAAAACTTTGAAAATCTTTTTGTCTGCAACCACTGGCTGGATTTCACAGAAATGTTCCTCGCATGACTTCTTTCCAAATTCCTTTAAATCATTTTGATTCGAGAAAATACGTGGCCGCTGGGGGGGGGGAGTTGTCCTTATATGGCTGTATTGAAAACTTTAAAAATATCCTGGGATGAAACCGCTGGCTGGATTTGAAAACAGTTTTCACATACATTTTCCTTGGGTGACCATCTACCATATTCGTTCAAATCACTTCTATATCTTGCCACATACTTATTCATGTTGTTATTCATCGCCAATAACTGTTAATGATTGAGGTGGCGAGAGTATTTGCGCCATGACGGTGGCAGTTCTAGCTGAACTCAGGTGAGCGACCCATGGCCATCTTGGCCCTCTTATTTTTTCGAAATGTTTTGTTGCCAGTGTATTATCAGAAAAGAATGTTCTTAGGACAACTCTACGTATTTTGTTACCAGTGTGTTGTCATATGTGGTATGATATTGAATAGTGTCAGTGTGTTGCCAGATAGACTTAACATTATTTTGTTTTACCGTATTGCCAGTGTATTGTCAGATGTCAATAAATGTTACCAGTGTGTATCCAGTGTAGTGTACGCCTATTGTCAGAAGCTGACAACACACTGGTAATAGTGCCAGTGTATTGCCAGATACAACAAAATGTACCCAGGTTTATACCAGTGTATTGTCAGTGTATTGTCAGACAGACTTTTGTGTTACCAGTCTATTGCCATTGTGTTGTCAATCTGATGTCAGTGTGTTGTCAGTGTGTTGTCAATCACTATTTCATAAGGATAGTCTTCATTTTGTTTTCAAGTAATTTTAACTACAGTGTGTTTATGACTTCAAGAGATCGAAAGAGCTCCATATTTGACTTGAAACACAAAAGTTATTAACCCTGTTTCGAAAACATGCCAAAATGGGTTGTGCGCAAGATGGAGCCTTTATTTGTAGTTTGACTATTCTAAGAAGAGGTGAGCTTTCCTACTAGCCCCGGCGTCGGCGTCCGCGTCTGATCTTGGTTAAAGTTTTTATTCAAAAGGCTTGTAACTTCAAAACTACATGAATTATTCGCTTGAAACTTGGAATATACCTTTGTTATCAACTGCATCATCAGGTGCAACATTCCCCATAACGGTTTTGTATTTTGATAGACTTATGCCCCTTTTTCACATAGATTTTCTGGTTAAACTTTCTATTGAAAAGTTTAATAACTTGAAAACTACATACGTTATTCACTTGAAACTTGGAATGTACTTTTGTCATCAACTCCAACATCATGTGCAACATTTCCCATAACTCTGTTTTGTATTTTGACAGAGGAATGGCAGTTTTTCACACAGATTTTCTGGTTAAAGTTTATAATCAAGTCTTATAACTTCAAAACTTGATAGGTTATTCACTTGAAAACTTGGTGTGTTTCTTTGTCGTTAACTACTGCATCAGGTGCCACAATCCATGTAATGCTGTTTTGTATTTTGATGGCGGTATGCCCACTTTTCACATAGATTTTGGGGTTAAAGTTTTTGTTCCAGAGTCATATAATTCCTAAACTACATGTGGTATTCACTTGAAACTTGGAATATATTGAAGAAATAATTGATAACTCAGCTGTCTTATTTCAACAAGTTATGCTCCTTCCACTTTTCAAAATATGTACTAACTGAAATACTTTGAATAATCGAGCTCGCTGTTCTCTGACAGCTCTTGTTTATCTCATATTGAACCGACTTGCACAGTTCGAGTATGATCATGAATGATTTAAATATATAATCAATCTTGTATGTGTGCTTGCTTTATCGCGTTCAGCTTATTTTTAACAGGTGAATATTTTCAATTCTTCATAAAGAATCTGGTATGGACACGAATACTTAAACGCTATTCCATTATTCAAAATAAGTATTAAAATACAAAGTGCTAAATACACATTTTCAGCTTTAACATTTCATGACCTTAAAAGCAAAGCGCATATTAAATGGCTCACTTAAAACAAACGTGTCGTGTATTTAACGCCAGATGCTTTTTATTTTGGAAATGCTTTGCTGTATTTTTATCCATCTCTTTATTGCTAATATGCATTAAAGACATCAACATTAATTAAGAAATAATGCAACATTCCCAATACCAGAGACAAATCCCATTTGATTGTTTAAGAGTCGTTGACCTTCTGAAAATTGTGTTTCACAAATTATTTGTAGAACTCAGTTCAATATTTCTGTGATAATGCCGTTATTAATTGTTCTTTGTACTTATATATTTTGAAAATGTCTTGATACAGCTGAACATCGTTATATTTAACTTGCTTTAATCAAAGTTTTGGATAAGTCGATGTGGAAACAAAATCCTCACTTTCTTCCTTCGTATTTTATGTTAAAATAAAAAGGCTATGTATACATTTTAGCTCAAATTTTTGTTATATAAAAGTTGTTTTATTTTCCAAATACTATTTTCTCAATTATGTCTGGTTTGGTCTCAAAATGTTGACACCACGATCCGAGTTTGTCACACATTGCAAACATCTAACCACTTCTTTCACAGGCTTTAGGTAATAAGCGTGTCTTTCAACTGACAACAATTAATAATCCTTACTGTACAGTTCAATATAGGCAGATTTCTATTTACTAGTATGAATATATCAATCATTTAGACCTAATATTTGTATAAGGTCTTTTGGGATGATTTCAA
The DNA here is from genome assembly GCA_027627225.1 of Congeria kusceri. NCBI lineage: Eukaryota > Metazoa > Mollusca > Bivalvia > Myida > Dreissenidae > Congeria > Congeria kusceri. Next base: position 38,916,971 of record CM051030.1, read on the forward strand.
CTTTGCTATTGTCGTAAGTAATTTCAAATTCCCTGCCACTTCGAGATGACTAGGCTCAGCTGTTTATGGTTGCAGGTGCCATGATAGCTGTGCTGTTGCTAATCATCATTAGTCTGGTAGGGCTTGGTTTTTATGTGTGTGTGCATAGACCATGGAACCCAAAGGATTCAAGACGAGCTAATGTAAGTTTTAAGGTTATGATCGAAACAAGTGTCAGAAAAAAGCAGCATAAATTATCCGCATTGTAACTGATTTTATTTTAATGTTTTATTTAATATTTTGACTATTTGTAAGAACATCATTCTGATGTATTTTTGTCTATTCAATTGACTTGTTTGTTGTTGAATACATTTAGTAACTGCATAACCCACATCTGTAACTCAGAGCCATGCTGGTAAGGTTAAAACCGCATTAAAGGTGCAAATTGTCATATTTACTGACATTTAAATATCTAGTAAAATTATATAATTGTATGTTTTAGCTTCTATTTTACCATGCATCAGGAATCTATTCAATTTTTGGATACCGTGTAAAATACGGATTCTCCAAGTAAACTGTTTATAAACAAATGCTTTTATTTGCTAGTGTGTTGATTTTCACAAGTTCCATGCTTTTTATGAATAACTGTACATCTAACATTAGTATTAATAGTCATAAACTGGATAAGTCATTTAAAGGGCCGTCTATGCAAAATATTGTATAGTATTTGAAGTTTGAAATATATAATACATACAACAATTTACGAACTAAAAATCACTTGGTAAGTTTCTGATAACTAATGAGTACATTTGCATAAAAAAACATGTTTATTTATAACTACATATTAGGCATGTCATGAGAAAACCGGGCTTATTGCATGTGCAATAAGTTTTGTCCTGGGTTAGCCTGTGCAGTCCGGAGCGATACTTTCCGCTTTTATGATAATTTTTGTTTCAAGGAAGTCTTTTCTAAAGATAAATCCACTGTAGGCGGAAAGTGCAGTCCTGGATTATGGTAGCCTGTGCGGACTGCACAGGCTGATTCTGGAGGACTCTATGCAGATGCAGTAAGCCCGGTTTTCCACGTCACGCCTTATATGTTTTCTCAATTTGTTGTACCAATGTCTTTATTCAATTTTTGATACTCTTATAGGTTTATTAGACGACCCTCGAAGTTAAAACACTTCACTGACCAATTTAACATTCCTTTTACAAGAAACTAGGACACCAAATGTCTTTAAAATCTAAACAATAAAGTGGAAATAAAACTAGTCATGTTCCAATTATTTTAAGAAAATGTAAATGTATTTTGTGTAAAATCTTAATACAATATTAACTTGCAGCACCTTGTCTGTGCCTTTAAATATACATGTTGATGTAGTTGATGTACCGGTAGTTATTAATGTCGCGGATTTTTTGCCTGGACCCGTATTCGGTATCCCAATTGAATGTGTTTTGTTTGCATGGCAATCCATTCTTTAAGCCTACTGATGCTGATGAATTGCATATAAGTGTTATGTTAATTATTATGATCATAAAACATTGAATCATTGAATAATTTCTGTAGGCTAGTGAAGCCCAACAAGCGCTCGACACTGTTCCAACTCGTCCAGTCCTCGGTAGTTCCGTTTGTATCATCAGTTTCAAGTCAAATCGAAGTGCAGAATACGGTACTCTTGTCAGCTCCGCTCTTGGTGTCGGAAGCAGTTCAATCGTTTACTTGATCACAAGGCACGCAGACATTCCTGGTTTACCCCACTGTAAGATGTACATCATGTGTGTGGAGTTTTCTGAAAGGTTAAACAATTTTCTTATCTAATTCTTTTTTGCCTAAATAGCTCGTTTTGCAAAAAAAGTTTTTCAATTGTAAAAAGTAGATTATATTTTGTTCAATTGATACACTAAATCGATGAAAACACGATAAATATTTGTTTGATTTTTTATTTCAGGCATGTTATTATAGAAGAACCAGGGCTTGCACTAGGTGACATGAAAAGGACAACATACACTGCAGTGAATAAAATGGGAGGTAAACAGATTTGTCAAACTCGTGTTACATCTTTCTGTTGTGCACAATTGGTCATCAATTTTGTTCATAGAAATGACAGACTTCTCAATGAGTTGTAATACTGATTTTTGTATTATAAAAGCAGTGGTTCAGTTTATATTATATTTGCAATAGTCCATAATCCCTGTGCCAATACACATTAATTTGTTTGCATCAACTTATTTGCTGGATTTACTTCAAACTGCCTATTATGATAATAATTCTGATAGTTTTGCCCCGTTTATTAGCTGGACTTTTTAAAGAAATGGCAAGCTATTCCACGACGTTGGGGCTAGGCTAAAGGTTTTTCGGTAAGCTAGCTTCTCAAGAATGGCTGGAGGGATTTCATTCAAACTTGAAACACGTATTCCCTATATATACATGAACCCATTGGCCAATTTGATAACTCTAGTAGAGAAATTTGTCAAAATTCTGGGCTTTTTAACACTGAGAATTTATATATATAAGCTAATTGCATATGTTAAAGTTTTTCGGTATGCTAGTATTTCAGGAATGGCTTGAGGGATTTCATTTAAACTTAAAACACTTATTCCCTATATTAAAGCGAACCCGCACTCTAGTTTGAAATTTGTCAAAATTATGGTCCTTTTAACACTTCGAAATTTTAAATTTTACGGGTAGGGTGGCGGCGTCAACTTTTGATTTACATAGATACCCTAAAGAAATACTGTACTTGGGATTGCATTTGGGGTTGGTTGAATAAATAGACAAAACACACAACAGTTTCTGCTCAATGACTCGAGAACAAATTGAAATATTTTAATTAAACTCAATTTATAGATACCGTAAAGCGAGACATTGCAGGAGATTGCATATTAGGGGGGTGGGGTCAAGGTCAGGGTAAATATTTTGAAAATTAGAAAAATGCTTTTCACTCAGTAACTGGAGAATGAAATTTACTAAGTTCACTTGGCCCCTAGTATACAAACTGTTTGTTTTAGAAAAAAAAGCCAGTAACTCGGACAAGTACAAGAAAAGTTGAGCGCACTGTCCTCCGACAGCTCTTGTGTTAGTAATGCCCTTTGAATGTCACCTTTGATGTCAGTGATGGCCATTGAATGTTAACTTATAATGAATTACGACCCTTAACTATTACAAGTGTATTGATATTGCTATATCGCTGCTACTATGCATATTTGTGGAAGAACAAAATGCGATGTTACCGAATTAGTCAAATATTATTTCCATGTATTCTGTAAACCAGTTTTAAAACTGGTTAGTGATTTTATAACAGAATTAACAAGAATTTAAATACATATCTCCTATATCGTTTGATTGGGAAAAAAAAGAAAGAACTTGTTAAATGAAAGATCGAAAGTGGGCGTTTATTCATTTATTAGTTCTAAGCAAACTTGGTGTTTAGCAAATAATTACACAATGAATGCTCAAATAAGAGAAATCACATGTTTTGATTTTTTTCAGACCTCATTATTTTCATTATATTAGTGAAACCTCCTTTTAAGTGTAGTAACATCTTTAAAATGTCAGATTAACCTTTTGTGTTTGACTAAATGTGTGCAGTTGCAGCTGCTCATGCATTTTTCATTGTGTTACATATTACAGAGAATTTATAGCTCGACCACGTTACCCTGACACTTGTCAACTTTATTAGCATAAATTACGCGCTTGAATTATTTCCTACATAATATATTCGATTTTCTTCGTGCACGTGTTTAACGAGTTTAATGATACCAAAACAGTATTTTGTCGAATTAACTCAATTCCAGTATGGAAACTAATATATTTATTGTAACAGTATTTTAATATATTCATGCATAAAGGTCAGTGTTTGCAAGCTATAACAATAGTTTTCAAATAGAATCTGTGTTGTTTTCTTGTAACCTAATACGTTGGAATGTATACGTTTAGACATGTAATTGTATGTTGTTTATAATACAAATTTCAGTGCAGAATTTCAGGGTTAAAAAATTAATAAAGTCAGAATGGAAAGAAGTTACTAACCCAAAGTCAGATTATATTATATTGAAAATCAGTACATTTTTCAACATTGGGGATGGAGTGACAAAGTAACTTGTGCATTATTATCTTGAAATGTTTTAAGAGGGCTATATCTATAGCAATATTAATGAAAGTTTTTAATAAAATTATATTGAAGATCAGTACATTTTTCAACATTGGTGATCGAGTGACAAAGTAACTTGTGCGTTATTATCATGAAATGTTTTAAGAGGGTTATATCTATAGAAATATTAATGAAAGTTTTAAATAAAATTATATTGAAGATCAGTACATTTTTCAACATTGGGGATCGAGTGACAAAGTAACTTGTGCGTTATTATCGTGAAATGTTTTAAGAGGGTTATATCTATAGAAATATTAATGAAAGTTTTAAATAAAATTATATTGAAGATCAGTACATTTTTCAACATTGGGGATCGAGTGACAAAGTAACTTGTGCATTAGTATCATGGAATGTTTTATGAGTGAAATATCGGAAGAAATATTTATATAAAGTTTTTAATATCATCCAAAAACTTTTTTCATATTTGTTATGAAGGGAAACTTCGGGGGCATATAGTAATCACATCGTCCGTCCGTCTGTCTGTCTGTCCGTCCGTCCGTCACGCCTTTTGTGAGGAGCATAACTCCATTAGTATTGAAGTGATTCAAATGAAACTTCAAATAATGATATAGGGCAATGAGAGAAAGTGCAGAGTCCAAGGACCACAACTATTACTTGAATATTTACAGAGTTATTGCCCTTTGTTTAATTTTCTAGTGCAGAGCATATCTCCATTAGTATTGAAGGGATTCAAATGAAACTTCATATAATGATAGAGAACAAAGATTGGAAGTGCGGAACACAAGGGCCACAACTCTTTCTTCAATATTTACGGAGTTATTGCCCTTCGTTTTATTTCCTTATGTGAAGCAGTAATTTTCTTTTTCGGAGCAAATCTCCATTAGTATTGAAGGCATTCAAATGATACTTTATATAATGATAGAGGACAGTGAGAGAAAGTGCAGAGTACAAGGACCATTACTCTTTAAAAATTATTGAGTTATTGCCATTTAATTAATTCTCTTGTGCGGAGCATAACTCCATTTGTATTGAATGGATTGAAATGAAACGTCATATTATGATAGAGGACAATGAGAGGAAGTGCAGAGCACAAGGACCACAACTCTTTCTTCAATATTTACAAAGTTATTGCCCTTTGTTTTATTTCCTTATGTGAAATATTAATTTTCTTGTGCGGAGAAACTCCATTGGTATTGAAGGCATTCAAATGAAACTTCATATAAAGATAGATGACAATGAGAGGAAGTGCAGAGCACAAAGACCGTAACTCTTTCTTCAATATATATTGAGTTAGTGCTCTTTGTTTAATTTCTTGTGCGGAGCATAACTCCTTTAGTATTGAAGGGATTCAAATTAAACTTCATGCAATGATAGAGGACAATGAGAGAAAGTGCAGAGCACAAGGACCACAACTCTTTCTTCAATATTTACGGAGTTATTGAATTTTGCTTTATTTCCTTTTGTGAAGCATATTCATTTTCTTGTGCGGAGCATAACTCCATTAGTTTTGAGGGATTCAAATGAAACTTCATATAATGATAAAGGACAATGAGAGGAAGTGCAGAGTACAAGGACCACAACTATTTCTTCAATATTTATGGAGTTATTGCCCTTCAGTTAATTTTCTTGTGCAGTGCATAACTCCATTAGTTTTGAAGTGATTTAAAATAAATCCACATATATTGATAGAAGATGTTGAGACTAAGTGCATAGTACATGGAACATAACTCTTTTTGTTGGAAGTGTGATTTTTGCCAACATGTAACTGACATTGTGTTGCCTTCCTCTGACAAGGCATTTGGGGGCATACGTCACATCCTGTGACAAGCCTTGTTGTGTAAAACAATGGAACGTTATTTGACACATATACGTTCGTTTGGCCCGTTATTTGTATTATATGACATTAATTATATCACTGAGTATATTTCTGTATCTTTTGTATAAAATTATTATGTTCCATCTCTAAATAATACCAATTGTAAATTATTAATTTATATTTATTAAATTATGCATTTGAATAACGTTATTGAAAATTGTGACTATATGTTCATAGATAATGAAAAATTACTCATTTAACTTACAGGGGAATATTTGTTTTACAGCATAGCTGACTAACCCAACTTTTGACTTTCTCAATATCCAATCAAATGTTGTGAAAATTCCCGTTATTAGTCCCGAATGAATAAATCCTTGCCTTGCATCGGCTTATTTAAAAAAAAGTCCCACTACACTGGTCATAAGCGAGTGTGTGCAACTTCCCAAAAATAAAGAGGGCAAATTCATAACAATTTTGGAATACTGATGGATAATTCAATAAATGTATAACACAGCTCGCACAAAATGATAGCTTTCATATATAAGAAACAATATTTGACATGTAATTTGCATGTTTTAGATCAATACATTTGTCATTGTGCAATGATTAAATGAATACATTGGAATACTTTCGAGTGTTCCTTCTATAGACGTATGCAATAAGCATACTTTAAATAGCATTAAGGGCGTATATTGATAGGGCATTATGACCCGCTGCTCGTGAATGAATTTATCCTGGACTTCAAGGTCAGTGTGAGGTCATTGTTTCTGAGCTGAAAATATATGTGCAGTTGAAAATGCAAGGAGTTTAAATTCGGAAGGAAATTTACTTGTTACTAAAATACATTGCGGTGTATGCACAGATACCCAATGTAATGTGTTTATTTTATTTAAATAACATATACCTATTATTTTCTGTTTTTTTGTAAATATTCTTTTAATTTTATAAGGTAATCCTCAAGGAACGGAAGAGCACACAAAGTCATAGTTTATAAATGTTTAAAAGAACAAGTAACGTAAACATACACATGTACAATGCTCTGTTAGGAGGTGTATAGTATGATTTAGTCTGTGAGTACTGTGTGCTGTTTAGATCTAGTAAGTCATGTGGCAGATAATTCAATTCTAAAATTGCAAACAAGTAACACATATATCAGTTTTGCCTTTATTTCAGTTTACATTCCCTTTTTTCATAAATTACCATAGACGCCGAATATCTTTTTAAAGATATTTCTTGTTTATATATTTAAAATATTGAGAAGAAATACATATTTATTTTATAGGTTTGTTAGTGATATTGTACGTAAACCATCGTGGATCCCAGAATATCCCAAATCTTTACCACAAGGACATCTACTGTGTCAGAAGTCAACCTGAGTTGCAGCAACTGGAGCAGCATAGCCGGTTTATTAGTACCTATGACCAGCTGAATGACAGCCAGAAGGCTGCCTTGAAGCAAGCTGTCAAAGAGGCACTAGCCTGAAGAAAATTGTGTAGTGGTCTTTGGCCCTTGAAACATGCCATCTAGAATATTAGAATAGATTTTTAATCCCCCGCCACGAAGCGGGAGGGGGGTTATAGGAATGCCCTTCGTCCGTCCGTCCGTCTGTCCGTAACATTTTCGTGTCAGCTCCATATCTCCTATACCCTTTGAAGGATTTTCATGAAACTTGGCTCAAATGTTTAGGTCATTGAGACGATGTGCATAAGGCATGAGTCAGTCTCGCCGGCTCAAGGTCAAGGTCACACTTGAAGGTCAAATATTCGAGCCTCCATTTTCGTGTCCGCTCCATATCTCCTTTACCCTTTGAAGGATTTTTATGAAACTTGGCTCAAATGTTTAGGTCATTGAGACGATGTGCAGAAGGCATGAGTCAGTCATGCCGGCTCAAGGTCAAGGTCACACTTGAAGGTCAAATATTCGAGCCTTCATTTCGTGTCCGCTCCATATCTCCTATTCCTTTTGGAAGATTTTCATGAAACTTGGCTCAAATGTTTAGGTTTTTGAGACAATGTGCAGAGCGTGGGCCTTTCATGCCAGCTCAATGTCAAGGTCACACTTGAAGGTTAAATTTTTGAGCCTCTATTTTCATGTCCGTTTTTGTGTCCGCTCCATATCCCCTATACCCTTTGAAGGATTTTCATGAAACTTGGCTAAAATGTTTTTCCCATTGAGACCATGTGCAGAAGGCATAAGCCAGTCACGCCAACTCAAGGTAAAGGTCACACTTGAAGGTTGAATGTTTAAGCCTGTATGTTAATGTCCGTTCTATATCTCCTGTGCCCTTTAAAGGATTTTCATGAAACTTGCCTCAAATTTTTATCACATTGAGGCAATGTGCAGAGAGCATGAGGCAGTCAGAACACCTCAACGTCAAGGTCACACTTGAAGGTCAAATGTTTGAGCCTCCATTTTTGTGTCTGCTCCATATCTCCTATGCCCTTTGAAAAGGACTTTCATAAAACTTGGCTCAAATGTTTATCACACTGAGGCGATGTGCAGAAGGCATGGAGCGGTCTTGCCACCTCAAGGTCAAGGTCACACTTAAAGGTCAAATGTTTGAGCCTCCGTTTTCGTGTCAGCTCCATATCTCCTATGCCCTTTAAGGACTTTTCATGAAACTTATTAAGATCAGTGTGATAAAAAGTCACCTTTGAATTTCTAATGAAGGATCACGGCGGGGGATATTGCTGTCCTTTGGACTGCCTTGTTCACATGAACTTTCTAGTATTACGTGTTATTTTATATTTTTATATTTTGTCAATTATATTTTTAAATATTCATGTTGGATAAGATAATTTTAGGATGTTTAAAATGCGAGGAAGTCTGAATGATTTATCATACAGAATCCATAAAAAATGTTAGAATGTAGAAACACCATCAGCATTTTCTCCAAGAATTAATATACATGCTGGTTATTTTTAGAGCCAATGTATATCAATTAGGGATGGGACCGAATACTGAATATCAATATTCGAATATTCGTTTTAGGTATTTGAATATATTCGAATATTCGTTTTGTAAATACTACTATATACGGCACTCTGTCCGAATAAATACCTATCCGAAATATTGTACTACATGTACATAGTTGTGTTACCTTGTTTCAGTGGTAAATGAGCGATGTAACTTAGTGAGTGTTTGGAAAATATAAAGAAATGTAAAATATTGTTAAATGTATTATTAATTAATTTGTTAATCGTTCCATACACAAATTTCTCATTACATAGATTACACGTTGCCTGGGTTTTGTCTAATGACCGCATCATGTGCATCCAAGCACATGATGGTGGCATTGTTTATTAATCAAGACTCTTGCATAATATACGGTGTTGATATAATGGAGAATAATTTACAAGTGATGTATATTAAGATTGACCAGATGATGCAAATTTTGTTAAAGAAATTGATTGGCTGATAATGGTTTCATTTTGATTGGTTTACTTAGAGAGTAATTGTAATTTACTGTAAACAAGTTAACCGCATAGATGTCACATAAGGACAATAAACAACAATGTATGCCTTGTGCAAACTGTGAAACCGTTATCACAACATGGCCCAGTTTTGTTATTTGTGGAAACAATGCGTCATATTTGCGCCTTCTACAAACCGTTAATTTGCGGCCCTTGTAAAGACGTGGCCCCCCTGCCAATTATCAATTGTCGTTAATTGGACATGTTTGGCATGTGCTGTAAAAACGTTACACTGCCCCCGCCCACCTGCTAGGCAGGAAATACGACTGAAATTCATGTTAACTTTGCAATCAAACTGGAAAAAAATTATGATTTTTTAAAAGAAATTTTGTTCTTTAAAAATTTGAAATTCGAATATTCGTATTCGTTTTTTTATATTCAAATATTTTCCGATATTCGAGTATTCGGTCCCATCCCTAATATCAATACATAATCTATCAAGGAACTATTAATTTTTAATGATCATGTGTGCTATTCAAAAGAAATCAATATAAAGAAATCAATATCTTCTATATAGGTATGTAAGAGATATCAAATATGTTATAACATGTATATAAATTATTTCTAACAGAATCTCATCAGCATAGTCTTTTAATATTTTGTTACTGTTTGATATTTATGAATACAATATTTCAATGAACTTAAAACATTAAGTATAAATGCATCAGTTTTAGTGTCATTTAATTCAAGACTTTTTCACAATATTTCTTTATTCCTAAGGTTAATTTCTTCAGATTTCTGCAAAGACAATTTAAAATGAACTGAGAATCACATACAATTCAAGCAACAAGGAACAATTACGATATTCCAAATGATATATTTTCCCTTTACATGTAACGTGTGTTTTAGTATGATATTTGTTGGTTTTCAATTAGCATCTATAAATGTGTTTAATTTAGGCACAATTATTAACTACCTAAGCAGTTTGTAAATAAAAATATTTATAAAAACTAGTTATTGGTAAATTGTTGCACTAACGGGTAGTCATACGGATTAGGGTAATAATTATTAAAAAAAACATCGGAATCGTATTAACCGATGTAGAATGATGAAAAACAAAGCAGAATGTAAACAATGCTATGTTATGCAATACGATGAATAATGAAATGATGAATGAATGTTCGTGCATGGTTTGTTTTTGGTTAGTTTCTGTGAGATGTGTTTTTTTTTAAATATTAAATTAAACATACTATTATGTGTGTGCAATTAATAAAATGTTTTTATTTAATGCAATAATTATAGCATTTGACATGTACCTTATATACATTACCATTTGAATGAAGGGGTTGTTGAAATATCTAAAGTGCGCAAGAATGTAAACACCCCAATCGTGTGAATCTACATTTAAACGTCAAACATAGGATGACCAACGAGTCAGTATGTTTATATAATCAGACTATATATATGGTAGTATTTGCATTTTAGCTCACCTGAGCACAAAGTGCTCATGGTGAGCTTTTGTGATCGCCCGTTGTCCATCGTCCGTGTGTCCGTCCGTCGTCACCTTTTCATTCAAACAACATCTCCTCCTAAACCACTTAGCAGATTTTCACCAAACTGCACAGGAATGATCATTGGGTGACCCTCTTTGAAAGTTATTCAAATCATTACGGTCCGCTGCATATGTAGGTCACAAGAGCTAAAAACAGATTTAAACAGTGTAAACTTGAAAAATCTCTGCAACCGCAGGGCCCAGAGGTTTCATATTTGGTATGTTACATCCTATAGTGGTCCTTTACAAAGATTGTTCAAATGATGTCCCTGGGGTCAAAACTGGCCACGCCCAGGGGGTCACATGGTTTATATAGACTTAAATAGCAAAACGTCTTTAAAAATCTTCTCTGAAACCGCAAGGCCCAGAGGTTTCATATTTAGTATGTAACATTCTATAGTGGTCCTCTACAAAGAATGTTCAAATTATGCCTCTGGGATCAAAACTGGCCACGCCCAGGGGGTCACATGGTTTATATAGACTTAAATAGCAAAACGTCTTTAAAAACCATCTTCTCTGAAACCGCAAGGCCCAGAGGTTTCGTATTTAGTATGTAACATCCTATAGTGGTTCTCTACAAAGATTGTTAAGTTATGCCCCATGGGTCAAAAATGACCACACCCCAGGGGTCACATGGTTTATATAGACTTAAATAGCAAAATGAGTTTAAAATTCTTCTCTGAAACCTCAAGGCCTAGAGGTTTCATATTTGGTATGTAACATCGTATCGTGGTCCTCTACAAATATTCTTCAATTTATGCCTCTGGGGTCAAAACTGTTCACGCCCTGGGGGTGACATGGTTGACATAGACTTAAATACCAAAATGACTTTTAAAACCTCCTCAGAAAGGGCAAGACCCACAGCTTTCCTGTATTTGGTACGTAACATTGCATAGTGGTCCTCTCCAAAGATTGTTTAAATTATGCCCCTGGGGTCAAATCTGGCCACACCCCGAGGGGTCACATGGTTTATATAGACTTAAATAGCAAAATTACTTTAACAATCTTTACATGAAACTGCAAGGCCCAGAGGTTTGTTCAAGATTGTTCAAATTATGCCCCTGGGATACAAATAAGCCACGCATCAGGGATGCAAATTCCTATTGGGTTACAAGGTCTCATGTGAGGGCCCTCAGGACCCTCTTGTTCATTATACCCCACAAACGAAGTTTGGGGGGGGAGGTATATAGGAGTGAGCTTGTCGATTCGCCAGTCGGTCTGTTGGATTTTTGGTTTCCGGACGATAACTCCAGAAGGGCTTGATATATTCAAAAAAGGTTGGTACACATGTGTAACATCATGAAATAAAGGTCAAGTTCGCAAACCACTAAATTTTGACAGAGTTATGGCCCCTTTTCGACTTAAATTCCCTTAAAACATGGTTTTCTGACGATTACTCAACAATGGTTTGACATATTCAAATAATTATTGGTATACATATGTAGCATCATAAAATACGGGTCCGACTTTGGTTACAAATCACTAAATCTTGACAGAGTGATGACCCTTTTTTTGACTTAAATTCCCTAAAAACATGGTTTCCTGATGATAACTCAACAACGGCTTGACATCTTTAAATAATTATGGGTACACATATGTAGTATCATAAAATACAGGTCAAGTTCGCCTATGGTTACAAACCACTAAATTTTGAGGCGGCGTCAACTTTTCGTTTCCGAGAACAAATTGAGCTATTGAAATGAAACTTCATACATAGATACGTTATATCAAGACCTCGCATGGGATTGCATATTGAGTGGGTGGGGTCAAGGTCACTGTTACTAAAAATTGAAAAACGGTCTCCGCTCAATTACTTGATAATACATTAAGATATTTTAATGAATTTTCATATAGATATCTTATTGCGAGGCCTTGCTTGGGATTGCATATGGGGTGGGTGGCGTCAATGTCACCGTTACTAAAAATAGAAAAACAGTTTCCGCTCAATAATTTGAGAACGCATCAAGATATTTTAATGAAATTTCATACATAGATGCCTTATATTGAGACCTCGCCTGGGATTGCATATAGGGCGGGTGGGGTCAAGGTCACCATTACTAAAAATAGAAAAACGGTGTCCGCTCAATAATTTCAGAACGCATTGAGATATTGTAAAGAAACTTCATACATAGATACATTATATTGAGATTTCCCCTGGTATTGCATATGGGGTGGGATTGATGAAAGTCAAGGTCACCGTAACTAAAAATAGAAAAACGGCTTCCACTCAGTAACTTGAGAATGCATTGAGATATTTTAATGAAACTTCATACATAGATACCTTATATCGAGACCTCGCTTGGGATTGCATATGGGATGGATGGGGTCAAGGTCACCATTACTAAAAATAGAAAAACTGGTTCCGCTCAATAAATTGAGAATGCATTGAGATATTTTAATGTAACTTCGTACATAGATACCTCATATTGAGACCTTGCTTGGGATTGCATATGGGGTGGGTGTGGTCAAGGTCACCATTTAAAAAAATATACAAACAGTTTCCGCTCAATACCTAGAGAACGAATTGAGATATTTTAATGAAACTTCATATGTAGATACCTTATATCTAGACCTCTTGTGATTGCATATGGGGTGGGTGGGGTTACGGTCACCTTTTCTAAAAATAACTTAAGAACTGAATAACTTAATAACTTGCTTAGATATTTTAATGAAACTTCATATGTAGATACCTTCTATTGAGTCCTCGCTTTGGATTGCAATGTCATAACCACCATTTCCTAGCCATAGATATATGACCTTCACCTTGCACCCAGAACTTTCTTTCATTATAGTGCTGACTTTTGTGCATTTTGTTAGAAACATTTGTTTTTTGTAGAATATCGTGGAATTTCCACGTTTCTTGTTAAATTATTTTTGGTACACATGTGTAACATCATAAAATACAGATTATGTTCAACTGTGGTTACAAACTACTAAATGTTTACAGAGTTATGGCTCCTGTTACAATTACATTTTTCCAAATACACTGTTAAACATTCACAAATAAAGTATTCTCTCTGTCCATTTCTTTCGAATGGATGCCAAATTTTTGTGACAAGGCTATATTCTGGGGGTATATCCGTCACTCGCGTGACAATTCTAGTTGCTCTTCACTTTAAATCTATTGTCAATTGATATTTTTCCTTATTTGCATGGATTCGGTCCATTTATATTGTAGCATCTTTATTAGTGTTTTCGAATATCGATCGTATTGGTAACATTAAGTTCACTATTGCTGCCATAAATTTATAAGTGTACTGTACCAATAACTTCATTTCATTTGCATACATGTACATGTACTAGCATACAAGATTGATGTAATACAACAGTTATTGTTGTGTTTGATGTTATTTGAACCGCTTCAAATACTTACATACGGTATTTGTTATAATTATTGATAGCTTAACTATATTTTGTTTTCAGTTATGATTGCATTGTTAGCTTAACAATATTTTGTTTGCAGTAATGATCGCATTGTTTTTTTTTAGCTCGCCTGAGCACGAAGTGTTCGGTGAACTATTGGTATAGGGGACCTCTCCTGCGTCGTCCGTATGCCGTCAACAATTTGTTCGTTCTTACGATTGAGACTTCACTTTTTATCCAAACTTGCACAGTTTGTATATGACCATAAAATCTCGAACGCTATCGATAATGGGCCAGATCAGACCAGGAACAGTAGAGTTATTGCTCTTTCTATGGAAAAATGCAAAACATTGATTATGATTCAAATAGAGACTTCACTTTTTATCCAATCTGGGCCAAACCTCTGCAGTTGGTGTATGACCATAAGACCCTTGTCACAGTCAAATATTGACCAGATTGGACCAGAAACACCAGGGTTATTTACCTTGTTGATATAAATTGCTACAAAAATGCACCTGGTGCCGAATAGAGTATTTTTTTTATTCAGTCAACCAAACTTGCACCGTTTGTTTAAGACTATAAGATCTCAGACGTTATCAAATATTGGCCAGCTCGGACTAAAATTATCAGAGTTATTGTTCTTTTTTGTGAAAAAAAAAGCAATAATTAACATTGTTTATATAAACACTTCATGTTAATGCAATCCTCATCAAACTTTCACATTGTGCATGGCCATCTCAGACAATCTTAATTAAACATCCAGATTAGAGCAGAAATACTGGAACTATAGTCCTTGTTTCATAATAAAATGCAAACCATTACTTCCATTATTTTAACCAAGCAAAAGTTTTAATCCTGAATTACTCTCTGTAAGCTATTTGCCTTGCACTCTAAGGGAGACAACTTCCTTATAAACTTGCTGAGCAGTTTATGGGAAATAACTTACTTTAAGAACAGGTGCTATTCTCTGGACAAATTAAATTCACCACCACCACCATAACCATCTCCCCACACAGACGTCGGTCACTGCATAAACGGCTGTAACTAGACACTCCACTGACCTTTGTGCAGTGAAAATTCATTCATGTTCATTTTTATTTTGTGTCTACATTTGTGGGGAGCATTCACTAAAATGAAGTTGTAAATACTGTTAATTTCCATGATATTCAGTTTGAGTATCATTAATAGTAAGACAACATTTATGATCAACTTTCATTCGTTAAATACCAGCATGGTGCAAGTTACATTCAATTTGTGGGAAAATTATGACTGATACAGGGGAATAAATACAGGAGTGACAAGGGTCACTCCTGGCCAATAAATTGTTGTGTATAAATGACAAAATAGCTTACATACTTTCTTTTGTTTCTACATTTACCAAAGTGTCATTTACTTAATGAAAACATACCAGAACCGACTGTATAGAAAACTAATATGAGAACCATAAGCGAAAAGAAAACACCAGCAACACCAAGACATGATAGCTTGTAACACTGCAAGATGCAAGAAATCTAGGCAACCCATCAAACCCTATTGGCGAATACACATTTTATTCTTGTGGTTTCTTCACAAAAATATCTGATTGCAAGATTCATAAAATAGACCTGTGTGTGGATACATACTTGAGCATGAGTTTTATTGTTTGTTTTTGATATGCAAGGGTTACAAGCCAAGGAGTTAAATAAATATGGAAGTTAATCAGCTGGACAAATGATTTTCGACCCTTATGGCACACAAGTCATGCTTAATAACATTTCTTCAAACCTGTCTTCGCCTTTGCGTGGTTACTCAGGTGAGCCCTTTGGGACATCATGGCACTCTTGTTATGAATATTAAATTATGTAGTATTGTTTACACGTCTTTGACGAATATGAACACACATTGTTTTAAGTACTGAACTTTAATATGAACAAAAAAAGATTTAAGAACTATAACTTACATATCAAACAATTAAATGAAGAAAACAAGGGGCAACCATGTGTGATAGACATTTTTTGCATTCTTACATGTTAAGGAAAATGTTAATGGGGATTAGAAAAAAAAAACGAACTTTGTTATCGCTTTTTCGTATTTTTAAATAGTAATTATACTTAATAACCATGGTAACATAGCTGCAAGGATACTTTATAAATATGTAATGCATTTGTTTTATTATATTTGCGTCTGTAATAAGAATACATGTAAATGATTGTATGAGTGAATTTCTTAGCTTTAGTCTGTTTCATTTTATAACTTTTTTTTATAAGCAAGCGTCAATAAGCGTTATTGGAATGCATAGGTTTCACTCGCCGGTCCCGAAAAGTACGAAATTAATCAGAGTTCATCCTAATATTTAAATATTAAAATGTGGCCAATGAAAACAGTTGCGTTTCTACAAATATAGATCATCCTTTTTTTTCCAAGATTATCTTATTTTTTCATCATATACATGTAAAGAACTTTACTGGGACCATACTGAGATGCGTGATCTTGTATGGCATGACACTTTGCATACTTATTGTTTATATGTGCTTTGCGAGTGACAATAAAATTAGGTGAAACATTTGCTGTTTATTTCTTTATCGATGTCGTGTAAAGCATATATATTTTGAGCACGAGTCTTGCTACATATAAGTTAGTGTACCCAGGGAACAAGTAAAGTTCTAGAGGGCAAACGCATATGTCTCATTCATGACTTTGAGATTTGTTTTAAGCGAACTTTTCCGTACTTTTTATTAGTCATTATTTAATTATATTCTGAGGTTACGTTATAAAATATATGTAAATACTTGCTAATTTAAGTCGCCTAAGTGTAATTACTCTGTGATTAAAATATTACAAATAATTTCTATAACGTTTGGAATGAAAACTGCCATGACAACTTCCAGTGTATCGACATCCGGCATATTTCCTTTTATATTGTGTTTATGTATTTTGCTAGGTGTTGTTAAGGTCACAAATAAGGTCGAACTATCATGACATGGTAAAATTACAACTAAGACATCTGTGGGTCAAAATTGACATTCACTATGCTATGAAAGTGTAACATAATACAGAAGTGAAATTTGAGCTAATGTAAAACAGATCTGAGATTCAATATATGGCAATATATGCCTGGGCAGCTACATGTGTAAAAACCTCCCTTAAGCGCATTAAGTATAGAGGTTAAATACATTAAAAAGAAAACAATCAATACATGATAAGACGGCTAAGAAAACACGACAATCATTACATGACTGGACGCCTAACGAGAACTAGAACAATGTCTATGGCTATCTCGGGATGAGTAGGGTAGGTAATAAATTGATGACCAAAATTGCGAAGCAGCTGCCTACGCCAAAAATCAGTATGTGAATAGCCGGGAAGACCAGTGATTGATTTATCTAGTATCGATTACGTGATAGAAGTAGTTTTTTTTTCATGAATTAGTCCAGAGTTGTCGTTCGTTGCTCTCACCATACACCTCATACACCACCATCAAGAATCTTGTCAAAGCGGAACAAGGTATTGAATGCATGTTAAGGTTGAATTTTAGAACCACAAGCATTGAAATAAATAATACATGTTTTTTTTAAATTATCATTAATGTTTAAAACATAATAGTTTTGGTTCCTATTATGTGAGCTAGTATCTTGCCCATGTACGCAGATGGAATCAGTTTGCAGATGTAAACAAAATAATAGGATTGTTTTGTGCTTTGCGTTTGAATATTATGATAATGTGACTAAAGCCACGTGCATGAGTTGGGACTCCTTTCCGAGCCAACTACTGAGGTGAATGTGTAGCCGGTGTACAAGAGATAGGGATTAGTCCAGAACAAAGGAAGTACGTAAATAAATTCCGTCACATGGGGAAAAACTCGTACTATGAAAGTACATACAAGTATAACAGTTTTATAGTAGGGCGATTTCGAGAGATAAAATCGCGTGACCTACTTTTTCCTTTGCAGACTCCAAAGCAATAACAATCGATACCCCCAAATTTATACGTTCCATCGTCTATTTTGGCCCGTTCAGGATTAGTCGACTCGTGAACTGTAAAACATATTATTGCGTTTGCATTGAATAGTTTGCATGCAAATCTATAAATCTACCAAAGTGTTTATAGTTGGGAGTATAAAAATCAGCAGTTCGATTTGTCTTGTGTTAAAATGGCATGGCAGAAATTCAATTTCATTCAAAAAAATTGTCTTCTCTGTCAGGAAATACACTATATTTCTAGCCAACAGTCTTTCTTTGCTATTAGATATTTATATTATTGAGACGGGGTTTTAAAGGCTTAGTTTAAGGAATGCTTGCGTCTCTGTGGGGTATACCACTCTGTGTATTGGTCCACCATAAAATCCTTTTAATTATCTGCAATATTTTCTCTCAGCTGACTTAGCAATGGCTAAGTGCACTTTTTCTTCTGCAGCAGTATATTGATATAAGCTGATTAGGGTAGCCCCACTGTGACCAAAGCAGGGTGCCAATATACAGGGGTACAATACCCGAGATTTTTAGCTTTCCTGAGCACTAAGTGCTCATGATGAGCTTTTGTGATCGCCCGTTGTCCGTCGTGCGTGCGTGCGTGTGTGCGCCGTCAACTGTTCATTAAACAACATCTCCTCCTAAACCGCTTGGCAGATTTTCACCAAACTTCACAGGAATGACCCTTGGGATGACCTCTTTCAAAGTCGTTCAAATCTTTCCGGTCCGCTGCATATGTAGGTCACCAGAGCTAAAAATAGATTTAAAAAGTGAAAACTTAAAAAAATCTTCAATCAAACCGCAAAGCTCAGAGCTTTCATATTTGATATGTGACATCCTCTAGTGGTCCTCTACAAAGATTGTTCAAATGATGCCCCTGGATTCAAAACTGGTCCCGCACCGGGGGTCACATGGATTATATAGACTTATATAGCAAAATGACTTTAAAAATCTTCTCCTCTGAAACTGCAAGGTCTACAGGTATCGTACATGGTATGTAACATTGATTAGAGGTCCTCTACAAAGATTATTCAAATAATGCCCCTGGGGTCAAACATGCAAGGTCTACAGGTATCGTACATGGTACGTAACATCCTTTAGTGGTCTTTTACAAAGTTTGTTCAAATTATGCCCCTGGGATCAAAACGGGCCGCGCCCCGGGGGCCACATGGTTTATATAGAATATATAGCAAAATGACTTTAAAACTCTTCTCCTCTGAAACCACAAAGCCCAGAGCTTTCATATTTAGTATGTAACATCCTATAGTGGTCCTCTACATATATTGTTCAAATTATGCCCCTGGGTCAAAACTGGCCACGACCCAGGGGTCTCATGGTTTATATAGAATATATTGCAAAATGACTTAAAATATTCTCCTCTGATATTGCAAGGCACAGAGGTTTCATATTTGGTATGTAACATCCTTTAGCGGTCCTTTACGAAGTTTGTTCAAATTATGCCCCTGGGGTCAAAACGGGCCACAATCTGGGGGTCACATGGTTTATATAGAATATATAGCAAAATGACTTTTAAAATCTCCTCCTCTGAAACCACAAAGCCCAGAGGTTTCATATTTGGTATGTAACATCCTATAGTGGTCCTCTACAAAGATTGTTCAAATTATGCCCCTGGGGTCAAAACTGGCCACGCCCCGGCGGTCACATGGTTTATATAGACCTAAATAGCAAAATGACTTTAAAAATCTTTACCTGAAACCGCAAGTCCCACAGCTTTCCTATATTTGGTATAACATTGCATAACGGTCCTCTCTAAAGATTGTTGGAATTTTGCCCCTGGGGTCGAATCTGGCCACCCTCTGAGGGGTCACATGGTTTATATAGACTTAAATAGCAAAATGAATTATTATTTTTTTGGGGTGGGGGGGGGGTTTAAGAAGGATTAAGCTAGGCCTTTAAGGATCACAACACCACAATACACATATCGGATTTCGTGCATCTTTTTTTCAACATTTTCTATACGAAATCTGTTCTGGTTTTATAGAATTCTGGGTAATAAATGAAAAGATGGTCTCCGCCTTTGAATTCACACCGGATATTACATACGCTGCCAGCGTTTTGATTTGGTCATGTTATGTATTTACATCGCAGAGGTTTCTCTCGCTAGCTCATACATAGTTCCATACCATACTAAGTCTAAAGCTTCCCTACTACCAAACAACACTTCTGTGTCGCAGTTCGTATCTAGCCGACTTTACAGCATATGACTAACAGAGATATGCTTGTACGGTTGTCCCACGAATCCAAATATTTCTTTCTTGATCTGCGAAGTTGAAAATTTTATGTTTTCGTAATCAAGTAGTGATCGTTCACGATACTTGTAACTTGGAAGGTTGCTTTGAAGGCATTGTTAAATCCTTCTTCATTTGACCCCCCCCCCCAATTCTGGTGTATTGCACTCCTGCGTATTGGAACCTTGATGGTCAAAGTGTAGCAACCCTGATCAACTGAGATTCGTACACTGTTGCAATTGAAACGGTGCACTCAGCCATTACCCAGTCAGCAGAGTGTTGCAATTGAAACGGTGCACTCAGCCATTACCCAGTCAGCTGAGATAAAAGACTGCAGATAAATGATAAGAGGTTTTATGGTGGGCCTATACACAGAGTGCATTACCCCTATGGACATTCCTTAAACTAGGCCTTTAGGGCACATGTTTACGTAATCAGCAAGCCCCCATTTTATACATCGCGTTTTAAATAAAATATTATTAAATGAATTGTATTACATGTAACAAAACATAAAGTCATATCATAGTCGAATTAATATTTATAGATACAGTAAATTCATTATCTTACATATGCAAACAATAGAATTTAACCAATACTTGAATTATCTACTATTTTACCTGTATAAATGTGTGACTTAATTATAACTTGGGTTATTATAACTGTATTACATTGTTTAATGTTTATAAAAATGTTATGGTAAGTGAACAGGTCGCTTTATGAGTTAATACGTTGCTATTTAAAAGTAATCGTGTGCACGTTAATGTCTTAGTCTGACGTCAACCAATCCATGGCCGAATACGTAATGACAATTCACTATATGGCGTTCAAACGGTATGTCATATTAAACACAATTTTAAGCGCTCGTTTTGTAGTCATTGCAATCAAACGTATTTCGTTTAAGTATAGCATGATCTTTAAGTGATCTTAATCTCGCTAACTGCACATCGAATAAACATACTGAATAACCTGTCTGAACGTACATGCATATATTTCGGATTTTCTGATGTTTTGTTTACTATTTAATGAAATACAGTTATTCAGTTATTTTAAATAATCATGTGGTTTACCACAACACTTACGGTGTAACCTTACGTTAATAAAAAAAATTAGCCTTACTGAAAATTAATAAATTATATCAAATGTTCTTATTTCCCATAGCCTGCAGTTTCCATTCCAAGGCATCATTGCAAGAGTATTGTTAAAGAAAGGAGAACAGAACGCAGCCACTACACTCAAGCATGTGTTATTCAACTTAATGTTGAGCCATTGCTTTTAAATTATTGAGTTTTAGTTTGTAGTTATGATTAATTTGATTGTGTGCACAGTCTGAGACTATGCTGCGTTACATTATTTCAGTGAATTTTTTTTTAGGTACATATAATCATATTGTATTGTATGCAATGAATGGACAATGGTATTTGACTAAAGAACTTAGGATTGCAATTATGTACATTAATATGGTTTCATTATTTACTAGAAATATGTAAATGTTTATTGTAGAGTGTAAGTTAACAAACATAAGAACTTATGTGTGAATTAACTGTGCTTTTGTTCGTTTGATTTTAAATTATAAATCAAGTAAAAGTTAGAACAAGTATGATTAAAATGTATTTATTATATGTATATCCAATGATAATATCGCTAAGTTGTCATATGCATTATACATACAAAGATTTTTGTCAAATTTTACAGTTATATCACTATCTTAGGCTTGACATGTAGTTCATGAGCTCTTTTTTGATGGCAATATCAATAAATTATAAAAATTAATTGTAATTTCCTTTCTTTGTAATTTCCAATTGAAAATCTTAAAACCTGTTTTGTATATGGTATGTATATTAATACTGGGAATGATGAAATAAAACAAGTACTCTTGTATAACATAACATTTTATTTTAACTAAATTTAACAATCAATTTCAAGATCCTTTAAATCGTCAGTGCAGTTGGCTGGCCATGCACACAAATGAATCCAGTTTGTTTACACTTCATCTGTAATTCCTCTGTACATGTCAGGTTATGCAATGGTAAATAATGTCTGAAAACAATATGCACTGCGTATAACCTTTAAAATCGATTATGATGAAAAAGTACATTAGATCTAGTAGGAATCAGTTACTAACTGAATCAGCAGCCTGAAAAGAAATATAACAATCATAAAAATGCGCAAGAATAATACAGTACCGGTAAGTTTAATTTGCATTTACTACTGTGCACTATCACAACTGTATCTATATATATTGTTTATTAATTCTACATGAAAATGTATATGGGGATGCAATACACAATTACTTTAGCTGCTATACTTTCTTATGTTTAATACAAACTCTTACAATAATGTGATTGAGCTTTTGAGCATTATATTAAATCAAGTAACTATCAATAAGCATTAGCTTCATACAACTGTACTAATTCCTTAACATTGATCCGAATATCCAAAATACACTTCAAATTAATTTGTTTGTGCGTAATAAAAAAAACTGCAAATGATACTGATATGACAAGAATACCAATAAGGAGACAAAACGAGGGTTTAATGAAATTCGGAACGTCATAACAAAGAAAAGCAAAAGAAGTACTTGATTTTCGGGCTCGTTTAAAATTGCCTATACTGTAGAACATAACGTACCTTTGCCATCTTGAATTAACCTGTGTTACAATAGGAGATTTGGGTGATGCCGGACCTTTACTACCAAGTAAGTAAAGATCGGGTACCAGAATAGATTATAAGTCTCAATCGGTGTTTAGTTTGACTGCACAAATTAATTAAGTTTTACTTTCGTTTCCAGTTGTGTTATGTTTTCAAGCTCCGCCATGAAACGTCGCAACGAGTTTAGTGATGATGAAGCAGAGGATAATGAAGCAGAGGAGTGGTTTGTTCTTAATTTCTTACGATATATTGTCAAAGTAGCAATTTATCATGGAATGTACATGTTTAAATGGCGTTCTGTATTAACTTCCTTTGTCCTCACGAAAGTATTGATAATTTACCTACTTTGTACATATGCCATACGTGCCACGAATAGTCCGTTTTTTCTGAACTGTCAAAACTTGACTAATTTCGCGGTGGTTGAATGCGTTATTTATCCTCGACCAGCATTTGTGATTTACCGAAAATAATACGTGTGATGTATGATATTTAAAGGAGTGTGTTCAATAGAGCAATAATTTCTACCTATACAATATCGGAGAGTGAAACGATTAGTGGTATATTGCTCGTCACCCCGACTTAAGTTTTTCTGGTTCGAGTCCCGTCATTAACATTTGTTTGAAGGAAAAGGTTTTATTTTAAATGTTAATTTGCAGTTTTAATAAACATTGGATTTTATATTTACAGATATTTATTATGTCAATTTTCTTCTATCTTTGTTCTTTAGTTTTTGTTTTAATGATATAAATAATTCATAACATAAAATTTAAAAACAAAATCAGATAAGCGCTTCTTCGTCTTCCGTGTCCGTCTCTGTGGTGTTTTTAATATCATTTTATTCGTGGAAATCGTGATTTACTAGAAGCAATCGTGTTGAAACAATGTACAGTGATAAACAAACTTGCGTTAGATAAAGAAATAAAAAGTATACCTCTCTGGGATTCGAACCCGGACAGTTCGGTTAACAACAGACTGTTTTTCGATTTAAACCACTCGGGCATTCCGCCTGTTGTTCTGTGCAGAATTGCTTATCAATTAACATCATGTATTTTGCATATCATAAAGGCTAATCATTACCCGTAAACACGACGGAAACTGCGACGAAAGTCTCTGTTTTATGGATTCAATAAAATTGACATTCATTTTAAGCCACAAACAGTTCAATTATTTTACTCAATATTTTATTTCATTTTTGCATTGAACCTGGTCTGGCAATGATGGATTCTGTTGTAGTTTAATGTGTCTGTGCTTGGCATTGAAAGTATTAACAACACAATATAAATACTGGGTGGAAAATTGGCCTTTGAAATAAAGAAAATGATAATTCGCCATTCAGTATGTTAAAAAAATGTATGTAAAATCCAGGTACCTTTAAAAACTTGTTCTCATGAAGCAGGGATAGTATAAAACAACGAATTCAGACCATAACACATTAAATGCAAAACAAAATTACTTCAGTGCATCAGTTTATAGCCACTCTCAAGGTTTTGTTTTATCCAAACTCAGTATTGAACCATATTATTGATATATAATGACGCATACCCATATTATGGACAGACTCTCAATAAATATCTTCGATTTCAGATTTTTTTTTCTTCAAAATTAACGTCAATCTTCAATATAGCCCACACACGTCAATAAAATTTTCAATTGCATGCATTGACCATTTTATTGAAAGTGTATGGGCCCATTCAAGGTAAAGTCTCTGGACAAAACAACTGGGTCAGTTAACGACAGGATTTACTTTTGGTAACGATTCACTACAAAACGAAACCATCATACAATTCCGAAAAGAAACTATTGCAATATGTAAATGCCAGAAAATACGAACAGCCTTTACCAAACTTATATATATGCGCCTTTTGCTACCCAATAATAATAATTCTATCTATTTTTGATAATTATATTCATTCAATTCGTATTTTATATCAAAACGAAGGATAATGTATCTTTGAAGACCTCATAACAGTATTACATTAATCAAATATTCAAAACTGGTGACGATATGAAGGACAGTTTATAATAAAACATTAAATTTATTATTAATTTACTGATAAATGATATTTTTAAAAATGACATTTTTTAATTTCTTCATTTAGGCACTAAATCCTATAGGACAGGATACACAAGCCCAATGCCAAATTGTGTTGGACTTTTGTTTACCCAACTACTGTGAACCGTATTAAAGACGGTGCACGGGCAACGCGGGTTATTTAGGCAAGAATATAGCCGTGAACTATTCGATTTAGTAAACGGCTATTCTTGCCTGTGATTTTTGGCCCGCTTAAAGCAACTGTGGTCTAAATATAAACATTGCACATTGAGACGTAACCATGTTCTAGATTAATGGTTTACCCCGAAAACAGGTAAATCATATAAACGGGAGGTAACTTCAATGAAATAAAAACTCGCTGCAATGCAACGTAACCAAAATCTTCAGCGCATACCACTCGGCCATTCTTTTTTTTATAGTTGTATGTTTATCATTATAGATAGCACATGTATATTTGAAATGAATGGCAAATTAAACTGACACTAAACATTGCAATAGCATTGATACCCCTATCAAATTAACTAGGCTGATCGTTAGCGTCTCAGAGGTCGCTGTCGGACTAAAATTTCCTCATGTTTCATTTAGAATATCGTGCTATTCGCCGATAGTTAACGGTGAATATCCGGAATTAATCCGCGTCGCCATGATAATCAGCAAATAAATAAAGCTTATTGGCCGTTGTTCAGCTAAGCCGTTTGAGACGATTCGAGTTGCTCACCTTTTCGAAGTTAAGCGCTTACTTGATCGGAGGATCAATCCGTTTGCTCAGATTAAAGTGTTTGTATGTTTGTGTGATCCAAGTATATATTCGGTCTAATGCTAAATATAAATTGGTTTATGTGTCCCAAAGCCTTTAAAAATATTGCGTAACATTTTAGTGTTGATTCTTATAGTGTTCTTACCTTAATTTATTTTTGTAATATAAAAATAAATATTAATTTTTTGCAGTAATTTATTGTAGACATTATTTGATATACAATTGTTACATTCACCGTGCTAGTTTAATTATTGCTGTCTGACAATTATCAAATACTCAAGTGTCTGTATAATACGAAGAATGTTCGTTATATAACAGACAATTCACGCATCAAAAGTAAGTGATTTTTATTTTAAGTACGATTACAATAGTAAAATAATATGTACAAGTATTTTTTTTCGCCTTCGTTATTGTTAGAAGTAACATAAAACATTTACAAACTTATAGAAGTTGATTATAAGTTTGTAGCTGTGCAATATTAAAAATGTATATAAAATCCAAATATTAATCGTGCCCTTTTTAATAGTAGTTTATTTTCTGGGAATTATTCTCTAGTTTGACTATCTGCATGCAGTATTTATCATATTAGTTTTGAAATATCGCCGGTTTTAGAAACAAACAATTTGATAAGTTGGAATTTCGTATATATGTGCAATTTTGTTAAACTCATGTTTTGTTTAACACGCCGTGGAAATAATTTTTAAAATGATTAGTCAGTATTTGGACACCTGTCAGTTGATGTAATATGACCTTTTTCGTTTATGTACATAATATTTAATAGAAGGTATTTGTTTTGATTAAAAGCCAATCTTCGCTACTTAAATATGGGTTGGCATGTAAGAAACAACACAGTACTATGTGTACCTTAATTATTTTTTCACTCAGTACTAAACAAAGCGAATATAACGCATTGCTATGATCAACCTGTATAAAGTTATTTTACCTTTGATTTTTCTTAAAATAATATGTTACACAACTATCACTACTTCTATTACTACTACTACTACTACTACTACTACTACTACTACTACTACTATTACTACTACTAGTACTACTACTACTACCCCTAATACTAATACTACTAATACTATTACTACTACCGTAATAATAATAATAATAATAATAATAATAATAATGTTGATTATCATGATGCTGATGATAAAACTTACTTTTTAAGGTGTTTATATTGGAATCGTGGTGCTACAAGATATGACAATGACCGTGCTGGAGCCGATCAAGATGATGCCGAAAGATCTTACGCTAAAGTAGACGAACAATTGTTAAATCGAAGAAAAAGGTTTGTAAAGCGGTTTATTGGTATGGTTGCAATAATTCAATTCTCAATTTTAGAAAGTTATCTTTGATTATTTATGAAATATCTACAAATATTGTTTTAATAATGCCCCTGGGTAAAAAGTGGCCATGCCCCGGGAGTCACATGTTCTATACAGACTTAAACAGCAAGATGGCTTTAAAAATCTCCTATGAAACCGCAAAGAACAAAGGTTTCGTATTTGGTATGTAACATTGTATAGTGGTCTTCTACAAAGATTGTTAAAATTATGCCCCTAGGGTAAAATTGTCCATGTCCTGGGGGTTATATTGTTTCAATAGACTTATATGGCATTATTAATTTACAGATAAATGATATTTTTTAATTTCTTCTTTTAGGGACTAAATCCCATAGGACAGGATACACAAGCCCAATGCCAAATTGAGTTTGGACTTTTGTTTACCCAAATACTGTGAACCGTATTAAAGACGGTGCACGGGTAACGCAGGTTATTTAGGCAAGAATATAGCCGTGTACTATTGGATTTAGTAAACGGCTATTCTTGCCTGTGAATGGCCCGCTTACAGCAACTGTGGTCTAAATATAAACATTGCACATTGAGACGTGACCATGTTCTAGATTAATGGTTTACCCCGAAAACAGGTAAATCATATAAACGGGAGGTAACTTCAATGAAATCATAACTCGCTGCAATGAAACGCAACCAAAATCTTCAGCGCATACCACTTGGCCATTCTTCTTTTTTATAGTTGTATGTTTATCATTATAAATAGCACATGTATATTTGAAATGAATGGCAAATTAAACTGACACAAAAAATTGCAATAGCATTGTTACCCCTATCAAATTAACTAGGCTGATCTTTAGCGTCTCAGAGGTCGCTGTCGGACTAAAAGTTCCTCACGTTTCATTGAGAATATCGTGTTACTCGCTGAGAGTTAACGGTGAATATCCGGAATTAATCCCCGTCGCCATGATAATCAGCAAATAAATAAAGCTTATTGGCTGGTTGTTCAGCTAAACCGTTTGAGTCGGATCGAGTTGCTCACCTTTTGGAAGTTAAGCGCTTACTTGATCGGAGGATCAATCCGTTTGCTCAGATTAAAGTGTTTGTATGTTTCTGTGATCCAAGTATATATTCGGTCTAATGCTAAATATAAATTGGTTTGAGTGTCCCAAAGCCTTTAAAAAAAATTGCGTAACATTTTAGTGTTGATACTTATAGTGTTCTTACCTTAATTTATTTTTGTAATATAAAAATAAATATTACTTTTTTGCCGTAATTTATTGCAGACATTATTTGATATACAATTGTTACATTCACCCTGCTAGTTTAATTATTGCTATCTGACAATTATCAAATACTCAAGTGTCTGTCTAATACGCAGAATGTTCGTTATATAACAGACAATTCACGCAACAAAAGTAAGTGATTTTTATTCTAAGTACGAGTACAATAGTAAAATAATATGTACAAGTATTTAATTTTTTTCGCCTTCGTTATTGTTAGAAGTAACATAAAACATTTACAAACTTATAGAAGTTGATTATAAGTTTGTAGCTGTGCAATATTAAAACTGTATATAAACTCCAAATATTACTCGTGCCCTTTTTTAATAGTAGTTTATTTTCTGGGAATAATTCTCTAGTTTGACTATCTGCATGCAGTATTTACCATATTAGTTTTCAAATATTGCCGTTTATAGGGCCAAACAATTTGATAAGTGGTAATTTCGTATATACATGCAATTTTGTTAAACTCATGTTTTGTTAAACACGCCGAGTAAATCATTTTTTAAATGATTAGTCAGTATTTGGACACCTGTCAGTTGATGTAATATCACCTGTTTCGTTTATATACATAATATTTAATAGAAGGTATTTGTTTTGATTAAAAGCAAAACTTCGCTACTTAAATATG
Organism: Congeria kusceri; assembly: GCA_027627225.1. Classification (NCBI taxonomy): domain Eukaryota; kingdom Metazoa; phylum Mollusca; class Bivalvia; order Myida; family Dreissenidae; genus Congeria; species Congeria kusceri. The sequence goes on from CM051030.1 coordinate 38,946,075, forward strand.
GATTGGCATGTAAGAAACAACACAGTACTATGTGTACCTTAATTATTTTTTTCACTCAGTACTAAACAAAGCGAATATAACGCATTGCTATGATCAACCTGTATAAAGTTATTTTACCTTTGATTTTTCTTAAAATAATATGTTACACAACTACCACTACTTCTACTACTACTACTTCTACTACTACTACTACTACTATTACTACTACTACTACTACTACTACTACTACGATTACTACTACTACTACTACTACTACCCCTAATACTAATACTACTAATACTATTTCTACTACCATAATAATAATTATAATAATAATACTGTTGATGATCATAATGCTGATAATAAAACTTACTTTTTAAGGTGTTTATATTGGAATAGTGTTGCTACAAGATATGACAATGACCGTGCTGGAGCCAATCAAGATGATGACGAAAGATCTTACGCTAAAGTAGACGAACAATTGTTAAATCGAAGAAAAAGGTTTGTAAAGTGGTTTATTGGTATGGTTGCAATAATTCAATTCTCAATTTTAGAAAGTTATCTTCATATTTATGAAATTTCTACAAAGATTGTTTAAATAATGCCCCTGGGGTAAAATTGGCCATGTCCTGGGGTTATATTGTTTCAATAGACTTTTATGGCATTATTAATTTACAGATAAATGATATTTTTTAATTTCTTCATTTAGGGACTAAATCCCATATGACAGGATACACAAGCCCAATGCCAAATTGTGTTGGACTTTTGTTTACCCAACTACTGTGAACCGTATTAAAGACGGTGCACAGGCAACGCGGGTTATTTAGGCAAGAATATAGCCGTGTACTATTGGATTTAGTAAACTGCTATTCTTGCCTGTGATTGGCTCGCTTACAGCAACTGTGGTCTAAAGATAAACATTGTACATTGAGACGTGACCATGTTCTAGCATAATGGTTTACCCCCCGAAAACAGGTAAATCATATAAACGGGAGGTAACTTCAATGAAATAATAACTCGCTGCAATGCAACGTAACCAAACTCATCAGCGCATACCACTCGGCCATTCTTCTTTTTTACAGTTGTATGTTTATCATTATGAATAGCACATGTATATCTGAAATGAATGGCAAATTAAACTGACACAAAAAAATTGCAATAGCATTGATATCCATATCGAATTAACTAGGCTGATCTTTAGCGTCTCAGAGGTCGCTCTCGGACTAAAATTTCCTCATGTTTCATTTAGAATATCGTGCTACTCGCCGAAAGTAAACGGTGAGTAAACGGTGAATATCCGGAATTAATCCGCGTCGCCATAATAATCAGCAAATAAATCAAGCTTATTGGCCGGTAGTTCAGCTAAACCGTTTGAGACGGATTGAGTTGCTCACCTTTTCGAAGTTAAGCGCTTACTTGATCGGAGGATCAATCCGCTTGGGCAGATTAAAGTGTTTGTATGTTTCTGTGATCCAAGTATATATTTGGTCTAATGCTAAATATAAATTGGTTTGTGTGTCCCAAAGCCTTTAAAAAAAATTGCGTAACATTTTAGTGTTGATACTTATAGTGTTCTTACCTTAATTTATTTTTGTAGTATAAAAATAAATATTACTTTTTTGCCGTAATTTATTGCAGACATTATTTGATATTCAATTGTTACATTCACCGTGCTAGTTTAACTATTGCTATCTGACAATTATCAAATACTCAAGTGTCTGTATAATACACAGAATGTTCGTTATATAACAGGCAATTCACGCAACAAAAGTAAGTGATTTTTATTCCAAGTACGCGTACAATAGTAAAATAATATGTACAAGTATTTTATTTTTTTCGCCTTCGTTATTGTTAGAAGTGACATAAAACATTTACAAACTTATAGAAGTTGATTATAAGTTTGTAGCTGTGCAATATTAAAACTGTATATAAAATCCAAATATTACTCGTGCCCTTTTTTAATAGTAGTTTATTTTCTGGGAATAATTCTATTGTTCGACTATCTGAAAGCAGTATTTACCATATTAGTTTGCAAATATTGCCGTTTTTAAGGCGAAACAATTTGATAAGTGGTAATTTCGTACATACGTGCAATTTTGTTAAACTCATGTTTTGTTAAACACGCCGAGGAAATAATTTTTTTAATGATTAGTCAGTATTTGGACACCTGTCAGTGGATGTAATATGACCTGTTTCGTTTGTATACATAATATTTAATAGAAGGTATTTGTTTTGATTAAAAGCAAATCTTCGCTACTTAAATATGGGTTGGCATGTAAGAAACAACACAGTACTGTGTGTACCTTAATTTTTTTTTCACTCAGTACTAAACAAAGCGAATATAACGCATGGCTATGATCAACTTGTATAAAGCTATTTTACCTTTGATTTTTCTTAAAATAATATGTTACACAACTACCACTACTTCTACTACTACTACTTCTACTACTACTACTACTACTATTACTACTACTACTACTACTACTACTACTACGATTACTACTACTACTACTACTACTACCCCTAATACTAATACTACTAATACTATTTCTACTACCATAATAATAATTATAATAATAATACTGTTGATGATCATAATGCTGATAATAAAACTTACTTTTTAAGGTTTTTATATTGGAATCGTGTTGCTACAAGACATGACAATGACCGTGCTGGAGCCAATCAAGATGATGATGAAAGATCTTGTGCTAAAATAGAAGAACAATTGTTAAATCTAAGAAAAAGGTTTGTTAAGCGGTTTATTGGTATGGTTGCAATAATTCAATTCTCAATTTTAGAAAGTTATCTTTAATTATTGATGAAATCTCTACAAAGATTGTTTAAATAATGCCCCTGGGTAAAAAGTGGCCATGCCCCGGGAGTCACATACTCTATACAGACTTAAACAGCAAAATGACTTTAAAAATCTCCTATGAAACCGCAAAGCCCAAAGCTTTCGTATTTGGTATGTAACGTCGTATAGTGGTCTTCTACAAAGATTGTTAAAATTATGCCCCTAGGGTAAAATTGGCCATGTCCTGGGGGTTATATTGTTTCAATAGATTTATATGGCAAGTGGGCTTTAAAATTCTTCTTCTCTGTAATCGCAAGGCCCAGAGTTTTCATAATTTGGGGTGAGCCATTGTATTGTGGTCACCTACAAAGATTTTTCAAAGTGTGCTCCTGGGGTGAAAAGAAGCAACGCCCATGGGGTCACACGTTTTTTGTAGAATTATATGATAAGTGGACTTTAAAAATCTTTTAAAACTGCAAAGCCCAGAGGTTTATTTTTTGGCATGTAACATGCTATAGCAGTCCTCTACAAAGTTTTTTTTAAAATTATTTACCTGGGGTCAAAACTGGCCACGCTTCAGGCGTCACATGGTATATATGGACTTAACTAGCAAAAGGATTTTAAAAGTGTCCTCGTGTGAAAATGCGAGGCCCATATTTTCATACTCAGGTCAGCGCTATAGGGCCACATGGCCCTCTTGTTATCATGTAAATGTCCTTTTATCAGTAATACTACATCATCGTTTACTAAGATATTATTTGTTTAATTAGTTGTTATACCTTGTAGTTGTTTGTTTCAGTGTTGCAAGTTTTTTTTCTTCAGATATTCTTCAATGGAAGAAAAAATACAAATGATGCAATTCATCATCAGGGTGTTATGTTGTTTTTGTATAATCTTATGCGGATTTGCAATGTATACATGGAACAATGGAATTGGATACAAAACACAAGACGGCTTACCTGTGCAAGATCTGAAAAATAACGACGTTGAAAAAGAACTGCGTTCGAAAGAAGATAACATTAAAGACTTTCAAACTTTTAGAGCAGATATTTGGAGGAGAATTGAAAGTCACTTACATTCTGAACATGATACTCTGAAGCAGGAGTGCAGAAGTACAGCTGACCATGTTAAAATGACAATTGGTTCCTTTGAAGATAAGATTGGAAACATTGGAGCATCGATTGAAGATGCAAAACAGCAAGTGAAAGAAATAGATGCAGCAAGACTAGAAACCGAAAAATTGTTACATAACACCAGAGAGATTCAAGAAATAATACAACAAAACACAATTAACAAAGGTAGATATGACAATTTCCATAACATCATTTTAAGCTATATTATGTTCAATATAAGACAGTTAATGTTAATTACAATTAAATATTACAATAGTATGGAATCAAACGTAAATTAATGCCTTTATTACACCTTAACAAAACTAATCATAGTTCTAATTACTATTTATTAGGTGTTTTAATTGTTGGTAATTATTTATGTTTGAAATAAGTCTGCTTTTTGTAATTATGTTTAAGCTAAATAACAACGCTGTTTTTATGAGGGATGTTTCAGTGGTGGTCCTTGGCAACTTTAAATATTGGTCAATATTTCATTTTAATACATTAAATTTTATTGTTGCCATAGCAATAAAATGTTATATAAAGGTTCTTCCACTTTAAACCATTCACTTTTTCCCATACCTGTAAATAGTTATTTAACTATATGTGAAGAAAGTATCAAATATTTATGGAATATAATGCCCATATTTATATATCGTTGCAGATGCCATGATTGCTGTGCAGTTAATAATCCTCATTGGTGTGGCAGCACTAGCCATTTATGTGTGTGTGTGTGGTTCCGGGCATACAAGGAAATAAGGTCCAGCTAGTGTAAGTACAAGGGTATGATAAAATGCAATTTTGGAGAAACAATACAGGATCATGCACTTAAAATATGTTCAATAAATATCTTTTATTCAAAAACTAATATGCCCACCCCCAACCTTCAAAGAAGCGGAGGGTATTGCTTTGCAAATGTATGTTCGTCGGTCTGTCAGTATGTCGGTAGACCATACCTTGTCAGTGCAATAAGTACTCGTACAGAACCCTAATGCGCAGGTTCTTCAAACTTGGTATGTAGGTTGGCTATGATATGGAAAGGATCGCTATTGATTTTGGGGTGCTTGGTTCAAAATAAGATGTGAAATTGACCAATACATGCAAACACTTGTCATGGCAATAACTACAGAACCGGTAGGCCTGGGTTCTTCATAATTGGTAGGTAGGTTGGACATGACTATTAAAAGATCCCTATTGATTATTGGGTCCTTGGGTCAAAGGTCAAGATCAAACTGACCAATAGTTGTAAATCCTTGTCCAGGCAATAACCAGGGAATCCTAGCCCTAGGTTCATACAATTTAGTATGTAGGTTAGTTGTGACAACAAGATCACTGTTGATGACTGGGTCATAGGACATTGATACCCCCCCTGAATGGGACTGGTCACAGAAATGTTTCAGCAGTTAAATGTTCATCACAAATAAGTGTATTTAGTAAAACAATTACATGTAAATGTGCTTTGTTTAGTGCAAAAACATTGACTTGATCCGGCTGACGTCCATATAACAAAATTTGCCAGTTAATTAATTGTCTATTATTAGAGTCGGCCCGTTCTGTAAACATATATACTATTTATCCGATAAAGTAATAATTGATTTAAGGTGTTTAATCAAGCGATGGTATATCGATCTTATACTGACGCAGTAACGTCGAAGAGAGTTATCTAAATGTATTTTAGAACTTCTACAAGTCAGTTTATAGTTCGAAACTTAATCAGGTTATACAAATGGTATTTGATTTTGCTGCATTTTCTTCAAAACTTGATTTATATTATTTTTTCTTCATCATTTTTTCAAGTTCTTATCAAAGATTTTATTCAACCAAGCAAGTATACATATGAAAATAGAAAATATTGTTTCACACCGACTGTGAAATGATGTAAACTTTGTGAGATACACTGCAATAAAGCGTCATGTAATCAACCTTTATTGCGTCTAGTTTCAGCGCTCAACATATACCAAGACGACTGTTATCTGAAATTAACAATTTGAATGAAAAATATGGTTTACTAAAGACAAAATTTCATGCATGATCTTAATACATGTATGTCATATTAACAACTGATATTAGTTCATTTAAATCACATGACATTAACTTAAATTCATACAAATAACAAATAACTGCAATGAAAACAAAATTCATTTACCAATTACTGTGTGGTTTTACCTTTTCCATGTTTTCCAGAATTAATTCATCAGAATATACCCTCAAAAAAAATGTAATAATGAATATACCAAGGAAGTTTAGCACACTTAGAAAAGATACAAAAATATTAATAGAATAAAGAATATCAACTTACTGAACAATGCCAAAATTTATTTTTTAGTATTCATAACACACGACCCGCTTGTTTCAGAGTCCTATTGTTTTCTGATGCTTTGGGCGACTTTCTAAAGGGAGTGAAAATAAAATCTATATTTAACCAGGAAAATTACTTCATATTTGACCAGTGAAATGATGGTATATAGCCCCAACAACCGATCTAAATATACCTCTTCCCAAATTTGGAGACTGCTGATACACCATAGAATGGTATGTGAAATATGTTTGCTATCAACAACAGAGAGGATGGCTATTTTTAATCTGTCAAGCCCAATAAAAATAAACCAACATTCACACACACCCCAGACACTGCTGTAAGCAGAATACAATACGGTCAGGTCAACCGTAGTCTCGTAACACCGCCACCCAATGAACTATTCCACAGAAGTTCATTCAACTACTTAATATAAATTCAGAGGCTAAGCTCAAACTCACAACTCATTCATTATCGTCATTATATACCCCTTTATATCAATGTACCAGAATACAAATAAACGTGTAAGACTTTACTAAAAATACATACTTATACAAACAATTTACACGCGAACCTATACTGCTCTACGGTAATCAGTTTATTGCATACAACTGAATCTATGCAACGTTTTGCTCTAACAAACACAGCCTAGCAATCGGCCTCACCTTTTCTGTACCATTTACTTTTACTCTGCATTACCGCACAAGGCCGTCTCTTCCTTTGCGTACCTCTAATACAACTCCTTAAAAAAAAGGCCAATGGCTACGTGTCGAAGTCTCGTCGCATACGAGAACAAGTTCATGTGCTGCAAGATTTCTTCGACTGTTATGCCATTTCTGTCGTGCCTGTAAATTTGGGAGGTACTCCTTCAGCCACCGTCTCAAGGAAATGTTTGCCAGGTACTGGCACCATCGCCGACAATAGTTATCTGCCTTCTCAAACACTCCTGGAGGGAAACACACATTTGGGCGCAATAACAACAGTTTGTTTGGCGACAGTGGTTGCGGATCACTGTGATCATCACTTACTTGGGTAATTGGTCTGTCATTTAAAATCTTTTCGACTTCCTTAGCCAGAGTTGACAGAGCTTCATCGCCTAGCAGTTGTTCGTGTACTATAGACTTCAATGCGTTTTTGTATGAACGTACCAACCGTTCCCAAACTCCGCCCATGTGGCTTGCGTACGGAGGGTTTAAGTGCCAAGCAATGCTCCTTTGATGCAAATGTTTTGAAATTCGGCTTTGATTCCATTGTTCTACTGACTCGCGCAGCTCCCTTTCGCCAGCCGTTAGATTTGTCCCATTGTCACTGAAAACCTTTTCTGGGCGACCTCGACGACTAACAAATCGCTGCATAGCACATATGAACGAATCAGTATTAAGACTGTGTGTGATCTCTATGTGTACTGCTCTTGTACACAAACATATAAGCAAACAACCATACCTCTTCAGGTGCCTCCTGCCGGATTTGACGTACATTGGTCCAAAGAAGTCCACGCCTACGTACGTAAACGGTGGTTTGTCCGGCGCCAGTCTTTCTACCGGAAGTTGACCCATCTGTTGAGTTTCAGGACGTTGTTTTTGTCTCTTACAATTCATGCATTTACTCAGAACAGACTTGATTGATTTAAGACCTGGCACTATTCAATATGTCTGTCTCATCAATGACAAAATATAATGGGCACCCATGTGAGCATTCATTTTATGGTATGACCTGATCAGAATCCTTGTAACGTGGTGATTACCTGATAAAATTATCTGATGCTAGTATCACTGCGTAAGTCAGCGTTTTCTAGACGACCGCCTACCTTTAGTACATCCTCTGTGAAAACTGGGCTTAACTTGGCCAAGGAACTTTTCTCTGAAACCCGTCCTGACTTCACAACACTACAAATCTCGCTGCTATACTCACCATTTTGCACTAGCGACAAAATAGCCTTAGTTGCGGCTCTTATTTCACTTACCGTCAAGTGCTTTACCTCTAAGCAGACCTTCCTTTTCGCTGTAAAAATCTCTGAATGAGATATGTCTTGAATCTGAGTAACCAAGCTACTGAACGCTGTAGCCGATACGAGTCGGAATGCTTTATCAACAAGTTATCAAGCCCACTATCGGGTTTCATTTGTGTCGCGTTCGTACTACGCACCTGCTTTATTTCCGTATCTAGACTGGCTACGGGTTGTGAAATCGATGGCCAGTCTGACTTACCTGTCAACAGGAAATCCGGTCCGTTCAGCCACTTCTCAAGTTTTTTCTGTTTCGTGAGGAAGCAATCCTCTTGACGCTATGTCCGCGGGATTCATGTCGGTCGGAACGTACCTCCAGTCATTTGGCGAAGTGACATCATGTATCACTGCTAATCAATGCGCTACAAATGTCTTAAGACGTCGAGTTTCATTTCTTATGTATCCAAAAACTATCATCGAGTATATCCAGAAATACCTGCCATCAACCTTTAAGTCCAACTCTTGTGACACCAACTGATACAATTTCACAGCCACAACTGCTGCAGCTAACTCTAATCGTGGTATCGTCATTGATTTTATTGGTTCTAGTCTAGACTTACCCATTACAAGACTGCATTTGCAGCTACCGATGACATCGTATATCTTAATATACACTGCTGCCCCGTACACTTGTTCTGATGCATCACTGAACATGTGTAATTCAACTTTTGCCGAAGAGTCATCTACCCCTTTCGGCTGCAAGCATCTATCAATACTTACCTGTGACAATGCAGGTAAACATTCTAGCTACTGAGACCACTTTTCAATATCCGTGTCCGACATCTTCTCATCCCACTGTAGGTTTTTGCCGGCAGGCATTCTGTAAAACCAGCTTTGGAATGAGAGTAACAGGAGCCACAAGTCCAAGTGGGTCATACAGTGAACTAGCTACTGAAAGTATACCTCGACGGGTGTGGCATTTGTCCGGAAGGTCAACATCAAACATAAACTTATCTTTTTCAACATACCAGTGCAACCCAAGAGCGCCCTAAAACCGTTTGTCATTCTCAAGGTCCACCTTTTTGCACTTACCTGCACTCGTAGATTCCGGAAATGTGTCAGAGACCTCTTGATTGTTAGAAATCCACTTTGTCAACCTAATCCCACCTTTGGAAAGTATGTCGCTGAGTTCTGAAGACAACTCAATACCCACCTTCGCGTTAGGAACGGACTTCAACAGGTCATCAACGTAGAAATTTTGTTCTACTGCCCTAACAGTTTCCAGACTAAAGTGTGAAGCGGTCTCTCTCGCTGTGCATTTCAGACTATATGCTGCACAGCTGGGCGATGACGTCGTTCCGAACGGATGAACAGTCATACAGTATTCAGTCGGCGGTTGCTCCATGTTACCACCTGACCACCAAAGTGCATCCCTATCCTTGTCACTGACCTTCACCTGATGAAACATGGCCTCAATGTCGGCAACTAAAGCTACTGGTTGCTCCCGGAACCTAATTAGCACGCCCACTAGACTATTCACTAGATCCTTACCTTTCCAGGCTTATTCGGACTACATGTCGGGTGATGAGGAAGGTACCACACTCTACCAGATTTACACTCACCGTTGTCCTCAACAGGCTTAGCATAACCCTTCTCGATGTAACTTCCCATGGTCTCTCTGTAATCTGCATGCAAATTTGCATCATTTAAAAGTTTACGTCTCAGTTGTTCTAAACGTGTGACAGCTAATTTCTTATTATTTGGCAAACTAACATGTTCGTCACGCCAGGGCTGTCCCAATTTGTAGTGTTCTCCATCCTTTTCTTTAGTGCTTACCATTATTGACAGTGCACGGCGATCTTCTTGTGACATACCTGCCCGATTATTTTACCTACAGTCAGGAAAATCAGTATTTCACAGCCTTTCGACCTGATTATGTACATCTCAAATATGTTGAAATTTCACATTACAGTTAGAAGACGAGGTCTTCCCTGTAGGACCAATAATGCTCCAGCCTAGAATTGACCGTATTGCGTACGGCTCACCCCGGTTATCTCTTCTCTCTTCCTCTACCCAGAAGGCCTCTGGAGTATCACTCCCTATAAGCAACTCTACTTGTCCGGCACTGATCTTTGGCAGTTGTATTCCTGCCAAATGCGTCCACTTGCCAATCTCCGCTCCTGTTGGAAGAGACTCTAGGGATATTGGTAAATGTTTTACAGACCATGCTCTATTTACGTCTATACTTTCGCGACCATCAAGAGAACTTACCTTTAAGTTCAACTGCATCAACTAACCTTGCATCAAAATCAACAGACTTGAATTTGTCACAGTTTATCAATTTATGATTTTCCCTGCAATAGACACAAGATAGACACTTTAAACGCCCTGAGCTTGACTCATCGCCTACGCGAGCCATACTACCACTATCAGCACCTGTAGTAGATAGAGTTACAAATTTCCCACGGTTTAACCCAGAATTGGCTGCAGATTTCGGCTTTGAATGAATTTGTTTGGATTCGCTAGCATGATCCTGACCATACATTGTATTTGCTACAAGGGGCCTCTGTTGTACAAAGGCAAAGAGATCTGTAAATGCGGGTTCAAATCTCTGTTAAATCAATTTACTAGCTTGATCTGCCCATCTAGCCCGAATATGCATCGGCAGTCTCCTAACAATTTTCCTTAGATTGTCTGTATTATTTATGTCTGATGTGTAGCCCAATTGAGACAAGGTAATTTGACATTTCTCCATATCAAACGAAAGGCTCATTATCCCCTGTACATCATTTGATTTAATTTGGTTGCCATTAATCAGACTATCAACATGGGATCTAGCTACTAAATGAGATTTACCATAGCGACTGAGTAATATTTGTTTTACCCTTACATACCCTTCTTCGGGAGGTAAAACCACACAGTCCTCGACACTACGTCGAGCATCACCAGTACAGTACTGCATTAAATAACAGCCGTAGCCGATTGTCCTGCACTCTACACTCTATGTTGTTTCGAAATTCCGAATATATTTACAATAGTCCACAGGATTGCCACTGAATGTTAATATTTCCGGTTTTGGTAAATTTAAACGTTCCTGTACACTCATTGTCATGTCCCTGAGTCCTTGGTATAATTCTGTCTGCTGGTCTGCTGGCACGAAATGCTCCGCTTCCGCGCGTAGTACCGTGATGTAGTCCCTAACCTTTTCTTCTGCAGTTAGCGCACCCCCCTGGCAACCCAGGAACATCCTGCTCCGATGCATGTTCCCCACTATGTCCAGAAAGTTGTGTTACGGAATCGGCACATATTTCGGATCTCGCCAGTTTGTCCTCCAGAGCTTGAATCGCCAACAGCTGTTTAATCTCTACCTGTTGTAATTCAAGTTCGAGGCGGCGTCGCTCAAGTTGCTGACGCCGCTTAGCTTGGGTCAATTCCAATTCGGCCAGTTGACGTCTCCTCAGTACCGACGATTTGGTCTTCTCGCTGTTGCTGCCATCGCTGTCGACACGTGATGGTGTGATTGTTTTGTCAGTCAGCCACTTTTGTACATATGCTGACAGTGCTTCATAGTCACTTTTGGCCTGATCGAATATCCGACACAGTTCAAAACGTTCCTCGGAGCTAAACCTGTCTAAGTCGGAATATTCACGTTCATATTCATTCCAGCTTTTCGCTAATTCCATTTCAAGATTCTTCACTTTTTCAATACTTCCATTTCCTGTCAACAGAATGTTCATCGCCTTGGACAATCTAGCCAGATTGGATGAAAGGCTCATTCGTGACCTTTTTACGACGATGCTGTCTTCTCCATCCATCATTGCAGTTTTCATAGAAAATGTTCAATAACTGTTTCACACCGACTGTGAAATGATGTAAACTTTTGGAGATACACTGCAATAACGCGTCATGTAATCAACCTTTATTGCGTTGTATCTAGTTTCCACGCTCAACATATACCAAGACGACGGCTATCTGAAATTAACAATTTGATTGAAAAGTATGGTTTACTAAAGACAAAATTTCATGTATGATCTTAATGCATGTAGGTCATATTAACAACTGATATTAGTTTATTTAAATCACATGACATTAACTTAAATTTATACAAATAACAAATAACTGCAATGAAAACAAAATTCATTCACAAATTACTGTGTGGTTGTACCTTTTCCCTGTTTTACAGAATTAATTCATCAGAATATACCCTCAAAATAAATTTAACAATGAATATACCAAGGAAGCTTAGCACACTTAGAAAAGATACAAAAATATTAATAGAACAATGAATATCAACTTACAGAACCATGCCCTCTGATATCCCCAAAATATTATTTTTTTTAAATTCATAACACACGGCCCGCTTGTTTCAGAGCCCTATTGTTTTCTGATGCTTTCTAAAGGGAGTGAAAATAAAATCTATATTTAACCAGGAAAATTACTTCATATTTGACCAATGAAATGATGGTATATAGCCCTAACAACCGATCTAAATATACCTGTTCCCAAATTTGGAGACTGCTGACACACCATAGAATGGTATGTGAAATATGTTTTGCTATCAACAACAGAGAGGATGGCTATTGTTTGATCTGTCAAGCCCAATAAAGATAAACTAACATTCACACACACCCCAGACACTGCTGTAAGCAGAATACAATACCGTCAGGTCAAACGTAGTCTCGTAACAAATATTATAGCATAATATTTTCGATGTTTCACCTGCTCATGCAAGTGCCTTTTAATTTTTGATTTAACAACCAAACCTGAATTAAGAGATGTAGGTCTACATGGATTTATTTCATAAGCGAACATCACGTCCATTATATTCTCGTGCACCATATAGTAAATTTCGTTTAAGGAACATTATGATGTAAAAAGCTTGCACCGAGATTCGAACCCTAGTCGATTGGTTCATGGGTACACACGCATAACACAACGCCATCGCCCCTTGCATAAAGCAAGCGATAACTGATACTATATTCAGTCCTTTGTATAATTGAATCTAAAATAAGTTATACGAACATCTACGAATATACACGTACAGACTTCGAATCAGAATTTTGACTTTGTATTCAGCTCATGAATATTCTTGCATAAATGTTAGGATCAGGTCAATGTTTCGCACTGTAATGGCCCAATTTTTGAGAGGCATAACAAAACGAAGCCAATTGCATTGTAGACATGAATTCCCGTAGCTTTGTCTGTTATCAGACATTGCTTTTCCTGTTCCGCTCGTATAAAAGTAAACGTTTTTAAGTGTATACCACTGGCTTAATTATACAATGACATGCTTTCAATCATTTTATCCAAATACAACATAATGTTCTCACCTGTAAAATATAGCTCGGCAAGGATGTAGGTACAGTTACAACGTATTTTTCAACAATTTATCTAAGAATGATAAAATTATTGTGCGGACACAAACATCAGAGCCCGTGACATTTTACCTATAAATGTGAACTTGACATTGGAGCTACGAACCGGGGTCTTGCGTGCCACACATCGTCTCATGACGATAAACATTTCTACTAAGTTATTCCAACATCCATTCAGAGTTATTGACCGGACACAGAAACAGACCCAATTGTTTTGAGCTTTGATATCTTAGTATGACCTTGATCTTCGAGGTATGGACCTGGCACGCGACACATTGTCTTATGATGGTGAACATTTCTGCCACGTAATTTCAAAACCTATTCGAAATGAGTTATTGAACGAACACGAAACACAGACCCCATTTGTGACCTTTGATCTACAAGTGTGAACTTGACCTTAGAGGTACAGGCCTATGTCTTGCGCGCGACACATCGTCCTATAATGGTTAACATTTCAGCCAACTAATTTAATATTCCATCCAGAAATCAAAGAGTTATTGACCGAACACGAAAAAAGGACCAGATTTTGAGCTTTGACCTCTAAGTGTGATTAGACCTTGAAAGTATAGGCAAGGATCTTGCGCGCGACACCGTCTCATGATAGTGAACATTTCTGTCAAGTAATTTCAAAATTCATCCAGAAATGACAGTTATTGACCGGACACAAAAACAAACCCAATTGTTTCTAGTTTTGAACTCGAAGTATGACCTTGACCTTCAAGGTATGGACCTGGATCTTGCACGAGACACATTGTCTCATGATGGTGAACATGTCTGCCAAGTTATTTAAAAATCCCTCCAGAAATGAGAAGAGTTATTAACCGGACACGAAACACAAACCGCATTTGTGACCATTGACCTGTAAGTGTGAATTTGACTGTAAAGGTACAGACATGGGTCTTGAGCGCGACAACTCGTCTCATAAAGATGAACATTTTCACCAAGTAATTTAACATGGGACACGATAAGCAGACCCAGTTTTTGAGCTTTGACGCTAAGTGTGACATTGACCTTGGAGGTATGAGTCTGGATCTTGCGCTGACACCGTCTCATGGTAGTGAACATTTTTGTCAAGTAATTTCAATATCCGTCCAGAAAAGCCAGAATTATTGACTGGACACGAAAACTTACCCAATTGTTTTGAGCTGTGAAATTGACCTTAGAAGTATGGACCTGGATCACATTGTCTTATTGACTGGACACGAAAAACAGACCCTATTTTTAGCTTTGACCTCTTAAGTGTGACCTGACCTTAGAAGTATGGACTTGGATTTTGCGCGCGACACATAGTCTCATGTTAGTGAACATTTTTGCCAAGTAATTTCACAATTCATCCCGAAATGACAGAGTTAGGCCATACACATTCGATTCTATGTTTAGCGTCCCCATGATAATTCAAAACCCTAAAACAAGACAGGAAAAAACAACGAGTCGATAAAAAACATTTTTCTTTCACAACCTATTCTTGAAAGTTTGACATGAACGCACGAACGACAGGGGTAATACTTAATGCCCCTTCACCATTCCTCGAATGGCGAGGGCATAACAACTTGTGTGTTTTTTTACTTGTGATACTTGGAATTTCGAGATTGCTCTGGATCTTAAAGGGGCATACATGCTTTGCAAAAAAAATATTGTTCTTGTATTCGAATTTCATGTTGTTTATAGCCCCACTTTTTGAATAGGAATAGTGTGTGTTGGCCTGTCTATATTTCGTTTCCGTTCCATAACGTCTTAATGCCTGAAAAGACAATGTATTGCGTACAAATCCCATGATGGTCGGTCAAAGGTCATAATTCAAGGTCAAAGGTCAACTATTTTGTTTCCACTTAATAACGTCTATTCTACATATACATATGTTGTTTTACAGGTGCATTGGTGATATTGTATGTGAACCACAGTGGATCCAGTCGTATTCAAGATCTTTACAGCAATGAGATATACTGTGTTATCAGGCGGCCCGAGTGGCAGCAACTAGAGCAGCGTAACCGGGTTATTATTACCTATGACTAGAGCAGCGTAACCGGTTTATTATTACCTATGACTAGAGCGGAGTAACCGGTTTATTAGTACCGATGACTAGAGCAGCGTAACCGGTTTATTAGTACCTATGACTAGAGCAGAGTAACCGGTTTATTAGTACCTATGACTAGAGCAGTGTAACCGGGTTATTAGTACCTATGACTGGCTAAATGACAATCAGTAGGCTGCCTTGAAGCAAGCTGTCACAGAGACACTAAATGAACAATTCTTTAATGAATTTAATGGTCTTGCACAATGTTCTAACACGATATCTTGAATATTCCAACTGATTTGCAAGTGATCTTTTGCTATATAAAAAACAAATTATTTGCATCTTACGCTGTTTTAAAATTAACTTAATATTTAATAAAATTTCTTTCAAATCTTTACACAGTGCCTAAGTTGCAAATACTTGATCAATTTGTTTTGCCTTTTTAAATTAGAGGTTTGGGGATAAACGATGCACTATGTACAGATTTTCGCTTAACTCATTTTGCAAAAGTAAAGTATTTATATCTATGGAGAGCTTTCTAGAACATCATTGATAATTAAAATTGCAGAAAGTGTGAAAAGGTACTGGTTAAAATGCTTCATTTGAAAGAGCATTATTATGTTAAGTGTACCAAATTATATGTGTGTACATAATTATTTACTAGACCAATTACTGAACTAGCAAACTACTATTATTTTTTAACTGTGTGTCAACACTAAATAATTCATCAACTGCAGGGATATAAAACAGGTTTTGTAAATTTGATTTTAACCATTTAAAAAATCAGTTTTAAAGTTGAGATTTGGCCACACGACTATGAAAGTTCTCACTCTTAAACTTAGTCTAAACTTACAATATTGACCAATAAGAATGTTTGTAACAGTTAAGCTTTGATTTCCATTGGTTTTAATATTTAAAATTATGACTAAGATTACATTTAAGATTGGTCGTAGTCATGGGACTTGACCTTTGTAATTTGAGAGTTTCTTCGCATATGTTAGAAATAGAATCAAGTTGATGGCATACAGCTGAACATAATTATGAACTCATCAAAGAACATTCCAACATCGCAATGTACAAAACGATGAGTACCATTTTGTCTAAGAATAATAAGAATTATAATGATGATAATAATAATAGATCACTGTATATTAACCGTTATTACTATTACAGATCAAATGAATCAAACTTTATCAAATTAATGTAAATATTAATGGAAACTTACATATATATGTCCATAAAGCCTTTGTTCAAAAATCGTATACAAATGTTAATATTAAATGTATTCGGTTCACACTTGACCTCTCGCTCTCAATGTTGGTTGGAAAATACTTTTTCACATTGATGAATTTTATCTGTTATTTTGATAGCGTTGTTAGCATTTTGTTTATCCGAATTTTCATTCACGATATTTGTTTCAAGTAAGAATTCATTATTAACGCACGACGATGTTTTTGCAGTTAGTTACACGTTTGTACACTAATAGACTGCAACTCGAATGAATATTTGAATGAAAAATTAATCCATATTATCACGTTAAATATACATATTGCATCATGTCAAGATTTAGTATATTTAATGTGAGGTTCCATCTAGAATGTAGGAGCATTTTAAAGAATAGAATCGTCGGATGCTTGCATTATCACATTTACTAAATCACTTAAAGATATATAACTTCTAGAATCCATTTGTTACAATAAACATAAATATGTTTGTCTTTCTGCCTATGTGCCTGCCTGTATGTCTGCCTTCCTACCCACCACATCTGTTCGTCCCTCTGTCTCTCTGTCCGTCTGTCATAAATGAATCTTTGAACTACGTATGTACCTGTATTAATGTTTTACCCTGAATTGTGCAGATTATTAGTCCCCTACCAGTGGAACCGGTTGGAGACTATAGGGTTGCGCATGTCCTTCCGTCCGTCCGTCATTCCGTGCATCCATCCGTCCGCCCGTCCCATTTCGTGTCCGCGCTATGACTCTATGACATCATATCAGGATGGATTTTGAAATTACTTGGCAGAAACGTTCACCTTCATGAGACGATATTTCGTCGCGCATGATTCATGTCCGTACCTCCAAGGTCAAGATCACACTCAACACTCTATAGCTCTGCCATTTCTTGGTAGATTTTTAGATTAAAAGGTAGAAAAGTTCACCATCATGAGACGATGTGTCATGCGAAAGATCCTGGTCTGTACCTAGAAGGTCAAAGTCACACTTCGAGGTCAAAAGTCAAATATGGGATCTGTTTTACGTGTTCGGTGACCAAGATCCAGGTCCGTAGCTCCTTAGGTCAAGATCAAACTTAGAGGTCAAAGGTCAAAAATGGTGTCTGGTTTCCTGTTTGGTCAATAACTAATTTCTGGATGGATTTTGAAATAACTTGTCGAAAATGATCACCATCATGAGACAATATCTGTATGGGTGTATTTGTTTTCCTTAATTTTGTTCTATTGATCTGCCTGTAATTAATATGGAATGTGTGTTTCATTCTGTACATTATATAATTTATTCTCTTTTATATCCTTCTTCATAACTATACATCCTTAATACATGTAAATCACTAGAGGATCCGGGGGGGGGGGGGGCGCATTTATGAAACGGTTTAAACTGGATAAATACGCTTAAAAAATTTGCGCTCGCATCGCTCTCTCAGTTTTCTTAAAGATACAGTCAAACATATCCCGACATAGCCTGCCAAATACGATTTACCTTAGTGCGGGCGCACAAGTTCAGCAAAAGCGAATAACTATAAACAATAGGTTTATATTCCTTTATTTGTCCATGAAATTGTTTTCTGTTATAAATTCATATATTATATAAAGATGTCCGATGCAATGCACCGTTGGCATAGGATACCACATAAAAGCCATTTATATGTTTCGAATAAATATGATTTCAAGTCGAAATTCAAGTCAAATTAATGACTACTTTTGATTTCAAACAGTTTTGTCTCAATACATTGTTTCGTTCCCAAAAATCTAAATCAAAAAACTTTTTGTTCAATGGTCCATAAGCAAACACACCAAATTTCATATTGTTGTATACATTTATAAGAAGATACAACGTGATAAAGTAGAGAGGTGTCCACAACGTGGGCTCAAATTCCTGGCGATTTTTCTTTCCGACACTCATGAAAATAATTGTATAGTCTATATAAACCATGTGACCCAAAGGGCGTGGCCACTTTCTACCCCAGGAGCATAATTTTAACTATATTTTATAGTGAATAATGTTTCATGCCAAATATGAAACAGTCTATAAAAACCATGTGACCCCGGGTTGTGGCTTATTTCCACCACCCCCACCACCCCAGGGCCATAATTTAAACAATTTTTGGAGAGGAATACTACACAATGTTACATACAAAATATGAAACCTCTGGGCCTTGCGGTTTCAGAGGAGAAGATTTTTAAAGTTTACTTGCCGTATTAGTTTAAAGAAACCATGTGACCCCTAGGGCGTGGCCAGGTTCGACGCCAGGGTCATAATTTGAACAATCTTTGTAGAGGATCACGTTACAATGTAACATACAAAATATGAAACCTCTGGCCCATGCGGTTTCAATGAAAAATATTTTTAAGTCATTTTGCTATTTAAGTCTATATAAACCATGTGACCGCCGGGGCGTGGCCAGTTTTGGCCCCAGGAGCACTTTTTTAAAAATCCTTGTAAATAACTATACAATATAACATATCAAATACGAAACCTCTGGGGCATTGCGATTTCAGAGGAGAAGATATTTAATGTCATTTAAGTCTATGTAAATCATTTGACCCCCGGGGCGTGGCCAGATTTGCCCCCACGTGAGTGATTTGAACAATCTTTATAAAGGACCACTATACAATGTTACATACCAAATATGAAACCTATGAGCGTTGAAGTTTCAGAGGAGATTGTTAAAGTCATTTTGTTATTTAAGTCTATATAAAACATATGAGCCCTGGGTGTGGCCAGTTTTGACCCCAGAGGCATCATTTGAACAATCTTTGTAGAGGACCACTATACAATGTTACATACCAAATATGGAACCTCTGGTCCTTGCGGTTATAGAGGAGAAGATTTTTAAAGTCAGTTTGCTATTTAAGTCTATAAAAGCCATGTGACCCTGGGGCGTGGCCATTTTTGAACCAAAGGCATCATTTGAAGAATCTTTGTAGAGGACCACTATACAAAGTTAGCAACCAAATACAAAACCTTAGGCGCAGCGATTTCAGAGGAGAAGATTGTTGAAGTCATTTTGCTATTCAAATCTATATAAACCATGTGAGCCCTGGGTGTGGCCAGTTTTGACCAAAGGGGCATCATTTGAACAATCTTTGTAGAGGACCACTATAAAATGTTACATACCAAATATGAAATCTCTGTCCCTTGCGGTTTCAGATGAGAATATTTGTAAAGTCATTTTGCTATTGAAGTCTATATATACCATGTGAACTCCGGTGCGTGGCCAGTTTTGACCCCAGGGGCATCATTTGAACAATGTTTATAGAGGACCACTATACAATGTTACATATCAAATATGAAACCTCTGGGCTTTGCGGTTTTAGAGGAGAAAAGTTTTAAAGTCAGTTTGCTATTTAAGTCTATATAAACCATGTAACCCCCTGGGCGTGACCAGTTTTAACCCCAGGGACATCATTTGAACAATCTTTGTAGAAGACCACTATACAATGTTATATACCTAATAAGAAACTTCTGGCCCTTGCGGTGTCAGAGGAGAAGATTTTTAAAGTAATTTTGCTATTTAAGTGTATATATACCATGTGACCCCTTGGGAGTAGCTAAAATTTACCCTAGGGGGGATCATTTCAACATTCTGTAGAGGACTACTATACACTGTTACAAACCATATAGGAAACCTCTGGGAATTGCGGTTTTAGAGGAGAAGATTTGTACAGTCGTATTGCTATATTCATTTTTATAAACCCATTGACCCCCAGGGTGTGGCCAGTTTTACCCCCAGGGTAATAATTTGAACAAACGTTGTGGAGGACTGCTATAGGATGTTACATGCAAAATACGAAACCTCTGGGCCTTGTGGTTTCAAAGGAGAAGATTTTTTAAGTGATTTTGCTATATATTATTCATGTATCCCTAAGGGCGTGGCCACTTTAAAACCCAGGGGCATAATTTGAACAATCTTTGTAGAGGACAACTATAGGATGTTACATACCAAATACAAAACCTCTAGGTATTGCGGTTTCAGAGGAGAAGATTGTTATGATCATTTTGCTATTTATTCTATATAAACCATATGACCCCCGGGGCGTGGTCCGTTTTGACCCCAGGGGCATAACTTGAACAATCTTTGTATAGGACCACTAGAGGATATCACATATCAAATATGAAAACTCTGAGCCTGGCGGTCCCATAGGAGAAGATTTTTAAAGTTTTCACTGTTTAAATATATTTTGAGCTCTGGTGACCTACATATGCAGCGGACCGGAAAGATTTGAACAACTTTGAAAGAGCTCTACCCAAGGATCATAAGCTCACCATGAGCAAAAAGTAACCGAATGCAAAAACAACATTGTAAATTCTGATGCTGATATAAACTCTGAATTAATTTGTTCGCACATTCTGTTGATCACGAATATACTAAACTATTATGATGTCTTTATGCAAATTAAAATATTAGCATATAGTTTACATGTTTAATTGGTGTATCAATCGTCAGTTATACATCCATACTAATAGTGATCGAAAGAGAAATGTTTACAGTTTTGCTGGATTATAAGTTAATGAAACGAAAGTCCTTATATGTTAGATCAACGTTACCTTTTTGTTAAGTATGCGTAAAAACTAAATGAATATTCGATTCGCTAACCCTGATAAAAATATTAACCAACATTTGTTACATTGAAATCCTACATTTGTAATTATCGGCGATCGTATGGTATATGTACTTCGTTGGTGAGAAAGAAATTAAATCGGTCCAGGTTCGACGTTAAGTTGCAAAAACCTCAACGATTACAATAATAGTGACGGCGTGAAAAGATGTCGTAATGATTATGATGAATAATTTTATAATTTATGGAGTCTAGTGAAGCCCAACAAGCACTCGAGGCAGTGCCCACTCGTCCAGTCCTTGACAACTATGTTTGCAACATCAGTTTCAAGCCAAATCGCAGTTCAGACTATCGGACTCTCGTCTTCGCCGCACTTGACTCTGTCGGCTATACTGTAATCACGCACGAGATCCTGAGGCATGCGGATATTCCTCGTTTACCACACTGTAAGACGTACATCATGTGCGTGGAGTTTTCTGAGAGGTAAAACTCGTATGTATCCCACTGAATACAAAAGCTGTCATTGTTGGCAATAGCTTTAAAAAAAAAGTAATAACCAAATACTTATTTATTAATTAATTATTGATTATGAAATTAATTTAAAAAAAAAATTTGATGATGACCATTATAGCATTTGTTGTGTTTGTTTTGTTCATATAGAGTTTCATATAGTTATGACAATTAATTTGAATGGGTAGAATGTTTTAATCATTCTGGTAATGATTAACTTTTTATTAGCCTGTTAGAGTTCATGTACAGTATTAAACGTATAAAAACAATGGTCCACATCTATATTCAACAACGATCACCAATAACACAAGGGGCTGACGCATGTAACGAAAAGTGTTTCTCCAAGACAGCACGTGTATGTTTTTAACGAAAATTAAGATATAGAGCGTGGTTCATTTCTTGAATTTAACATGATTTCGTTGATAAACACACACATAAAATTGACTTCGTTGGAAAACATACACACTCAATAAACTGCTTAATATACAGTGGCACCCAGTACATTATTCAACATTAGGAATCCAGTGATTTGGAAAATTGCAGCACTGTTATTGTGAAACAGTTTATCAGCCCTATAAATAAAATATAATAACTAAATCATATAGATTTACGCCAAAAAAAAATAAAATGTTTTTACATCATTCCATGATACTAGTCACACTAAGAACGATATCTAGATCGTATCACGTATTCTTTGCCTTTGTTTAGCTTTTTATCTGTCATTTGTTATTAAAATCAGATTGGTTAGCGAATATTTGTTCTTACGGTTCAGTGTCGTTTGTACATTTTGTTAAAACACTGTAATATGTATTTATTATTATCAGTGTAAAATTGCAAATAAAGTATTATTTAATTACAATAAATTCAATATATATTATTAAAGGTGGACTTTTTGTAGACATAAACTATTTATCTTCATTTTCACTTACACGAAATAAACATTTACTCAATAAGTATTTAACAAAAACGGATAATTGACAGGTGCATTAGTGATATTGTACGTGAACCACCGTGGATCCAGTCGTATCCCAGATCTTTACCGCAATGAGATACACTGCGTCAGCAGGCAAAGCGAGTTGCAGCAATTGGAGCAGCGTAACCGGTTTATTAGTACCTATGACCGGCTAAATGACAATCAGAAGGCTGCCTTGAAGCAAGCTGTTAGAGAGATGCTAAACTAAAGTATTTTTATATGGTCATGCAAATTTCCTTACAAGCAATCTAGACTATTGTTACTGCGTGTCTACTATATAAGTTGTTTAATAAAGTAATATTTACTTAAATGTCGTGCAATGCTTTACATAAGTTAAATTTAATTGATTAGTGTGTTGCCTATTTTCAACTGTAGATCACGGGTTTAAAGTAACAACGAGTAGTATTTATTTCAATTTTCATTAGTGTCTTTATATATAAGGTGAAGTTACTTAACGTATTTTTTAATGGATCAGAGGTTTTGTAAATATACGACTCTGTGACGCTAGAGAGAGGGTCCATTAAACGTTTTGTGTATATACGACTCTGTGACGATAGAGAGAGAGAGTCCATTAAACGTTTTGTGTATATACGACTCTGTGACGCTAAAGAGAGAGTCCATTAAACGTTTTGTGTATATACGACTCTGTGACGCTAGAGAGAGAGTCCATTAAACGTTTTGTGTATATACGACTCTGTGACGCTAGAAAGAGATTACATTAAACGTTTTGTGTATATACGACTCTGTGACGCTAGAGAGAGAGTCCATTAAACGTTTTGTGTATATACGACTCTGTGACGCTAGAAAGAGATTACATTAAACGTTTTGTGTATATACGACTCTGTGACGCTAGAGAGAGTCCATTAAACGTTTTGTGTATATACGACTCTGTGACGCTAGAAAGAGATTACATTAAACGTTTTGTGTATATACGACTCTGTGACGCTAGAGAGAGTCCATTAAACGTTTTGTAAAAGGGTACTAGTCTGAAAGTCCAAACACAAAATAATTGTGTCGATGGAGAACTTGCTAGAACATCGTTAACACCTAATAAAAACACAGTTAAATAATAAAATAAGGTACCGATTAAAAATTGCCTGCCTTGATTGTCTGCCTAAAAGGAAGTACGGCAATGGGGTATCCACGATGTTAAAAATGAATTTAAATTACTGTTACAATCAGATTTACGTTCTTCCTTATAATAAATGTTTTATCCTTAATCTGTTTATGCAGAGTTTTTTTCTTAATCGTTTAGTCAGTTGGAATCAATTTGAGTCATTTTTCCAGAATCATTTTAATATTTTAATATTTAATAACTATTTTACACAGTTAAATGTAATTAAATCTAATCTGTTTAAACACATATATTTTGACATGTACCTTGCCATTTTCATAAAGAGTGTTAAATTAGAATAATATATCAAACATTGAATATACCTGTGTCTTCAATGATATAACGGGAAATATTATGCATGCTTTTTAATTATTTTGTGCAATATAATATATGATTTTCATTTATGTTTTGTTCAATTCAGATTTAATTTGCATTTTCCATTATCTATTCTTTAAAACTGATTGTAAGTTTTATAGTTTTAACTGTCGTTATAGATTGTATAGATGGACATGCATGTACCATATTGTGTGATAAGTTTATCAATGCATACAAATATACAATTGATTAAGTAAAATCAAATTCACTAATGCAATCATAGATGAATGATATTGTACTAGCTTACTATTTAAAACAATTTTTATGAAACAATAAATTTTTATTCTACTGCTATTACAGCGATAATTATCTTTAATTATCTTACCCCCCCCCCTTTCGAAGATGCGGAGGTTTATTGCTTTGCAATTAATGAATTATCGGTAGGTCTGTCCGTGGTCGCGTCGGTCTGTCGGTAGGACCAATCCTTGTCCAGGCAATAACTACAGAACCCTTTGATGTAGATTTTTCAAACTTTGCGGGTAGGTTAGTTATGGCTTAGTAGAGGATCATTTGACCAAATGTCAAGGCCAACGTGACCACACAAAAAAATAATTGTTAAGCTTTGTCCGGGCAATAACTTCGCAACCCTAAGGCCTTTGTGTTTTAAACTTGGTGTAGGTTGGTCATGACTAGTAGATGGTCCATATTGATTTCTGTGGTCATTGGGTGAAAGGTCAAGGTCTAACCACCCAAACGATGATAAGAAAGAAAAACACGATTATTTGTAAAACATTGTCCGGGCAATAGCCATTAGAAATATGCTTTTTTAAACTTGATAGAAGATCCCTATTTATTATTAAGTCCTTGGGTCAAATGACAAGGTCAAACTGACATATAGTTGTAAAAACGTGCTCAGGCAATAACTATGGAACCCTGATTCCTAATCGTCAAATTTGGTAGGCTGGTTATAGCTTCAAGTAGATCCCTATAACGTACTGGGTCATAGGGTCTAAGGTCAACGTCAAACTGACCAATAGTTGATACAAACGTGTATAATTTTGTACTTGCAATACTTGAAATTCTGTACAGTGATAGCTCTGCAGCTATATGGGGGGGGGGGGGGGGGGGGGCATATATGTTTTCGCAGAAACATTAAACGGTGTACTGTAATGCTATTCATATCTTTTAAACGAATAAAATGTATACATTTGATGTATCTACAGTCCAGCTACTAAATCAAAGGTATAATCAATCAACTATTACTCGACGAAAAATACAAGTTAAAATAGAAAAATTAAACAATTTAATAGACTTAAATATAAAAGTAGCAATATATTACCCTTTGATATGTAAGCATTTTAAGAAAATAAGTATGCATTGGCAAATTAAAGTTTTGAATGATTGTTTGATAACGATGCATATTTTCGCATTTGTACATTTTGGTTTCAGAACGTGATATATTTATAAGAAAAGCAAATAAACTGGACGCTATATACTCTAGTGTGTTCCTTTTCATTAATCGTGTAAACGGTTTTCATAAAAACTTTGTAATCGCAGTCTTTTGTTTGTTAAATTGTTACTAATAGTGTAATTAACGTGATCGTAAATGTATTAAATATGCGTTTTTATTTTTATGTGTGAGTACGTGTTATATTGATCAAAATAGTTATTGTTTTGAAGTTTCATTTTATATCATTTTTATTAACCAAGCTTCTGTAGTAAGCAGGTACACAACCTCTGTCCTACCACATGACTTTGTATACGTAGCTTAAAAATCATCCGTCAAGCCTTCGTGTCGTTATTTATATGTCCGTTTGATATAATACATAATTACACAAAACAGTCAGTATTTATGCCTCAGTGCACATACAAAAACTAGTAGTTATAACTCACCGGTCTCCAAGAATTTGAAAGCTGTTGTAGTTCATCTGAATTTTAATCTGTAATTGTGTCTACATAAAATACATGCATCTGACGTGTTGCTGTGATAAACAATGATGTACATTGCCTTCAAGGAAATTCATGCATCTGACGTGTTGCTCTGATAAACAATGATGTACATTGCCTTCAAGGAAATTCCTGCATCTGACGTGTTGCTCTGATAAACAATGATGTACATTGCCTTCAAGGAAATTCATGCATCTGACGTGTTGCTGTGATAAACAATGATGTACATTTCCTTCAAGGAAATTCATGCATCTGACGTGTTGCTGTGATAAACAATGATGTACATTTCCTTCAAGGAAATTCATGCATCTGACGTGTTGCTGTGATAAACAATGATGTACATTGCCTTAAAGGAAATTCATGCATCTGACGTGTTGCTGTGATAAACAATGATGTACATTGCCTTCAAGGAAATTCATGCATCTGACGTGTTGCTCTGATAAACAATGATGTACATTGCCTTCAAGGAAATTCATGCATCTGACGTGTTGCTGTGATAAACAATGATGTACATTGCCTTCAAGGAAATTCATGCATCTGACGTGTTGCTGTGATAAACAATGATGTACATTGCCTTCAAGGAAATTCATGCATCTGACGTGTTGCTGTGATAAACAATGATGTACATTGCCTTCAAGGAAATTCATGCATCTGACGTGTTGCTGTGATAAACAATGATGTACATTGCCTTCAAGGAAATTCATGCATCTGACGTGTTGCTCTGATAAACAATGATGTACATTGCCTTCAAGGAAATTCATGCATCTGACGTGTTGCTGTGATAAACAATGATGTACATTGCCTTCAAGGAAATTCATGCATCTGACGTGTTGCTGTGATAAACAATGATGTACATTGCCTTCAAGAAAATTCATTCATTTCTACGTCAAACAAGAGCAGGTTTAAGCAAATATATGTTAAATAATTAAATTTAGAAAATTTTAAACCAGTGCACCTTTGTAATTTGTGCGTCTATTGTTGAATACTTTGGTATAAACATATATGCAATATATGGAGGATGGTTTGAAAGTTTTTTCATCTTTTCTTGAATATTTGTATTTAATAATGTCATGTTGACTATTTATTTTTTACAAGTTATATACATCATATACAACCCATAAAGCATGTGGTCATGCTAAACATAATTAAAATAGACTATATCTGTACATTATAAAATATATACACAACACTGTTGGATAAGAAGAGAACTAGTCTAATATCTTAAAAGTATAAAACAGTTATATGAGTTAAGGGATTTTATTTTTTTTTTTAAATTCGGCAAGTATGTATAATATATGTATTTTTTACGTTTCTCTTAAATAAAGTAACATAATTTTGCAGCTACTTGTACAATACCGGTACTTGCATGGGAAAGAATAAAACTAAGCTTGCTTTCATCATTTAAATCAGCAGTCCAGAACAATGTTAATAAATTTAAACTTTGCAGAAATCGTTTCTAATGGACATCTTACCGATCAAAATACCAAAATCCGCATTGAAATCGGTAAAATAACGTTTTGATAACTTTTTATCGTGTAGTTCTCTGTATGTGACAGCTGGTGATTCCTCTGGAGTAAATCGGCATGTACATGAGTGTATATTCAGTTCGTACCAAGCGTTTTCGAACATAAACATTTTTAAATGTCTTTCATAAATAAGAAACAGTTTTCAGTCGAATAAACGTCATTAACGTTCATTAGAATTAATGCCAATTTAAGATGTATTGAATTATTTTCTATCGACTGCGGCTTTAACATATGAAACCCTTCGTTTACAATACTAGTATTAACTCTAAGGAACAACGCATTGCTAATGTCCTAGTATTATGGGCATTGAAAAACAACATTCATCTCAGTTTCAATTCCATTTCCACATATTAGACAGGTTCTATTACACAGTTCTAATCGTTCATACCGTCCAGTTTCAAGTCTAATTGGCGCAACTCATCATCGAATCAACGCGTCAAATACCTGTAAATGAAAACAGTGGCTACATATCAGGATGAATTTACTTGCCCAGCATGTTATTATTAAAACAAAGATTAGTTGAAAATATTAACTTCAGCTCGATTATGTTGGAAGCCAGAGGCTTATTGAACGACGTTCGGGCTCGTTTTCGGGGTAAAAACTAGTACTTGTTTTATTTTGAGAAAGAGCATTCACAAGGCGGACATTCATACCCATAACACCTCTGCGACTGACAGATTATATATGTGAATATAAGATTATAATTATATGCGGGAACTTCTACAGTTATTAGACCTGAGACAACGGTGTGAACGGTGATCTATTGTGACCAATGTTGAGTCGTCAAGTGTCACAGGGTGACTTGTCTTCAACCGTTGTTTCCAATAACATATTTTAAACTGCCAGTTGGATTTAAATTTTTAACAAATAATAATTAAAACAAATCTTGTAATATCAATGTCATCAAAATGATTATGAACTTGAATGTTTTTGTATGTGTTTAGTACGTGACGATAAAATAAAGACCCATTTTATGGTACAGGTGAAAACCCTAAGCCATCTATATTTTAAAAAGCTCAAGCCAACAGTTGATAAAGATTTAAAAGGACACATGTTCACAGAATGGCGAAATGACGTAAATATTCATACTTTGTGTCGCATATTTCACAACTAAAAGAATAGTGTATAAAAAGGAGCGAAATTACACTACTGACATCGATATGTACTGTAATTACCATGTCGTTGAAGAGTAATCATGAGTTGAAATGGATAAAATTATAAAGTGTTTGTGGCGCTTAAATGATGTTGTTTCTGTTGTTTTCGTTGAAATTGTTGAAATCGCGCGAATCACTGACATAATTGCATATAGTTAAAACTACACTTGCATGAGTATAGATCGGAATGGCCAAGAGGTAGAGCGTTAGACTTTTGATCTGGAGGTCTGAGGTTGGAATCCCGGTGATAGCAAAATATTTGTCTTTACTTTAAAAAAAATGCTTTCTTGTTATAGTATTTGACCTCGTTAGTTCAGATGCTTTAATTTGTCAAATTCAGGCGTTTAATTGCCTATCTTAAAAATCTAATAAAAAAAGCAAAAGTCTGTGATCAAGTCCCTTTAACAACACTATGAAATGAAGCAAAGAAAACGACAATTTTAGGCGTTTGTTAATTTCGTCCACGTTTTATTGTTTCCTTCATTATATGTACGTTTCTCTATCTACATTCAGACTCATTGTCATTTTACAAGATTATTTCAAAGATAATTTATATGAAAACTGGTATATTAACGCTGTATCTGCAGATAAAGACGACCGAAATTGTCAAATTTTGCACTTTAAAATGACTTTCAGTATTAAAGAATGACCACCTACGAAATTAATGTGAACAAACTTTGAAAAAAAAAACGCGTAAGAAAACCAAATATAACATGTGTTCAAACTGGATACTGCTCGCTCTTAAGGATAACGCGATAATCGATCCTTTAGGTCGAAACTAGTGCCTATTACTAAAGAGTTCCTTTTCTCTTCTGGTATAAAAGCCATTTAGCAATCTCAGACATGTCTTTTGTGGTAATTTCTTATATCCCATATGTGTATGGAACATTTTGTTGCATTTCATTGGAGGCTTACTTGAAACGTTAACATTTGTGTGAGTGTGTGTGTGTGGGGGGGGGGGGGGGGGGTTCCTGTCGGATGGGGCTTTCGTCGAAACCCTGTTATCTGCCGGTTTCTGCATTCAGGTGAGTTGCATTTTCTTAACAGTAACATGACATATTGTTATTGCAATTTTTTGAAGAGGACATATTCATCTTTAAATTGATACAGGCTTGCACAATCTGAAAGAAAGGAAAGGCTAGACAAATGCTTGGAAAGTTTGCCGTATAACCTTCATATACTGTATGAAATTATAGACTGAGACCGTCAGTTCATTATTACCCAGTGTGCTTTAAACCAGAACAGACGTCCTGTAGATTTCGCACTATGTATGTTATGTTTAATAAAATCCTCCTCAATGTCACAGAGACATAACATCCCACTAATAAGATACCTTGATTATCAATCGACTATTAAACTACAACCACACAGTTCGTTCTTGTAAATAATCATTGTATTTCGATAAGCATTGTAACTTCGCTGCAGGTTATTTGTAGTATGTTAAATGTATAATATTTAAAATATTGTTTTAAATTAAATATCCCTGTTGTAAAAACGTCATTTTTCGAGTTCGATCAACCAATTGTATCAATCAATTATATTCGATCAATCAATTAAATTGCAAACGAATTTGAACAAGGTGACCGATTGGTGTAAGATAAATAATATGGCAATTAATCCACAAAAAACTAAGTGTATGCTTATAGGTTCAAATGCAAAGGTGAAAAATACAAAAGAACTTAATATATACGTTGATAATATTCTCATTGAAAATGTTACCTCAAATAAGTTACTTGAAGTTATTGTTGATTCAACCTTGTCTTGAAACACACAAATCGATTCCATATGCAAAACAGCTAACTCGAAAGCAGCTTTTATTAAAAAGAATTAATTGTTTTCTAATTGATCATATGAGAAAATTATTTTACAACGCTTATATACTTCCGGTTTTTGAATACTGCTGTAGCATATGGGGAAAAACGTCGCAAACGAAAATGAAAAAAAAGGCAATTCTGCAGAAAAGAGCTGCAAAAATTATACTTTTCAAACCAAGCAGAACCCCGTCACGCGAGTTATTTAAAGAACTTAAATGGCTGACATTTGAAAATCTATGTAAATATCAAACAGTTGTTTTAGTTTATAAATCACTGCATGACCTAGTGCCAGCTTATATACGAGAACTTGTTAATATTACTACACATGAACATTATAACTTGAGATCATCTGCCAGACAAGATATTGCACATATTCGTTACAAGACGCAGGACAAAAAGCAATCGTTTGCATTTTACAGCGTAAATGTTTGGAATTTTTTACCTGAACATATACGTAAATCAAATTCTGAAAAGTTAGTTAAATGTTGTTCTAAAAACTTTCTGCTGGAATATCAGTTGAACGCAAATTCATAAATTGTATTTTGGCTTGAATTTAATTGTACACGTGTAATATAAACTACATGTATGTATATTTGTGTGACTGTCGTTTATTTAATTGTGTTGTTTTCAGTCTATTAATATTGTGTGAAATGCGGTGTGATAAATGAACAATGTACATATATATACATATTTTATAATTTGTAAATGAAAATAATGTATATATCAATATCTTTGTTAATGATGTATCCTTTACATGTATTTTAGTAGATGTGATTTTGTTTTTTGTTTGTTACAATTGTTCATATTTACATTGAAAGCCGCATTGTAAATAAGGTCATATGCGTTTGTGTATAACTTAATGTTACCTTAAAAAAATTAAGTATTATCTGCTGTATTAAAGTATTAAAGTATTAAAGATAATTTGCTGAAGATAGAGGGACCATCGTTGTCAAGGAGAGTAAAATTGGCGGCATGTGTTCCACCATTGCATAGCTTTTATTCAAATCATGAACAAGTTAAGGAATGGGTTGAACTCAACAAGGTTATGGGTATCCAGCATTTTATTTTCTATATCAATAGTATATCGACAACAGTTGCACGAGTACTCGAGCTTTACGTGGATGAAGGGTGGGCAAGAGTTCTTAAATGGTCTTTACCAATAGGTGAACACGAAATACACTACTTTGGACAACTAGCTGCAATAAACGATTGTTTGTATAGGGGGGAAGCTAGAAAGTAAATGGATTCAGTTTGTTGACCTGGATGAATTTATTGTGTACCAAGGAGACAATCCTCTTTCACTTCCAACGTTGTTAGATACACTAGTAATTGTCCGTACACAATGCAAGTGTCTATATGTTCCGGCATGCTCATTTTAAAATACTACGAACTAATCCGGGATCGAAGGAAATAAGATTAGATATGAACATAACCATGAAATCTAAAGCTTTGGCGACGACATTAATGAACAAGAACATTTCGCCGGCGTATGACCGTACAAAATGCATTGTTCGAGCAAAAGACATTGTGACTATGGGCATACATGAAGTTTGGGCAATGAACATCGAAGCACTAGTTCATACAGTGGATAAAGGTATTGCACTGTTACACCATTACAGAACTGCTATAAGTGATTTTGATGAAATGCTTGTTTTTAACACGGCCATGTTAAAATACAGGCGATTGCTTGATCCAGATCTTGGCGAATTCTACTCGAGTGTTTTTAATGTAATGTATTAGATTGGCATATCAAGGTTGTTTTGGAATTATAGACACATAATCAAACGCTATAATTAATGGTCCTCCTTCTGAAAGTATTTTAGTGTATAAACATGTAAAGGGAGGGGAGTAAGAACATATAGTGTGTTTTTTTTTGGTCGAATAATCTTTATTTTAATCAATACATAGACATATAGAGAATATGCAATTCAAACATTACGCGGTACAAATACATATCATAGCAATTAAGCGACCAAAATATTTGTTTTCTGTTGTTGTACAAACACTGCCGTCGCGTTTCAACAATCCTTAGATACTTTGTATTTATTAATGTTATTAACTGTTTACGAATAATTTTATATTAATTAGGCTAAAAAAAAAATAATGATTTGTTTCTCAGGCAGCGTCGCAGCGTTTTTTTGATGGCCCGCCACGAATTGATTTAATACCCCCAAAAATGTATTAACTATTTTTTTACGATCTTGTAGACCCCTTTCGTGAAAAGTATCCATCCACTAAAAGATACACCTGGCGCAGGTCACATCCCTTACAGCAAGCAAGACTTGATTTTTTCTACTGTCTACAAATCTATTCGCCTCTTTTGACTCCACTTCTATAAAACCAAGTCTACAGTCTGACCACTCCTTGATAATGTTAGACCTGATGTTTAGTGAATTCCAACATGCGTCGGGCCTGTGGAAACACAATAATTCTCTTCTCTCCAATTTAAATTATATTAACGAAATTAACAGTAAAATTATTCAGATTAAAGAACAATACGCGCTTCCTGTCTACAATGTTGATAACTTGAATTAATTCCAGACAGTGAAATATGTTTTACCATCAGTGACCAACTCTTTTTAGAGACACTACTGATGGAATTGAGGGGAAAAGCAATTTCATACGGATCATATAAAAAGAAAGCAAATGCAAAACATGAAAAATATATCCTAGATAAAATAAATGTTCTGGAACAAAATTTATCAGATGCTAATATGGAAGAATTAAACATTTTAAAACAAGAATTTGAAAATATAAACCGAACAGAAAATAAAAGGTTATCTCACTAGAGCAAAGTCAAAGTGGATTCTTGAAGGTGAAAAACCAACGAAATATTTTTGTAATCTTGAAAAACAACGCGCAGCTGTAAAAACTATTTATAAATTAGAAGATGAAAATGTAAATGTTACAACTGATCAAAAAGAACTTTTAAATAAAGTTAAAGAATTTTATCAATGTCTTTACCAAAGCAAAGATACTTGTGAAACTAAAAGTTTTTCAAATTTTATTACAAACATAAATGGTCCAAAATTAAATGATACAGAAGCGCTTCTACTTGAAGGAAATATATCTGTATCAGGAGCAACTAATGTCTTAGAAAACATGTCTAATAATAAAAGTCCGGGCAGTTCAGGCTTTACTGTAGAATTTTATAAGGTCTTTTGGAAACAAATTGGTACTTTTGTAGTAAGATCTCTAAATGAAGCATTTCAAAGTGGGAAATTAACTGTTACTCAAACGCAAGGGATTATTACATGCATTCCAAAAGGTGACAGATCTAGATTATTTTGAAAAATTGGAGACCAATAACACTTTTAAATACTATTTACAAAATTGGCTCAGGTGTTATTGCAAACAGGATGAAAACATGCATGGATAAACTTATACATAGTGATCAAACAGGTTTTATCAAAGGTCGATACATAGGTGAAAACACAAGGCTTATATTTGATATTATGAACATTACTGAAGAGAAAGATATTCCTGGTTTGTTGCTTTTAATCGATTTTGAAAAGGCTTTTGATTCTCTGTCGTGGTCATTTGTTGATGAGACACTTTCTTTCTTTAATTTTGGTCCTGACATCAAACGTTGGTTTCAAATATTTTACAAAGATGCCAAATCCGCAGTCATACAGTGTGGATATTTATCTGAATTCTTCCCTATTCAGCGTGGATGTCGCCAAGGAGACCCATTATCTTGTTACATCTTTATTCTTTGCGCAGAAATATTATCTTTAAAAATAAGAAATAATAACGACATCAAAGGGTGTAAACATCAATAACATAGAACACAAACTCTCACAATTCGCAGATGACACAACCATTATTTTGGATGGAGCCGACAAAAGTCTTAATGAAACATTACTTACATTGTATAATTTCTCATGTATTTCTGGACTAAACGTTAACTTTGATAAAACAAAGGTAATATGGATTGGAAAGAAAAAATTCAGTTCCGAAAGTATTAAAACTAAATGGAAACTTCAATGGAACCAACACAGTTTTCAGATGCTAGGAATTCATTATCACGTCGATCTACAACAGATATTAGACATTAACTATAAAGAAAAAATAGCTAAAATGGAGAATGCACTTTTAAGTTGGAAAAAAAGAAACTTAACACCCATAGGCAGAATTACAGTTATAAAAACATTATTGATATCATTATTTAATCACCTATTCATATCCCTTCCTAATCCATCATCGGAATTTATTAAAAACTTAAACACAATATTTCTAAACTTTATATGGGGTGGACAAAGTAGGATTAATTATAACACTTTATGCAAAGAATATTGTGAAGGGGGGCTCAAAATGATAAATATCAAAGCTTTTATTCATGCAATGAACTAACATGGCTAAAAAGAGTATATGTCTCAAATGGAAATTGGTTACACATTGCAAATTCATACGTAGATTTAAGAAGCTTGTACGATGTGGAAAACATTATTCACAAAAGTTAGCAACTACAATAACCAATCCTTTTGGAAAGACGTCCTACAATCATTTGTCGTCTTCCAAGAAAAAATAATATTTAATGCAACGGACATATTTTACTATCCAATTTTCTATAACTAAGGAATATGTATAGGAAATAAAAGCATCTTTTTTAATTCCTGGTATATGGCAGGGTTACAATATATAGGTGACCTGTTAGATAGTGATGGTAAATTTCTAACATTAAATGAAATAAATATAAAATATAATCTGAAAATTGACTTTCTTTTATACCAAGGTATTAAAAAGGCCATATTTACAAAATTCAAATCACACAATATACACGAAACTGACAGAAACAATTATAAAATGGAAAGACCTTTTATACCACCATCATTTAAAGTAATTTTAAGCAAAGAATCGGGGGCAAAACGAATGTACAACATCCTAAAAAGAACAGAAATCGAAATGCCAATAAAACAAAAATGGCCTAGTAAATTAAACACTATAATAAGCAATGATGAATGGAAGGCGATTTTCCTTTTACCGTTCACAATCAATTCTGATTCACAATTTCAATGGTTCCAGTACAGAATAATTCACCGAATAATCGGAACGAATTATTTACGTTTTAAAATGAAATTGTCGGAATCCCCTACATGTTCCTTTTGCAAAAATAGCGAAGAGACCATAGAACACATATTCTGGGAGTGCCCCACCTCAAAGTTTCTTTTAAATAATCTGTTTCCGACTACAATTTTTCCTTACTGTAACATGAAAAATTTCATACTAGGTTATGCAGAAACAAAAAGTGATGCAGTAAATAATATTTTCATTTACACAAAACTTTACATATACAAATGCAAAATGTCATTATTGATTCCTTCTGTTGAAGGTGCAAAACTTAGCATATAAATACGAGCATCAATGGAATGCCGCACTTTTAGCAGACAGAATCAATGATTTCGAATCAAAATGGAAATATGTGTTGGATAAAATACCATATCTTGCTCGTAGATCGGGGCACTAATTTACGTACGACATTTTAACTAATGACAGATGTTTGTTGGTGTCTTTATTTTTGTTATAGTTCCTCCAAAAGTTAAACATTAGCCTTACTCCCATTATTAATACACTGAAAACTATCTATCTCTCCTTAACAATAATCTTTTATTTTTAATACAATATCTTTCTGAAATATACTTCTGTGAAAGTTGGCGTAAATTTCGTAAGGTTTTAAAGAATTACCTAAATAGCTAACTGTCCAACCTGACATACTATTGATGTTATACACCACCAGCTCTCTGAAAGAAAATACATCCTAATGCTCAAATGCCAATGTCCTAGTTGCACGTTTGTCATGTATTCTTAGTACAACTTGTATATGTAAGTGATGCTCGTATGTGATTATATAAGTCCTGAAATACCGTGTTTTGTTTGTTTTTGTTTTTTGTTGTTGTTTTTTTTTTTTTTTTTTTTTTTTTTTTTTTTCTAAAATGTTTTAAAAATCTGTATATTTCAAAGATTTATATTCATAATAATTTTCCCTATCCTCTGTTAACCTTCTTCAATCTACATTTTTCTATTTTTCTTTTTCAATTGTCGATCTGTACCTGTAGTAAAAATCGTTTCTGAATATTTGAATGTTTATAACGATTTGCTGAATTACGTGTGATATGTCACATAACATGTTACTATAAAATATTACACGTCTTGTGAATGTACATCATCATATGAAAATGACCAATGTTTTGTATAATGTATTGTATATATGGAAATAAAATCATTCGACATTGAAAAAAAAAAAAAAAATTGACGATCGCGTCCGGGTTTTAAAGGAGCAGTCCAGAAATATGTTAATAAAAATAAAACTTTGCAGAAAGAGTTTCTAATGGGCATGTTACCGAACAAAATACAAAAACTACGCATTTAAATATGTGAGTTATTAACGTTTTGGTAACTTGCTATAGTCTATTTTCTATATGCGACAAATGGTGATGACTCTAGAGTAAAACAAGCATGTACATTATAGTATATTCCGTTCGTACCAAGTGCTTTAGAAACAATGCCTTTCGTAAATAAGAAACACATTTTGGACGAATAAACACCATAAACGTTCATAAGGACTATTACTAAAATTACGATGTATTGAATAAGATCCCATGGACAGAGGCTTAAAATTAAACGAATCCGCATTTTAACATAGCGGAAGAAGAGTATCCCGGTGGACCATCTCGGTATTTCCAGTAACGTTCTTCCCTGTGTGATTTAATTATACAAATCGGATATACAGACATTGTAAAATATTGTGTAAATTTGGGAAAAAAAGAGTCATATTCGATCAATATCGTCTATTTGTTGATTTAAAACATTTGTTTTCGTAGATGCTTTTGCTTGTGTAATGGCATTCCATATAAGCCCTATGGAAACAAACGAAAATGCCAGCTGCATTGAAAAGTGTTGATTTTCCTTTCAAAAAATTATTGGTGATTTATTGCAGATATAATTCCTATTTTTGACAGTTATAAAAATATGAATTACGAAAATTAAAATTCTATAAAAATGAAGTATTTTAATGCTGATAGTGTATCAATTTGAAGGCACTTTTTTGTTAATTATGAACATTCGAATTGATTGCCTTTTTACAACAGCTTGTGATTAATAAATCTAAATTTAGAATTTTATAAAAACGGATGCTTATATTCTTATTAAAAACTTAAATTTTGTATTTAATCTGTTACTTTATTACATGTTTTAATAAGCCTTACATAGTGACAAAACAAGAGAAGGAGACAAAAAAAATATTTAAAAAATACTTCAATAAAACAAAATCGCCCTCCATCCTGATTTTTTGGAAAAAGTGCCTGGGAAACAAGTCATTCTTTTTTTAGCCTTAAAATTGTGAATTTTTGTTTTGAGCAATTTAATTTGACCTACTTTCGATATCCATCTTTAAGATAAGTGTTTAAATCAACGTATTACTGTCATTCGTACTCGTTAATGTTAAAAGTGGCACTATAGTAGATTTTATGTTAATATACGAGGGCAAGTTTCGTTGAATGATTTAGTATTGACAAAGATGATATATATAGTGCCGTTTGTTTCTAAAGAACACAGACGGGCGTTGATTGCGAACACTATTTAAAAAAGTTTGTTAATTGTATTCCAGTTGCATACATGTATCATTCATATATGTATGATTTCTCATTTAGCATGAACATAAAGTAAACACATGTTATATACTGTGTAGTATATTTTATGCATCATTAATTATATGTTTATATTGGCCTAGCATTATGATACGTTTTATGCGATATGTTAAACCTGACCCTCATTTATCTTTGCCCATGATCATTCGACAGAGTTCGTAGGGCAAAAGCGAGGAAATGAATGAAAAAATTTTACTTCCGGTATGGGTGATAAACATTAATATGGCATTACGGCCTTTATACATAATGTGTTAGTCCAGTGGTGGATCCATGGAGGGCTAGTAAACCAACGGTCCCGGCTATGAGAACAGCTGAAGTGTTTTATGTGTGTTTTTCTGTTAAAGCTTTCTCAATGAATTCTACATGTCATGAGTGAACCACGCGATGTTGTAAAGTGGATGCAAACAGGGACTTGTGCAAAATTGTTATATATGCGCAAAAAAATCACGCACTTCATGTGCAAATTAATTTAATATAAACACAAATATAAATGGTACTCCTGGGACTCGAATCTACAACCGCAAAGTTAGTAGCTCATTCGCTCTTAGCCACTAGGCTATCGGTAAATGCCGATTCATGTTCGTTCTATATAGGACTCATCCAATATCAGTATCAATCATACATGATATTTATGATCTAAATAAAAGACTCGGCGACGGATAAAAACGGAATAGTTATCAGTGCCAGGCTAAACCTATCGAATAATACAAGAAAATTACCCGTAATTAAATCACGTGTGTTGATGATTGTATGTTTATGATAAATTTACAATATTTCTATTATTTTGAAGTTATGAAAAATGTTAAATAACACTACTCAATTGTAATAAAAGCTATTCAGCACTAATCATGTGCCGACAATGTTGTGTATTGTTCCTTTGTGAAAAACATGTTAGAATAAATATCGTGCAAAGTTCAATGGTCGTTTCGTGGCACAGCAGACCGTAAACTTTGGATCGTGCACAAGGTGTACACCTGAGAGACAACTAACAGCATGATGACCGCGATCAGCGAGTCTGAAAGCAGATCCAATGAGATTCATTACGATGCCTCGGCACATAACTAGTATAAACTGCTATTACAATATTGTTGGTTCACCATATATATAGTAATGCACCCTATAGAACCCTCGATGTTTTTAATCATTTAACATTTTATTAGTAAAACTGTAAATCATAATTTCAATTAAACACATTAATGTTATTAGCCAGAACATGTATGTTTGTTTCGGAAGATCATTTGGATATATTTATATTTATATAGGGTGTGTATTATTTAAAATAGCGAAGCAGGGATTATACAAGTATTACTATGCAATGTGTAGATGTTATGATTATTAATTATTTCGCCAATCGTTAAATGCATGTTTTACCTTTGTTAAACGTATGTTTCTTTATATCTCAAGTTTGCTCACGGCTTTCCAGCAAACG
Source organism: Congeria kusceri (assembly GCA_027627225.1). Classification (NCBI taxonomy): domain Eukaryota; kingdom Metazoa; phylum Mollusca; class Bivalvia; order Myida; family Dreissenidae; genus Congeria; species Congeria kusceri. The sequence goes on from CM051030.1 coordinate 38,985,812, forward strand.
TTCATCGGTTTCCACCAGATCCTTTTTCTGTAATATCTCCTTTCCGAAAATATCGACAAAGTGATCTTCTAAATCACCTAGCCTTTTCTCAGTTTGCTTTTATCCAAGAATCGGATGTCAGTTCGTACGTTTCTAAATACTTGCGAACGTTTTCGCTGATTTCTCGGACTTTAGTGTTCATTTTACCATACAGTGACTTACAGAAATATTGCCTTCCAGAGGAATTTTAAATGCGCATTTGCCTTCTCCACGGATTGTTTAAAAGAGGCAGTTAAATCTAAAAATTCAGTTTTCAGTGACGAATGTAATTGTTTCAATGTCGATACTTGATAAGCATATTCCTCCTTTACGGTTTGCAGTGTTGTGTTGAAGTTGTATAATTTGAAAGCCAGTTGTTTTTCGAGAGAATCCATTCTGCCTTCAGCTCTTCTTGATTCCGTGGAAAGTCATTAAGTAATAGACGTCCAATCTACATTTGGTACACCAACCAAGCTAGCGATTTGCTCGTCGGTAGAAATACAACAGTAGCGATTCTGGTTTCTGTGATTTTTCAACAGTAAACCATCCTCGAACGCCAGTACAAACAAGCAGTATCGTCATGATGGATCGTGTGCCAATAAACGTATACCTGAACATAAAAAGTAATACACTATTACATTCGTTTGGAAAACGAATGGTTTAATCAGGGATTCTTGACCAAAAAGTCTGTGATTTGATGGTTTGGGGATTAAAGAACGAAACATGTACATACATGTGCAACGGAAATAAACGTACTGTTCTACAACTGCAATTAAATCACTTAAAGTTCACTTAAAAATCACTTGTCCTGTAGAAAGGTAAATTTAAAACATGTTGTTTTTGCACTAGAAACCGAAATGACATTAATTATGACATGATATTATAAAAATGTTTTACCTTCCATATTGTTTATCAAAATCTGTCATTTTCACCGCTTCCAGGCCACAATATGGAAACTTTCCCCTTTTTTTCGGGATATAAGAACACTAGCTGCATATAAACCTCATCACAAGATATACATTGTGTTTACTTTCACATTTGTTATGAGTTTTGATAAATAAAAATAGATAACGGAGATATTCAGCGATAATCAAAAAGTAGCATTTACCCAATATGTCATCCAGCTTTATCACCTAAATTACTTGTACGTCTCACTCACCAGTAGTTACCTCTCAAATTTCTTTTCAGAAGTTGCAGACTCTGCTTACGTATCGAACGTTACTGACCCTGCTTACTTTCTCTATTGACCAAACAGTATTCACTTCATCTGCTCACGGATAAAAATTACTACCCCTTCTTTCTCATCAGAAGTTACTATCCCTACTTATTGATCATTTTTTACTACTCAAAATTACTTTCCGTACTCTTTAAAATTATAAACATATAGATCTATAATACTATTTTAAATAATTTATCAGTTATGCAGATAAAACTGGTGCGTGTTATTTTTAAAAATCATAACAAAGTACCTTGCGCGCTAACAGTCAATTCTAAAAATAGTGGGGATTTTGTTGGATTCGATTTTGAATGAATGTTAGCACTTACAAGGAATTTGTTGGAATTAGTTACATGCTTATCTATAAATGGTAGGGAATTTGTTGGATTTCGCCGCAGCAGTAATCGTTAAAATTGAGTATGCTCATCAGATGCTGACATTTTGAAGCCAAATTCAACAAGGAAGACATTAATTTCTAAATACACGGATGCGTATATGGAATTGTGCTTCCGAATTGAAATGTGGCGGATACGTATTGGGACACGGGTACGGAATCAAGGAAAAACGTAGCCATAAAAACATGCTTGATCTGTGGTAAAATGAGTTGTTCATATATTGTTGGCTGCATTCATAATATTGGATAATAGTCGCAATGAGACAAACAACATTTTTGCATAAAATTTATGTTCGCACTAAATTGTAGTATCAACATGCACACCTGCCCCACCAAGATTTATGTTTACGTGTGTGCAATACAAAACGGTAACAGGCCAAATCAACAGCCAAAATGTGTAATACTTGTAAAAAAGTTTACGTTTCGTTTCACCCGTTAGAAAATGAATAAATGTAGGGAAGACAACTGTACGGAGTATGAGTAACCACTGTACTAATTTTGAGTTTGCGTGTATTTGTATGTCTTGTCAGTGATTAGTAGGACCGCACTGGTTAATTAAGTTTTACTTTCGTTTTCCACTGTGTTATGTTGTCCAGCTCCGCCATGAAAGGTCGCGAAGAATTTAGTGATGGTGAAGCAGAGGAGAGGTTTGTTCTTAATTTCTTACGGTATATTGTCGAAATGGCGATGCTTCATGGAATTTACATGTTTATCATATATATATATATATATATATATATATATATATATATATATATATATATATATATATATGCCGCACGGTATTAAAATACTTTTGGCCTCTAACTTCCGAAGAAAGTGTCAGTATGTTTAGTTAAGTTGGGGCCACGAACGTATTGATAGTTGAGCTAATTTGTATATGTCATACATGCCATGTAACGAAGAAAACACAGACCTCCGCCAAGATAGGTATAAACAAGTTAATAAGCACTGCAGTAGCATTAAGATGTTCCAGAAAGTAAAGTTGTTTGGGGCATTCCGGATCTTGGTTAGTTCCGGATCAAAGCCACTTAATAGTTTCAAATAGTAACTTAGTAATAAATGTTCGTAGTAACTTAGTAATAAATGTTCGTAAATGTGGTTATTTTATGTTGAAAAAGTTGTCTGTCCTACAGAATTTAGACGTTTGTTTGATTACAAAAGCCACACGACCTAGGTTTTCTACGAAACGTACTGTAATCTGACATGCGCACTTCGCCAAATAAAAGTACGGGAAAATAATCGCGGACTTGTGATCAGAGCCAATTATATCAATATTGAGTCACTACATCATGTTTATACATCAAAATGCTCACAAACACGTCCTCTATCAAATAGTGTAAAAATACCACCAATTCCTTTTTATAACTACAGCATTCCTTTAAACGAAACCCGGAAATTGGTTAGTTTCGGATCACGTGACTCTCAATAATGGGGGGTTACTCAGACGTTTTTGAGCTGTCAAACAGCTGACATAGTTATATTTTTCGGATCAAAGGGATAAGAAAATAAGTTGTGTGATACTGTAAACGATAACTTATATGTGTATGTGGTGATTTTTGTTAATTTTCCAGTATATATTGTGGATTTATTCGTTTGTATTTACATTTTGATGTAATATTTATTTAAGTAAAGTGCAGTGATAGTTTGAAAGATTTGAGATGGTAGTCATCTAATTAACCATTCAGTGCTTATCTAATTTGTATGGTTCAAATCGCACGACAAGTAGATACTTGTCAATCACGGATTGAGCTGACCAATTACAGGTTTATATTTTTTAGTGGTAAATAGCACATGGTTGCATTATCCAATCGATTTACTTAAAGCCCTTGGACAAATATCCTTGGACAAACAGAAAGGCAGAGTGATACATTTCTGTCTACTGGTTAATAGACTGAATAAGAACTTGAGTCACATCTGGACAAATATAATTCATACAAGGTTGTCAACTTGTATACAAGTTTGATTAATTACATGTGCTTATATTGATCAGATTCATGGTATACCATGTGTTATGATGTACAATAAATGGTTGCTGAATTTGATATTGGTAGCATCTAAATGCAATTAGTTATAAATTACAGAAATGGGAAACCAAACCAACAGGGTCTACATGTAAACAAAGCAAACACAATGAAGAAGAGTTACAACAAAGGGTCCCCAAGAAAATCACTCAGAGCAATCCTAAAACAGAGGCCACTGTCAGATACAAAACTTCAAAACTGTATGGTTTATCCTATGGCTATGTACAAAGAGAGATGTTGACATAGATAGTTGAAATGGGTTATTTTTCTTTAAAAACATATTCACTCTTTTTAGGTAAGAACCAGTTCCAGGTCAATCAGATGTGACTGATTCTACTTTGCCGAACACTAAAGCGTTGGAATATTTGGAAAATTGTGTTATTAAGGGAAAGGGTCCGTTACTCTTAAGATGGAGGTTTTCACATTGTGGAATCTTACGAACTGGGAGAAAATGATAAAGATAATTTATAAAAAAATATACTTAAACTAGTGATGACCATGCAAGAGTATTGGCTGAAATTTTAATGTTGCCTTTCATAAACATACACGTAGTTTCACAATTTACAACCATAATTCACATTTCCTTTTTATATAAAAGTGTGTCACTTTAGATTCTGGAATTTTGTCAATCCCATTTGGCTATTTTGGGGATTTGGAATGTGTCCTTTACAAAACCCTGAAAAATCACTGAATTAGTTAAGTTATATGTGATCAGGGCTCCATACAACCCACTCAAAGATTATGCAAAAGTGTACTGTAGCCCCTGACCAATTTTATCAATGAGTCAGCATTTTACCCCCTGACCATATTGGAGAATCTTAAAGGATATTTTCAGAGCTTTAAATGGGAGTGGGCTTCAAAGGGTTGTTTAATCCCATGTCATTAAGTGTGTTAAGTATATAGATGTGCATGTAAATATTGTTAAGTACTACGGTAGTAGTGTTTAATTAAATACATTAAGAAAAGTGATTGCAGAACGAAAATGATTTTTTTTTTAATTAGTAAGTTTTTCAATGTTGACCAGTACCAGTACCCCCAGTTTAATTTTCTTTATAGTACTTAAACAACCTACCTACTATTTATGAAGGGTATTTGCAATAGTTTGAAGGGTATTAACACAAATACCCCTCTTATCTGGAGCTCTGTGTGATATGCAAAATTCAATGTTGTGTTATATTTTGATTGTTTTTAACTAATCTGTTGATATGTAATCATCAATAATCATGAACACAATATTTACCTGTTTTTTTGTCATTTGTAATTTGAACCATAATAAAATGTTAAATAAAATGGTAAACACACTCTAGTTGATTTATTATTATGTTAAATATATACGCCCTTGCCTTAATTTACCATAGTGTGTGTCTACAAAGCATATAATGTGCAACATTAACTGAGCGAAGGATATGCCCAGATGATATATTAAATGGGAAATACTTGTAATATATTTAATTAAGCGATGTGTAACCATTTGTCCATATTCCCAAGATGTTTTGAGAATATCCCTGACGTGATCCGAAACTGCCGTAAATGATTCGGAAATGACCGAAAAGGTTATGTCACTTGAGCGTGTAAACAAAAACGAAATCCATGTTTTTCGTAAAGAAGTCGTGTTTAGTTGAACAGGGGAAGGATTTATCTTTATTTTGGTGTATATACATTAACTATTACGATATATATACATATAAAAGTAACAAACCCAAATTCCGTTGGTGATCCGGAATACCCCGAACAACTGTACCGGAGTAGACTAGAGCTCACTTAAGAGGGTTGCATACTGAGAGTTACCAATAAAACATCTTACATCTGGACTTTGACCTTACTGCTACCACGGAAGAAATATTACAGACGCAGGCAAAGAATAGTCAGTACAGTCATATTTTCTTCCTTGCGTAAATTAGCGCAGGACAAGTCTGTTATCATTTAAAAGGCTGATAAATCAAATACAGTTGTTATCATGAATAGAGATGATTATAGAAAGTGAAATCCTTAGACAGCTTACTAATACAAAACATAAAACGAAAGTATCACAATACCCAACGGACAATGTATTAAAAATATTTCCAATTGTATAAAAAATATCAAATGCTCAAATCCGTGTATTGAAATAGACTTCGATGCTGTACCAATGGACATTCGTATCCCGTTACTCTACGTGCTTCTGAAAATGCACAAGGATCTTGATAATAATTTGCAATTGAAATATCCCGGCAGACCGATCGTCTCAGCGTGTAATTCGCCTACGGAAAATATTTCAAAGTATATTGATTACATCTTAAAGCCACATATTTTTGCGTTACCTTCCTATGTGAAAGATACGAGTGACTTCATTAATAAGATGAAACGTATTTCTTTTAAGAGTGAACATTCATACCTAGTAACTTTAGACGTTTCATCCCTCTACACCAAAATCCCCACGATGACGGCATCAGAGCATGTGAACACTTTCGTGAAAGTGCAGGACATTCCGATGTGTCTGATATTTCGCAACTTTTAAGACTTGTCCTTAAAAACAATTATTTTCAATTTGAAAATGAGTTTTTTCTTCAACATATGGGAGCAGCAATGGGAAGGTCTATGGCACCGAGTTACAGATCTTTGTTTATGGATAAACTTGGAAATGACTTTTTTATTAATGTGAAAGGACACCTTCATACTGGTTCCGCTTTTTAGACGACATCTTTTTCACATGGGACTACTCATCGGATGACCTTGAACTCTTTATAAACAAGTTAAACGGATTCCATCCAACTGTAAAATTTACTCGCACTATATCTAAGCATAACGTTTCCTTCTTGGATGTTTCTATTTCAAAAGGCAGTGGTCTAAAAATAAAAAACGGACGTTCACATTAAACAAAGCAATAATCACCAAAATCTGCAATACAGTTCTTCACATCCTAAATAGTGCAAGGACGGGATACCCTACAGCCAGGCAAAACGTTACCGGCGAATTATCTCTGACTATGAACGCTTCGAACAGTCGTTGAACGAATCACGCATTTTCTTCAAGGACAGAGACTATCCGGACTCCGTCATCAACAGCGCATTCGAAAAAGTTTCTCGGATGCCACAAGAGGACGCTTTACAACAATCTTAAAATAAAAACATGAAGAATGTATGACCATTTACATTAATCTACAACCCGTCATTTCCGGACATAGGTGCTACGATTAACAAGTATTGGAGTATTTTAAATGTGTCCTCAAACAATGCAGTTAAATATACAATACATTTAAACCTATTTTAGCATTCAAAAGACCGATTTTTCAAGAACTGACAATAATATTAATGTATCTGATAGCTGTGGAAAATCCAGGTGCTCCCATTGTAAATCAATTAATAAAGGTACAGTTCTAGTTCAGTTACTGGTGAACATTTTCATTTACGTGTTGATATTATTGTACAACCAAAGATTTTATATATTTGATCACATGTAAAAGATGCAAAAAAACAATATGACACAAACAGTGGATTCACAAAATTAAAACACTGCACCCTAACGGGATGAATTCAAAAGTTATTTTCAACGTTAAAGACTAACTTGTAGTTTGATAGGAAACAATTGCATTTTCGCATAATCCGAAAGCATAACATTGAAATGTATGATACTTTTTATCATAATTTGCACATCTATAATTGTTATATGTATTCCCGTCATTTTACGTTACGTCATTTTTAGCTCGACTTTTCGAAGAAAAAAAAATCGAAGTTGGTTTGGAACATCCATTTCAATGAACTTTGGATTTAAGAAAGAAACAGTAAAATAGCAGCATGTTAATTTCAATAAAATAACTTAAGCATTTTATCGAGTTAACTAAATAATATACTTTAATTATCGGAAATTCTTTCGATCAGTATTTCGGCAAGACCGTTAAAGAAAAGAATGAGTGAAAGTTTTTACGCCTTTTTTTCTATGCAAAATTGTATTTATTATTTATTACACAAACATTTAATGATTATTGTTTTGATAAATACTGGGTAGTAATCTGTAGGTTAATCGCATAACTGTGGTAATTACCTAATGTTTCAATTAGAGTGAGAGCAGTTATCCGACAATTCATAATTGCATAACTGTGGTATCTTACCTCGCGTTTCAACAAGGGTATGCACGACAAAACGGGAACATGTCAAATCCATAGCCAAAATTAACATGCTTGTAAAAACGTACAAGTTTCGTTTTCCTCGTTAATGAAAATGAAACTCTGCATGGGAGATGACAGTAAGGAGTTTGAGAAAGTATTCACTAAATAAGTGCTTGTATGAATTTGTCTGTCTTGTCAGTGATTAGTAGGACCGCACCGGTTAATGAAGTTTTACTTTTTTCGTTTTCTATTTTGTTACGTTGCAAAGTTCTGCCATGAAAGGTCGCGGCGAATTTAGTGATGGGTAAGTAGAGGAGAGGTTTGTTCGTAATATCTTACGGTATATTGTCTAATTTGCAACGCTTCATTTTTAAATGCCGTACCGTATTAACATTACTTGACTCGTGCATACTAAAAAAGATTTAAGATGTTATGTTGCATGTTGGGGCCACGAAAGTATTGATAATTGAGCTAATTTGCAGATATGACATAGCCTCTTTTCCTGTATATTCGGCCACTTAAGAGCTAAACTGCTTTTATACCCTAAATGAACGCAGTTTAACACCAGTGAGACTTTTACCTAAAACTTTAAGGTCTCTCCTACTAAATAAAGGCCAGATAATGTAGAGATCAGCCATTCACTTAGTTACTGACCAATTCTAGGTAGGTACCCTAGCAACCATGAATTCGTCAGATGTTTCCTATCATTTGGTTCAGTCTTCATTTTGATAATAAAATGCTAACATTTTGTTACAATTTTGATACAATTCATTAGAAGCATTCTTTATAAAACTAACACACACTAGCATACAGTTTGAAAATGAATGTTTACACAATTCTTGGCTTAAGCACCAAGTGTGTAGCAACTTTGGGGAATTTCTTTAAAAAATCTTAACTTTCTCAGACAAAATCTAAAATTCGCAATTTTTTAAGCCAAAACAATATTTATGTGATAGAATGGTCTCAATACAGATAACTAACACAAATTTAATAAGAAATAATAGTTAATTTCCATTATCTGGGGGTGGCCGAATCTATAAGAATGGCTGAATCTATAGGAAAGAAGGATACATGCAACGTAACTAAGAAAGCACTCAGATAGCTCAGACCTCCGCCAAGATAGGTAACAACTTGATCATTGAATAAGCCAATGATAGGTTACCTCCCATGTCATATCTAAAAAAAAAGATTCCAGGATCCAGACAGTAATCCTGATCACCACTAAAATCCAATCATTTATTCATTGGCCCATTTCCAACCTTCCTGTAAAATTTAATGCAAATGTTTTCATAATTTTCTGCATAAATTTGATAACAGACAGACAAATAAACAAATAAATTAATTAAAAGTCCATGTGAAGAAACAGCTTCAGGGACCCTTACATAACTACATGCGCAACATAGGTGTTATATTACCGATGTTATTGTGTTGTGTATGTTTCATTATACAAATGTATTTAGTGAAATTACTTAATAACAACAAAGACTGATTGTGCGGGCTGTCTGCATTTCTTATATGCATAGCATTTGAGCATGTGGATTAGATAATGCCTGTTTCATGTCTGCTATGAGAATGCTATTTTCATAATTTGGGGTTTGTCTGTATCTGTATATATGCATCTCAAATCCACATTGCAATATATAATTTTGATAAGTTTGTTTACATTTTTAAATGTTCTGAGTATAAATCCTATGGTAAAGTGTTATCTTAAGGAAGTGTATTCCCAAATTAGGGAAAGACCCAGAGCGAAAGAGCCCCGTTTTGACCTCGCCCCCTGCTGCCCCTTTGGGCAAGTCAACAATGATATGTTGATTATCTTTTAAAATTTAATATATGTTTTGCAAATTTTCATTCTAAATTAGAACAGTATAATCAAAAAATTGCTGTATTAACCATTTTTAAAAAAGAAAATGTCATACAACTGATCAGACTTTCCCCCCTGTTACTTCTGAGCAGCACCCTGTACCTTTAGACCTAGATCTTTCCCTATGTATATTGATGTTAAACAAGGCATTATATAAGTTTTGAAAAAAGTCATGTGGGTGTTCAGATTTATCTGATTAACTCTGTGCCTAATTGTTTTTAGCTCACATGAGCACTAAGTGCTCGGTGAGCTATTGGTATAGGGGACCTCTCCTGCGTCGTCCGTTGTCCGTATGCCGTCAACAATTTGGCCCGTTATCGCGATAAAGACTACATTTTTTATTCAATTTTATTCAAATTCAAATTTGCACAGTTTGTGTATAACCATAAAATCTTGGACGGGTTCGATAATGGGCCCGATCGGACCAGGAACACCAGAGTTATTGTCCCTGTTTTGGTCCCACATACATTTATTCCTGAATAACTCTGGTAAAGGGAGGTAAATGAAGTATCAGGAAGATAATTGCCAGAAATGTGTTATTTCCCTTTGCAGCTCATGCACAGATATAACCCAGATAGTGGAGTCTGCTTATCAGTAAAATCAATACATCACTCTGAGTCAACATGATACTTCTATTTGAGATCAGCATCATTACACATAGTAACCATTGATAGCCTGCTTCTGACCTATATTTTGGCTGAGTGTGCAGCAATAAAAATTTCCATTCTCTGTCTTGGCATCCAGTCAGGAAAAAGATTAAAACAATAATCAATAGCTAAAATTCATGTTGTAAACAAGCAATCAGAATATTGGATTTAGATCATGTGATCTAGTGCCTGAAAGGGTTAATTATTTTCTGTAGTTTTTGGACTGTTTAGATAGTAACTTATTCAGTATCATTTAATCATGTAACTTTTGGACCGACTTTTACATTTCAATTGGGATTTTGGAAAGTCAAGTAATTATCTTACATGATTTTTGAAGCTGATTTATTATTTCTCCTTCATTGAAAATACTTCTACACTGTTTTGCATTTTCTCCTTAATTATGCCCCCCCTTCGAAGAAGTGGGGGTATCTTGCTTTGCACCTGTCCGTCGGTCAGTCGGTCGGTACATCGGTCGGTCGGTCGGATGGTCGGTCTGTCAGTAGACCATTTTGCTCCGCACAATATCTAGAGAACGCTTTGACCTACGATCATGAAAGTTGGTATGCTGGTTACTTGGGAGGAAAGGAAGACACCTACACATTTTGAGGTCAAAGGTCAAGGTCACCGTTGCTACAAAAGAGAAAACGGTTTCCGCTCAATAACTTGAGAACGCATCGATATATTTTAATGAAACTTTATACATAGATACCTTATATCGAGACCACGTTTGGGATTGCATATGGGGTGGGTGGGGTCAAGCTCAAGGGTCACTGTTACTAAAAACATAAAAACGGTATCCGCTCAATAACTTGAGAACGCATCGAGATATATTAATGAAACTTCATACATGGATGCCTTATATTGAGACCACGTTTGGGATTGCATATGGGGTGGGTGGGGTCAATGTCACCATTGCTAAAAATAGAAAAACGGGTTCCGCTCAATAACTTGAGAACGCATCAAGATATTTTAATGATACTTCATACATAGATACATTATATTGAGAATTCTCTTGGGATTTCATATGGGGTGGGTGGTGTCAAGGTCAAGGTCACCATTACTAAAAATAGAAAAACGGTTTCCGCTCAATAACTTAAGAACACATCGAGATCTTTTAATGAACTTCATACATAGATACCATATATCGAGACCTCGCTTGGGATTGCATATTAAAAAATTTTCTTAATAATTGCACATATTCACAACTTGGCTGCAAGTCATGTTTTACAAACATCTCTTGTTGAGAAATATTTTAAAACTATTTAGAGTGCACTATGTTACTTGCTGCTTGTATGGTATATATAAATAAGGGCTTGTAGTTTGGGGACTCATTTTAGCTCACCTGAGCACGAAGTGCTCAAGGGTGAGGTATTGTGGTCAGTCTGTGTCCAGCGTCCGTTGTACGTCGTCCGTTGTCAACATTTTACTTAAACAACTTCTTCTCTGAAACCACTTAGTGGATTTTAACCTTACTTGGCAGGAAGGCTCCTGGGATGGTCCTTTACCAAATTCCTTCAATTTATTAAAATATATTGAACCATCTGATTGCCATGGCAACCAAAAGCTTAAAAAATGGAAAACTTACTAAAAATTCTTGTCAGAAACCACTGGCTGGATTTGAAAATAGTTTTCACAGAAATGCTCCTTGGGTGACCCTCTACCAGATTCCTTCAAATCATTTTGATTCGTCAAAAACCATGGCCGCCAGGGGGCGGGGCAGTTTTTCTTATATGGCTAATTTGAAAACTTTAAAAATCTTTTTGTCTGAAACTACTGGCTGGATTTCAAAATAATTTCACAGAAATGTTTCTTGGGTGACCCTCTACCAAATTCCTTGAAATCATTTTGATTCGTTAAAAATCATGGCCGCCAGGGGGGCGAGGCAGTTTTCCTTATATAACTATATTGAAAACTTTAAAAATCTTCTAGTCTTAAACCACTGGCTGGATATCAAAATAATTTCACACAAAAGTTCCTCAGGTGACCCTCTACCAAATTCCTTCAAATCATTTTAATTTGTTATTAAACATGGCTGGCAGGGGGCTGGGCAGTTTTCCTTATATGGTTTTCTTGTAAACTTTAAAAATCTGGTCTGACACCACAGGCTGGATTTCAAAATAATTTCACAGAAATGTTCCTTGGTAACCCTCTACCAAATTCCTTGAAATCATTTTGATTCGTTAAAAACCATGGCCGCTAGGGGGCAGGGCAGTTTTCCTTATATGGTTTCACTGAAAACTTTTTTAAAAATCTTCTCGTCTGAGACCACTGGCTGGATTTCAAAATAATTTCACAAATTTGTTGCTTGGGTGACCCTCTACCAAAGTCCTCAAAATCATTTTGATTCTTGAAAAAACATGGTCACCAGGGGGCGGGGTAGTTTTCTTTATATGGATGTATTGACAACTTTAAAACTGTTCTAATCTAAACCACTGGCTGGATTTCAAACTAATTTCACAGAAATGTTCCTTGGGTGACCTCTACCAAATTCCTTGTCAAGTGGATGCTATCAAAACAAAACACTTAATTAACCAAAACAATTTAATTATTGAAAAAAATAAAACAACAACATATCTGACAAACTTAATAAAAATGTTCTATGGCATTTTTTATGGTAGGTCAGGTAAATGTTTAAAAATGTAGCCTTAAGATCTCGGTTTTAATTGCTAAAGCTGTTGTTGATGTTGCATATTTTTGAAGATGATTATAAATATTAAAATGATGAAGGCTATGATGCTTATGATACTGTGATTTTGATGTTTTTTATGATAATGATGATGGTAATGATGATGATGATGATGATGATAATGATGATGACGATGATGATGATGTAGTGGTGATGAGGCATGAACATAAACAACAACCCAATATTAGAATTATATTTGAATATTCAAATTAAATATTCCCAATACTTCTGGTAATTATGATAATCTCCAGAAAATCACATCAGGGAGGAAAACAAAAACCAGAGCAACTGTTTACTGGATTCTTATTTGACCTCCTATCCTATATACATGTTATGTCAGGAATTGTATAACTTTCTCCAACTGACCTATTTATCCTTATATGTGGCCCAATGATCTTTGCCTGTGGTTAAGCAGCTCCCTAGACAATTCAGTAAACTGCACTATCAATAACAATGAAATATTTGTACATGATTTGTCTAAGGCATAATATAAACTGGGTTCTGTGTTGGAAAGGTTCTGTTTCAGAGAAATATTTTCAGTTTTTCACAAGTTAGTCATTTGCCTAGAAATTTAATATTTATATGTCACTGACATTAATAAAGAGTTTGTTTTGAAAATTATTTGTCCACTACTGGTTGCATGATCAGATGGGACACCCTCCATCTATGTTTCTGTCTGTATGTGTGTCTCCAATAAATTGTGGGTCCTGCAATAACTCAATAAATACCAAAACTAGGTTCATGAAACTTTGTGTGGTTTTAGAGGGCAATGGTAAGATATTGCATTTTTAGCTCACCTGAGCACAACGTGCTCATGGTGAGCTTTTGTGATCGCATTTTGTCTGTCATTCATCGTCCGTCGTGCGTCGTCAACATTTACCTCGTTAACACTCTAGAGGCCACATTTATTGGCCAATCTTCATGAAACTTGGTAAGAACATCTGACCCAATGATATCTCAGTTGAGTTCGAATCTGGGTCATGTGGGGTCAAAACTAGGTCACTAGGTCAAATTGAAGAAAAAGCTTGTTAACAATTAGAAGTCACAATATTTGCCCAATCTTCTAGGAGCTTGATCTAACATTTGTTCTAATGATATTTCAGCCGAGTTCTAAAATGGTTGCCCTCCGTTGAAAAACATGGCTGCCAGGGGGCGGGGCAGTTTTCCTTATATGGCTATATTGAAAACTTTATAAAGCTTGTTAACACTCGGCCGAGTTCGAATCTGGGTCATGTGGGGTCAAAAATTAGCTCACTAGGTCAAATTGAAGAAAAAGCTTGTTAACACTCTAGAAGTCAAATTTTTTGCCCAATTTTCATGAAACTTGGTCAGAACATTTGTCTTAATGATATCTCGGCCGAGTTCGAATCTGGATCATGTGCGGTGAAAAACTAGGTCACTAGCTTAAATTGAAGAAAAAGCTTGTTAACACTCTAGAAGTCAAATTTTTTGCCCAATCTTTATGAAACTTGTTCAGAACAATTGTCCCAATGATATCTCAGCCGAGTTCGAACCTGGATCATGTGGGGTCAAAAACTAAGTCACTAGGTCAAATTGAAGAAAAAGCTGGCTAACACTCAAGAAGTCACATTTTTTGCACAATCTTCATGAAACTTGGTCAGAACATATGTCCCAATGATATCTCGGCCAAGTTCGAATCTGGTTCATGTGGGGTCAAAAACTAGGTCACTAAGTCAAATTGAACAAAAGCTTGTTAACAATATAGTATATTTTTTTTGCCCAATCGTCATGAAACTTGGTCAGAACATTTGTCTTAATGATATCTCGACCGAGTTTGAATCTGGGTCATGTGGGGTAAAAAAATCAGTCACTATGTCAAATTGAAAGAAAAGCTTATTAATACTCTAGAAGTTACATTATTTGCCCCAGTGGTATGTCGGCCGAGTTCGAATCTGGGTTATTTGGGGTCAAAAACTAGGTCTCTAGGTCAAATTGAAGAAAAAGCTTCAATTTCAATATGTACTTCCCAAATTTTGAATGTCTGTTGTTACTGAAGTTTTGCAAACCATGATGATTAAGGCCGCACTTCCATCAGTCCGTATCAGTATATCCATATCAGTATGAAATTCTAACGCATTGAAAATTGTTCGACTAATGAAACTCAGGTGAGTGACCCAGGGCCATTTGGCCCTCTTGTAATTAATTGTTGTTGTTTTTTGCATCAGGAAAAAGTGTTGACAATTACACATAAGCAGGTATTATGCTAAAACTTTAATTTGTTGGACATCAGTGGATTAAAAAAAATCATAGAAAAAAGTCAAATTGCAGTAGTTATGGCATCAAGTCTTCCAAATTTTGCATTATCATTTAATTACTTTACAGATGTAGTTATAACAAGTATCTAAGATATCCATTTGTAACCAGATGAAAATGTGTGGTTATTAGATCGGGGTATGTGGGCTGACAGACTTAACAGCAGCACCAACTTTTGGTTTCTAAACAATAACTTAAGAACAAAAATTGCTATTGTAATAAAACTTCATACATAGATGCCTCGCTTGAAGTTGCATCTGGGGTGGTTGTGGTCAAGGGCACCATTACTAAAAATAAAAAAATGTGTCTGTTTAATAACTTGAGTACAAACTGAGTTACAGTGTATGGGGTGTGACCATATAATCCAGGTCCAGCTAGCCCATTTCATTGTAAAAATAGATATGGATAGGCTTGTTGACTTGTTTTAGAAGATAGACTTGCATAGCATTGGGCACAAAGACAAGTATAGCTCGCAAACATTAACCTACTACTCGTCACCTGTATAAGCAAAAATTATGCGCTCAATCTGTATTCTGTGTTTACACTCATTGTAGTCCGTGCACGTGTTTACAAGTTTAACGATACCGTGACAGTATTTTCTTTGGTACACTGCAAATTTTCAAACATGGGGCATGAACTAGTTTTAATAGTGCTGTTATTAAATGAGATACATTTAAAATTGGATAATTCTTGCTTCACATAAATCCCCACTTATTCCTATTTACTAAAACATTGTAATAAAAGTCATTTATTTTTGTACACACAAACAATTTTCTTTGTACACATCAGTTTCATTTAAGGGACCGAGTCTGTGAAAAAGTCCTTAAGGGGCAATATAAGATAAATTGAAATAAGCTTTTATGAAATTGGCATTAATACCCTGGAAGTAATGGTTAAAATTTTGGGATATACGAGAAATGATGAGGAAAAAATAATCCAGGTCGTTTGTTTGGCCATTTTCTTGTTTACATTTTGATTTCTAAATTCTCAGTATCTTGTATAGCCATAGTTTGCACAATTCTGATTATCACAAAGCAGAATAGCGGCGATGGTTAGAGTGATGTCAAATTGTTATTTTTAGCGCACCCGAGCACGAGGAGCTCAGTGACCTATTGGTATAGAGGACCTCTTTTGCATCGTCCTTTGGCCGTCAATAATTTGTTCGTTCTTACGATAGGGACTTAAGTTTTTATCAAATCTTGACCAAACTTGCACAGTTTGTGTATGACCATAAACTCTCGGACGGGATTGTTATTGGGCCAGATCACACCAGGAACACAAGTTATTGCCCCCTTTTCATGCAGAAAATGCAAAAATGCCTTTTTCTAACATATCGATTTTATTTGTCATCTAATCTTGACCAAACTTTCACAGTTTTTGTAAGACCATCAGATCCCAGCAGAAGATCAAAATGGATCAGATTAGGATGCAAACACTTGAGTTATTGCACTTTTGTTTGTGCACAAAAATACAATCTTGCACAGTTTGTCTATGACCATAAGATCTCAGTTTAAGTAGGATATTACCAAAATCAGACCAAAAACAAAAGAGCTATTGCCCCTTGTGTGTGGAAGAAAATATCCATATTGCATCAATGATTGGTTTGCACACGCAATAGAAACTTCATATATCTAGCTAGTCTTTGCAAAGAAAAGGCAAACTATTCTACTCACCCCGACGTTGGCGTCTCTGACGGCGTCCAGGCTAGGTTTAAGTTTTTCAGTAAGCTAGTTTCTCAAGAATGGCTTGTGGGATTTCATTCAAACTTAAAACATATATTCCCCAAATTCAAATGAACCTATAGGCCAGGTTTGGTAACTCCAGTTTGAAATTTGTCAAAATTATGAACCTTTGTACACTTAGGTATTTTACATATAAGCTATTTAGATAGGTTTATGGTTTAAGATACTGAACTCCAGATGGACATAAAATGTGCGTTTTTTGCTCGACTTTTTGAAGAAAAGGCAAGCTATTCTACTTGCTCCAGCCTTGGCGTCCGAGCTAGGTATAAGTTTTTTGGTAAGCTAGTTTCTCAGGAATGGCTTGAGGGATTACATTCAAACTTAAAGCATATATTCCCCACATTAAAATGTACCTATAGGCCAAGTTTGGTAACTCTAGTGTGAAATTTGTCAAAATGATGGACTTTTTTACATTTAGAAATTTTTCATATAAGTATATGGACAGGTCAAAGTTTTTCGGTAAGCTGGTTTCTCAGGAAGGGCTTGAGGGATTTCATTCAAACTTAAAGCACTTATTCTCTGTTAAAATGAACTAATAGGCCAATTTTGATAACTCTAGTTTGAAATTTGTCAAAATTATGGGCCTTTTTACACTTAGAAAATTTACATATAAGCTATATGGACAAGTTCAAGTTCCTCGGTAAGCTTGTTTCTCAATTTTTTCGTTTCCGCTCTCTAACTCAAGAACGGATTAAGCTATTGTATTGAAACTTAAAATATAGATACCTTATAGCTAGACCTCGCTTGGGATTGCATATGGGGTGGGAAGGGTCAAGGTCAAGGTCACTGTTACTACATAGAAAAAACAAATCATTGTTTCTCAGGTAAATAAAAAACACGTGTCTAATTTTATAATGTGCTCTTTACGATTATGTAAGAAAATCGTGTATTTTTGACAATTTTCTTTCGTTTTTACGATTCGAACATCTGGAGTTCAGTCCTTTTAAAGTTTTTGGTAAGCTGGTTTCTTGGGAATGTCTTGAAGGATTTCATCCAAATTTATAACTCTTATTCTCTATATTAAAATGAACCCATAGTCCAATTTTGATAATTCTAATTTGAAATTTGTCAAAAATTATGGGCCTTTTTACACTTAGAAATTTTACATATATTCTAGTTACAATATAGTTTTGAGGTACGCTAGTTTCTCAGGAATGGCTTGACGGATTTCATCCAAACTTTAAACACGTATTCTTTATATTAAAATGAATTCATAGGCCAATTTTGATAACTCTAGTTTGAAATGTGTCAAAATTATAGACCTTTTTACATTCCCACGGGTAGGGTGGTGGCGTCAACTTCTGATTTCCACTCCCTTACTCGAAAATGAATCTTCATACATAGCTACCCGAAAGGAATACTTTACTTGAGATTGCATTTGGGTTGGATTGGGTGGTGTCAATGTCAAGGTCACTGTTACTAAAAATAAAAATAAACACTTTATGCTCAATAACTTGACAAGACATTGCAATATGCTTATGAAACTCAATTTATAGATATTGTATTGCGAGACATTGCATGAGATTGCATATGGGGTGGGTGGTTTGACGGTCAACGTCACTGTTTTGAAAATTAGGAAAATACTTTCCATTCAGTAAGTCGAGAACGAAATTAACTTTATTTAATTGGCCGCTACTATTTAAATAGTTCTGTTTTAGATTAAAATGCCAGTAACTTTGACAAGTACAAGACACGTCGAGTGCGCTGTTCTCTAACAGCTCTTGTTTATTCAACGTTGACCAAACTTGCACAGTTTTTGTATGACCATAAAAGCTAACGGGTTGTTGGGATTTAATGGTTATGGACCAGATTGCATCAGGAACGCTAGAGTTATTGCCCCTTATTCATTGAAAAAACGATGCAAACTTGCCTTTTTAGCTCACCTGAGCACAAAGTGCTTATGGTGAGCTTTTGTGATCACCGGTTGTCCGTCGTCCTTGCGTCCGTTGGTGCGTGCGTCCGTCGTCAACTTTTCATTCAAACAACATCTGCTCCCAAACCACTCTGCAGATTTTCACCAAACTTCACAGGAATGATCCTTTGGTGAACCTCTTTCAAAGTTTTTAAAATCTTTTTGGTCCGCTGCATATGTAGTTCACCATAGCTAAAATTAGATTTAAAAAGTGAAAAAAATCATATGAAACCGCAAGGCTCAGAGCTTTCATATTTGCTATGTGACGTCCTCTAGTGGTCCTTTACAAAGATTGTTCAAATGATGCCCCTGGGGTCAAAACGGGCCAGGGGTCACATGGTTTATATAAAATATATAGCAGAATGACTTTAAAAATCATCTCCTCTGAAATCGCAAGGCCCAGAGGTTTCATATTTGATATGTGACATTTTCTAGTGGTCCTTTACAAAGATTGTTGAAATTATGCACCTGGGGTCAATATATTGCAAAATGACTTCAAAAATCTTGTCCTCTGAAACCGCAGGTTTCGTATTTGGTATAAATATTGTATAGTTTGTATAGTGGTTTATATAGACTTAAATAGCAAATGACTTTAAACATCTTCTCCTCTGACACCGCAAGGTCCAGAGGTTGCATATTTGGTATGTAACATTGTATAGTGGTCCTCTACAAATGAGTGTTCAAATGATGCCCCTGTAGTCAAAACTGGCCACCCTCCGGGGGTCACATGGTTTATATGGACTTAAATAGCAAAATTACTTTAAAAATCTTCTCTCCTGAAACTGCAAGGTCAAGAGGTTTCATATTTGGTATATAACGTTGTATAGTCGTCCTCTACAAATATTGTTCAAATGATGCCCCTGGGTGTCAAAATGGGCAACGCCCCGGTGGTCACATGCTTTATATAGAATATATAGCAAAATGACTTTAAAAATCTTCTCCTCTGAAACCGTAAGGCCCAGAGGTTTTGTATTTCGTTGGTAACAGTGTATAGTGGTCCTCTACCAAGAATGTTCTAATGATGCCCCTGTGGTAAAAAAATGGCCACGGCCCAGGGTCACATGGTTAATATATACTTAAATAGAAAAATGACTTTAAAAATCTTCTCTGAAACTGCAATGCCCAGAGGTTTCATATTTGGTATGTAACATTGTATAGTGGTCCTCTACAAAGATTGTTCAAATGATGCCCCTGGGGTCAAAACTTGTCTTGCTCCAGGGTCACATGGTTGATAGACTTAAAAAACAAACTAATTGTAAAAATCTTTTTCTCTGAAACCGCAAGGGCCAGAGGTTTCATATTTGGTATGTAACATTGTGTAGTGATCCTCAACAAATAGTGTTCAGATGATGCCCCTGGGGTCAACACTGGCCACACCCCGGGGGTCACATTGTTTATATAGACTTAAATAGCAAAATGACTTTCAAGTTTCATATTTGGTATATGACATTGCATATTGTCCTCTATAAGATAGTTCAAATGATTAGCCTGGGGTCAAAACTGGTCACGCCCCAGGGGTCACATGGTTTATATAGACTTATATAGCAAAATGACTTTAAAAATCTCATTTGAAACCACAAGGGCCAGAGGTTTCATATTTGGAATATAAAATTGTATAGTGGTCCTCTACAAAGATTGTTCAAATGATGCCCCTGGAGTCAAAACAGGCCCCGCCCCGGGGGGTCACATGGTTTCTATAGACTTATATAGCAAAATAACACACCCTGGGGTTACATAGTTTCTATAGATTGATATGGAAAGTAAGCTTGCTTTAAAAGTCTTCTCCTCTGAAACCGCAAAGACCAGAGGGTTTCATATTTGGCTTGAAACAATGTTCACTACAAATATTGTTCAAATTATGCCCCTGGGGTAAAAAGTGGCCACGCCCTGTGGGTCACATGGTCATTTAGACTATAAAATTCTTCTCCTGAAACTGCAAGGCCCAGATCTTTATACTTAAGTAAGTGGTTTAGTGCCATTTGGCCCTCTTGTTATAAGCCATTATGATGCCTTAAACTCAGGTGAGCGACCAAGGGCCATCGTGGCTGTCTTGTTCTAAAATACAGACCTCATTTTTATCCAATCTTGACCAAACTTCCACAGTTAATGTATGACCATAAGATCACAGTAGATGCGAAAGGCTTGATGTAGCCACAAACACCAGAGTTATTGCCCCTTGTTTTGATTTTTTTAATACAAAAATCGACTTTATATGGGATCGAGACTTAATTTTTCATCCAATATTAACCGAACTTTCACAGCTTGTGTATGACTATATGGTCTGAGGTCATAGCTTCATGTTTATGCAATAAAATGCTAAAATTTGCTTTGTGCTGGATAGAGGCTCTTTTTCTAGTCTTTACAACAAGCCGGTGATCATGAATGCATTGTTAACATTTTGTTGACTATGATAACAAACCAGATACGGAGTTTTGCATTTAAGATAGAAAGATCCTAATGACTCGGAAATACTCGCGAAATATCGGTTAACTTCGGCCCATTCGCCACTTACCGTAAATCTAATCGATCTGATCCGAAACAGAAATTATTTTCGCGAAATTAACATTACTTTTCGAATGTTGAGTTATTTTCAATTAAATGTGTGAAATAAATCCTTATTTGTCATTGAAGATGAAAGTAAAAATGTAGTTTGAAGAAAAACAAGGTACTCTGACATGGGGAATACCTTCAAATGACGTCATTGTTGGGAATTTCTGTTTACATTTAATCATAACATTTTCGCGATATTTCTGGTGTATTTCCTTACACTTAAGTTAAAATAGTTATAAATAAACGTTCAAGGATTATTCGTATTATTGAACATAATTATTCTTATATAAAAACATATCTGCGTAAAGGAGATACGTGCTCCTTGCTGTGAAGTTGCTGTGAAATAACATTCATTCACACCAAAAACTTGGACAAATAATCAGTCGAGATGGGTGGAGAGCGTGACGTCGGGTGATCGAGTTTGGTGTTCTGTTGGATAATTCGAAATACTGTTCATTGTGTAAACTTGGGCCTGTTCCACAGAGGAATTTTGACGAGATCTACCGCTGTAAAAAACATCTGAAACTTATGTATTGGCAAAATGATGAGAATGGTCTAAGAGACACATTTTTATCCAAAAACAGTGACATTTTACCAATAGTCACAAGCGTCAAGAAGAGTCTTGATGAAGTTATCACACAGATTTGCCAGTTTTTTTTTAAACTTGTTAACCCAATGTAATGAAAATGTCCATTTAATTTTTTGAAACACACACAATTTTATTTTTATTTTTTTTCTGAATTTGGTAACCAATGATATGTGAACCTCAGCTAGTTACATTTGTATTTAAAATGTTTACACAAAACACTTTTTCTTTAACATTAATGCAAAAATAACTCATTTAATATCGATACTGCTAATATATTATAATTATAAGAGAAAAAAGAAATTAAGATAGAAGGAAAATATTTGCTTTTTTACTTTTCTTATTTTTCATTTTTTTTTTATAACATAGGGTTGCTTCAGTCCAAATGTTATACCTTGAGATTTTTGTGGTGAACCTATGTCAATTTATACCCTTTTCCTCTCAGATAAGGTTATATTATATTTTGGTATTACTGATTTTGACATACTATGAAAAAAAAGTAAAAAATATACAATAATTGGTGTTTGGCGTATTTTTACTTTAATGAAATCTGTTGTTTTTTACCATATGCTTAGCCAAATTTACTGTAATAAGTATTGTTGGTCAACTTTAGTACTTATGTTTGTAATACTTTTTCATAAGATACACCGTTAACGTATAAATTAAAGCTATTCGGGAATAAATAAAATACATTTTGACAATATGTCAGTTATTTTTGTAAGTGTACCCCATCAGAATTTTAGGTTGAAGTAGAAAAATGAGTGGTTATAAGAAAAATCGCATTTTTTTGTCAAAACGTGTGGTTAGATTTTGTTTATATTTCACAGTTTAGTCTCATAATAGATTTAATTATCAAAGATAAGAAGAAAATCATGGTCTGAAAAAAAGTCCCAATAGGGTCTTTCTAACTTAAATTTGCATTTACATGTCAGAGCTAATTAAAGACTTAAATTTGATTATCTGGTTGAAAACTGATGAAATTGGATTTTCAACAATGGCAAACCTTACATTCAATAATCTGTACATGAAACGTTGATGGGTTCAGAGCCTGCATTAACATCATTGGACAGAATATGATCAGAGAAAGGTCCAAACTTGACACTAAAACAGCCATCTTAATTATTGCATTATAACTAGTTCTCCAAAACTGCCTGCGGAAAGACATCAAAATCTACTGTTTCTGCCTTAATGAAGAAGGGTCAGAAAGAATATTGAGAAAAATGATCTGAAAACCATGAGTAAAAACAATGCGCCTCCACTGCCCAACTCGTATAGCCCATTGCACTGACTGATGCATAAAATCAAACTGATCTTAACAACCTCTGCGCATACATGTGTATTCTTCAGATAACTTAATTTTAAAACCCGTCACAACAATATGGTCCTCGTCTTTACCAGTACTCAGGTGAGCACATCGGGCCATCATGGCCCTCTTGTTTATTTTGGCTCCTGTTTCATGATTTTGTGGTTTTTATTTTCCAAGCATTGTTTGTTTCCAAAAATGACATAATGTAGTATATATTTACAATTTAGACATCTTTGTTTTGTACACTTATATTCTATACTATCATTTACATTAACTATTTTGTGGACATGATCACTATAACATTGTTATTATTAAAATCAAACAACGTTTTCATAATTATTTAATAAAGTACTACATACTTAAACGATAATTGATTTGAATATGTCATTTAACAATGTGATATTGTTTATCTGTTACAGTGATCAACACACAGCAAGGAGATCACAACAATCATCAAGTCAAGCCAGTCATGATGCCGAAGCAGAACT
The DNA here is from genome assembly GCA_027627225.1 of Congeria kusceri. Taxonomy (NCBI): domain Eukaryota; kingdom Metazoa; phylum Mollusca; class Bivalvia; order Myida; family Dreissenidae; genus Congeria; species Congeria kusceri. Next base: position 39,009,603 of record CM051030.1, read on the forward strand.
AAAACACAGAATGAGTAAAAGGCCTGGTAAAAGTGATGATTCTGCTATAACTTCAGTCAAACAGGCAGTCCATCATGTTGCTCATAGAGATAAAAAAAAAAGAGCTACCTGGTACCAATCAAGGTGGTGATGTTACATCTTATGCTGAAATGGAACAAAGATTGTTGAAGAATCTAACAAAAAGGTTTGTTGTGCCGTGTTATGAAGTTATTTATCATTCTATTGATTATATGCTTAAAATGTGTGTATTTTAAATTTTTGGAAATAAATACACACCATACTTGTTGCACGACAAAAACAAGTTGTATTATTTTTGTCATGTACATATAATTTTATCAGTGTTATTGCAGCATGTTTCACTACGATTAAATAAGTTTGGAATTGTTTTATTGATGGTAATTACTTGAACACAATATGTGTGTTTCAGTTTTGCATGCGTTTTTTCCCCCAGATATACTTCAATGGAAGAACGAATACAAAAAAAAGCTTTATCTGATTGGGTTTTATGGGATTATGTTGTCTTTGTGTCATCTTGTGTGGATTTGCTGTGCATACATGGATGAACTATGGAATTGGATGCAAAACGATAGACGGTTCACCTGTGCAAGATCCGAAAATTAATGAGGTTGAAGAAGACTTGCGTTCGATTAAAGGTAACATTAAAGACTTTCAAACATTTAAAGCAGATATTTCGGAAAGACTTAAGAGTTATGTACATTCTGAACATGATAGTATGACACAGGAGTGGAAACACGACTTATTACTTCTTGAAAAAATAAATGAGGAACACGTTAAGCAAGAACGTGAAAATCGTACTTCTGATGTTAAAAATGTCCAAAGCAAAATCAGTCTTGTGGAAAATAATATTCAAAGCATGGAGAATAATATTCAAAGCAAAGATGAAGATATCCGCAACAAAATTAAAAACATGCAAGCAGACTTTGAAAGTGTTCAAACAACAATGGTAAACAGTATAGGAGATATCAGAATTAGAATTGACAGTCATAAAATGGCTATTGATTCCGTTGAAGATAAGATTGGAAGCATTGCGTCATCTATTGAAGATGCAAAAATGCAAGTGGAACAAATCAATCGGGCAAAAGAAGAGACAGAAAAAGTATTAACCAGAACCAGAGAGATTCAAGAAATAATACACCAAAACACTTTTGACAAAGGTAGATATGACAATTTATTTAATAAAACTTAAATGGTACATTATTTTCTATGTTAGACAGTTACGGTTAATTTAAATCTTAAAGGTTTGGCGTGGGCTCGAACCTGCAACCCCTGGGTTGAGAAGCCAGTGCATTAAAACTAGACCACTGATCTGGCATAATTTGATTACAGTAAAGATCCATTTCCCCTTTAATAAGTATATATTTGAAATCGACCAATCAGAAACAATGTATTTGTAAAATGGTACAAGGTGAAAAGCAACTCTAAGAAGATGGAAATTATATACAAATCCTTTTTTGGGATAACAATCTGAAACAATACATATATTTTGTATTTCAAATATTTGCACATACAATTTTTAGCTCGATTTTTCGAAGAAAAGGCAAGCTGTTCTACTCACCCCAGCGTCGGCGTTGGCGTCCGAGCTAGGTTTAAGTTTTTTGGTAAGCTAGTTTCTCAGGAATGGCGTGAGGGATTTCATTCACACTTAAAATACTTATTCCCCACATTAAAATGAACCTAAAGGCCAAGTTTGGTAACTCTAGGTTGAAATTTGTCAAAATTATGGGTTATTTTACACTTTGAAAGTTTACATATAAGCTATTTGGACAGGTTAAAGTGTTTCGGTAAGCTAGTTTCTCAACTTTTCGTTTACACTCTCTAACTCGAGAACTGATAAAGCTATTGTAATGAAACTGCAAACATAGATACCTTATAGCTAGACCTCGCTAGGGATTGCATATGGGGTGGGGTCAAGGTCACTGTTACTAAAAATAGAAAAATGGTTTCCGTTACTAAAAATAGAAAAATGGTTTCCGCTCAATAACTTGAGAACAAATTGAGATATTTTAATCAAACTTAATATGAGATATTTTAATGAAACTTAATATATAGATACCTTATATTAAGACCTCACTTGGGATTGCATATGGGGTGGGTGGGGTCAAGGTCACGGTCACTGTTACTATAAATAGAAAAAACGGTTTCCGCTACTTGACAACGCATTGAGATATTTTAATGAAACTTAATACATAGATACCTTATATCAAGACCTCGCTTGGAATTGAATATGCGGTGGGTGGGGTAAAGGTCACTGTTACTAAAAATAGAAAATCGGTTTCTGCTCAATAACTTAAGAACGCATTTAGATATTTTAATTAAACTTTATACATTCATACCTTATATCAAGACCTCGCATGGGATTGCATATGGGGTGGGTGGGGTCAAGGTCAGGGTCACTGTTACTAAAAATAGAAAATTAGTTTCGCTCAATAATTTGAGAACGCATTAAGATATTTTAATGAAACTTAATACATAGATACCTTATATCGAGGCCTCACTTGGGATTGCATATAAAGTCAAGGTCACTGTTACTAAAATAGAAAAATGGTTTCTGCTCAATCACTTGAGAATGTATTGAGATTTTTAAATGAAACTTTATACATAGATACCTTATTTCTAGACCTCGCTTGGGATTGCGTATGGTGTGGGTGGGGTCAAGGTCACTATACCAAAAATAGAAAAACGGTTTCCCGATTAATCACTTGAGAATGCATTGAGATATTTTAATGAAACTTAATATATAGATACGTTATATTGAGACAACATTTTACTTAAACAACTTCCTCTCTGAAACCACTTGGCGGATATTAACCAAACTTGGCAGCGATATTGCTGGGATGGTCTTTAAAAAAATTCCTTTAATTCATTAGAATATATTGAAAACTCTGGTTGCCATGGCAACCAACAGCTTAACACTTGAAAACTTCAAAACTCTTCTTGTCAGAAACCACTGGCTGGACTTGAAAATAGTTTACATAAAAATGTTCCTTGGGTGACCCTCTACCAAATTCCTTCAACTCATTTTGATTCGTCAAAAAACATGGCCGCCAGGAGGGCGGGGCAATATATTGCTATATTGAAAACTTTAAAAATCTTCTTGTCTGAAACCACTGGCTGGATTTCAAATAGTTTTCACATAAATGTTCCTTGGGTGACCCTCTACCAAATTCCTTCAAATCATTGTGATTCTTAAAAAACCTTGGCCGCCACGGGGCGGGGCAGTTTTTCTTATATGGCTATATTGAAAATTTTGAAAATCTCCTTGTCAGAAACCGAAGGCTGAATTTGAAAATAGTTTTTTTTCACAGAAATGTTCCTTGGGTGACCCTCTACCAAATTCCTTCAAATCATTTCGATTGGTTAAAAACATGGCCGGAAGGTGGCGGGGCAGTTTTCCTGATATGGCTTTATTGAAAACTTTGAAAATCTTCTTGTCTGCAACCACTGGCTGGATTTCAAAATAATTTCACAGAAATGTTCCTTGCATGACTTCTTTCCAAATTCCTTGAAATCATTTTGATTCGAGAAAATACCTGGCCGCCGGGGGGTGGGGGAGTTTTCCTTATATGGCTGTATTGAAAACTTTGAAAATCTCCTGGGATGAAACCGCTGGCTGGATTTGAAAACAGTTTCCACAGACATTTTCCTTGGGTGACCATCTACCATATTCCTTTAAATCACTTCTATATCTGGCCACATACTTATTCATGTCGTTATTCATCGCCAATTACTGTTAATGATTGAGGTGGCGAGAGTATTTGCGCCATGACGGTGGCAGTCCCAGCTGAACTCAGGTGAGCGACCCATGGCCATCTTGGCCCTCTTATTTTTTCGAAATGTTTTGTTGCCAGTGTATTATCAGAAAAGAATGTTCTTAGGACAACTCTACGTATTTTGTCACCAGTGTGTTGTCATATGTAGTATGATATTGAATAGTGTCAGTGTGTTGCCAGATATACTTAACTTTATTTTGTTTTACCGTATTGCCAGTGTATTGTCAGATGTGAATAAATGTTACCAGTGTGTATCCAGTGTAGTGTACGCCTATTGTCAGAAGCTGACAACACACTGGTAATAGTGCCAGTGTATTGCCAGATACAACAAAATGTACCCAGGTTCATACCAGTGTATTGTCAGTGTATTGTCAGACAGACTTTTGTGTTACCAGTCTATTGCCATTGTGTTGTCAATCTGATGTCAGTGTGTTGTCAGTGTGTTGACAGAAACACTATTTCATAAGGATAGTCTTCATTTTGTTTTCAAGTAATTTTAACTACAGTGTGTTTATGACTTCAAGAGATCGAAAGAGCTCCATATTTGACTTGAAACACAAAAGTTATTAACCCTGTTTCGAAAACATGCCAAAATGGGTTGTGCGCAAGATGGTGCCTTTATTTGTAGTTTGACTATTCTAAGAATAGGTGAGCTTTCCTACTAGCCCCGGCGTCTGGGTCCGCGTCTGATCTTGGTAAAAGTTTTTATTCAAAAGGCTTGTAACCTCAAAACTACATTAATTATTCGCTTGAAACTTTGAATATACATTTGTTATCATCCATAACAGTTTTATATTTTGATAGACTTATGCACCTTTTTCACATAGATTTTCTGGTTAAACTTTCTATTGGAAAGTTTAATAACTTGAAAACTACATACGTTATTCACTTGAAACTTGGAATGTACTTTTGTCATCAACTCCAACATCATGTGCAACATTTCCCATAACTCTGTTTTGTATTTTGACAGAGGAATGGCAGCTTTTCACATAGATTTTCTGGTTAAAGTTTATAATCAAGTCTTATAACTTCAAAACTTGATAGGTTATTCACTTGAAAACTTGATGTGTTTCTTTGTCATTAACTACTGCATCAGGTGTCAGAATCCATGTAATGCTGTTTTGTATTTTGACAGCGGTATGCCCACTTTTCACATAGACTTTGGGGTTAAAGTTTTTGTTCCCGAGTCATATAATTCCTAAACTACATGTGGTATTCACTTGAAACTTGGAATATATTGAAGAAGTAATTGATAACTCAGCTGTCTTATTTCAACAAGTTATGCTCCTTCCACTTTTCAAAATATATACTAACTGAAATACTTTGAATAATCGAGCTCGCTGTTCTCTGACAGCTCTTGTTTATCTCATATTGAACCGACTTGCACAGTTCGAGTATGATCATGAATGATTTAAATATATAATCAATCTTGTATATGTGCTTGCTTTATCGCGTTCAGCTTATTTTTAACAGGTGGATATTTTCAATTCTCCATAAAGAATCTGGTATGGACACGAATACTTAAACGCCATTCCATTATTCAAAATAAGTATTAAAATATAAAGTGCTAAATACACATTTTCAGCTGTAACGTTTCATGACCTTGAAAGCAAAGCGCAGATTGGATGGCTCACTGAAAACAAACAAACGTGTCCTGTATTTAACGCCAGATGCTTTTTATTTTGTAAATAATTTGCTGTATTTTTATCCATCTCTTTATTGCTGATATGCATTAAAGACATCAACATTAATTAAGACATAATGCAACATTCCCAATACCAGAGAAAAATCCCATTTGATTGTTTAAGAGTCGTTGACCTTCTGAAAATTGTGTTTCACAAATTATTTGTAGAACTCAGTTCAATATTTCTGTGATAATGCCGTTATTAATTGTTCTTTATACTTTATTTTGAAATGTCTTGAAACAGCTGAACATCGTTATATTTAACGAGCTTTAATCAAAGTTTTGGAAAAGTCTATGTGGAAACAAAATCCTCACTTTCTTCCTTCTTATTTTATGTTAAAATAAAAAGGCCAAGTATACATTTTGGCTCAAATTTTTGTTATATAAAAGTTGTTTTCTTTTCCAAATACTATTTTCACAATTATGTCTGGTTTGGTCTGAAAATGTTGACACCACGATCCGAGTTAGTCACACATTGCAAACATCTAAAAACTTCTTGTCTTTCAAGAAGTGTCTTTCAGCTGACAACAATAATAATCGTTCCTGTACAGTTCATTACAAGCAGATTTCTATTTACTAGTATGAATATATCAATCATTTAGACCAAATATTTGTATAAGGTCTTTTCGGATGATTTAAACTTTGGAAATGTCGTAAGTAATTTCAAATTCCCTGCCACTTCGAGATTACTAGGCTCAGCTGTTTATGGTTGCAGGTGCCACGATAGCTGTGCTGTTGCTAATCATCATTAGTCTGGTAGGGCTTGGTTTTTATGTGTGTGTGCATAGACCATGGAACCCAAAGGATTCAAGACGAGCTAATGTAAGTTTTAAGGTTATGATCAAAACAAGTGTCCGAAAAAAGCAGCATAAATTATTAGCATTGTAACTGATTTTACTTTAATGTTTTTTTTTAATATTTTGACTATTTGTAAGAAAATCATTCTGATGTATTTTGTCTGTTCAGTTGACTTATTTGTTGTTGAATGCATTTAGTAACGTGCACAACCCACATCTGTAACTTAGAGCCATGCTGGTAAGGTTAAAGCCGCATTAAAGGTGCAAATTGTCATATTTAGCATAAACGATTAAACTGACATTTAAATATCTAGTAAAATTATATAATTGTATGTTTTAGCTTCTATTTTACCATGCATCAGGAATCTATTCAATTTTTGGATACCGTTTAAAATATAAACACGGATTCTCCAAGTAAACTGTTTATAAACAAATGCTTTTATTTGCTAGTGTGTTGATTCTCACAAGTTCCATGCTTTTTATGAATAACTGTACATCTAACATTAGTATTAATAGTCATAAACTGGATAAGTCATTTAAAGGGCTATCTATGCAAAATATTGTATAGTATTTAAAGTTTGAAATATATAATACATACAACAATTTACGAACTAAAAATCACTTGGTAAGTTTCTGATCACTAATGAGAACATTTGCATAGAAAAACATGTTTATTTATAACTACATATTAGGAGTGTCTTATTGCATGTGCGATAAGTGTTGTCCTGGGTTAGCCTGTGCAGTCGGGGGCGATACTAAGTATTTTCTAAAGATAAATCCACTGTTGGTGGAAAGTGCAGTCCTGGATTACGGAAGCCTGTGCAGACTGCACAGGCTGATTCTGGAGTACACTACGCAGATGCAGTAAGCCCGGTTTTCCCACGTCACGCCTTGTATGTTTTCTAAATTTGTTGTACCAATGTCTTTATTCAATTTTTGATACTCGTTTAGGTTTATTAAACGACCCTCGGAGTTTAAACACTTCACTGACCAATTTAACGGGATTTCCCCATGCTAAAATCATGCCTGGGATTAACATTCCTTTTTGCAGGAAACTAGGACACAAAATGTCTAAAATCTAAACACTAAAGTGGAAATAAAACTAGTCATGTTCCAATTATTTTAAGAAAATGTAAATGTATTTTTTTTTTTATCTTAATACAATATTAACTTGCAGCAGCTTGTCTGTGCCTTTAAATGTACATGTTGATGTATTTGATGTACCGGTAGTTATTAATGTCGCGGATTTTTTGCCTGGACCCGTATTCGGTATCCCAATTGAATGTGTTTTGTTTGCATGGCAATCCATTCTTTAAGCCTACTGATGCTGATAAATTGCATTTAAGTGTTATGTTAATTATTATGATCATAAAACATTGAATCATTGAATAATTTCTGTAGGCTAGTGAAGCCCAACAAGCGCTCGACAGTCCAGTCCTCGGTAGTTCCGTTTGTATCATCAGTTTCAAGTCAAATCGCAGTGCAGAATACGGTACTCTTGTCAGCTCCGCTCTTGGTGTCGGAAGCAGTTCAATCATTTACTTGATCACACGGCACGCAGACATTCCTGGTTTACCCCACTGTAAGATGTACATCATGTGTGTGGAGTTTTCTGAAAGGTTAAACAATTTTCTAAGCTAATTCTTTTTCGCCTAAATAGCTTTTTTTGCAAAAAAAGTTTTTCAATTGTAAAAAATATATTATATTTTGTTCAATTGATACACTAAATCGATGAAAACTCGATAAATATTTCTGTTTTATTTTTTATTTCAGACATGTTATTATAGAAGAACCAGGGCTTGCACTAGGTGACATGAAAAGAACAACATACAGTGCAGTGAATAAAATGGGAGGTAAACAAATTAGTCAAACTTGTGTTACATCTTTTTGTTGTGCACAATTGGTCATCAGTTTTGTTCATAGAAATGACAGACTTCTCAATGAGTTGTAATACTGATTTTTGTATTATAAGAGCAGTGGTTCAGTTTATATTATATTTGCAATAGTCCATAATCCCTGTGCCAATACACATCAACTTATTTGCTGCATTAACTTCAAACTGCCTATAATGATAATAATTCTGATAGTTTTGCATTTATGGTTTAATTTTACTTACCGGTAAGCATTTTGAGGAAAAGGTAAGCTTTTCTATTCGTCCCGGAATCTGCGTCGGCTTTCGAGCTATGTTAAACTTTGTCCGTAAGCTATTTCTCGAAAACGCCTTTAGGGATTGCATTCAAACTTAAAACATTTATTTCTCAAATGAAAATGGAAACATTAATTCCCCGTTTATTAGCTGGACCTTTTAAAGAAATGGCAAGCTATTCTACGACGTCCGGGCTAGGCTAAAGGTTTTTTGGTAAGCTAGCTTCTCAAGAATGGCTGGAGGGATTTCATTCAAACTTGAAACACATATTCTCTATATATACATGAACCTATTGGCCAATTTTTATAACTCTAGTAGAGAAATTTGTCAAAATTCTGGGCTTTTTAACACTGAGAATTTTTATATATAAGCTAATTGCATATGTGAAAGTTTTTCGGTATGCTAGTATTTCAGGAATGGCTTGAGGGATTTCATTTAAACTTAAAACACTTATTCCCTATATTAAAGTGAACCCGTACTCTAGTTTGAAATTTGTCAAAATTATGGGCCTTTTAACACTTCGAAATTTTACGGGTAGGGTGGCTGCGTCAACTTTTGATTTACATAGATACCCTAAAGAAATACTGTACTTGGGATTGCATTTTGGGTTGGTTGAATAAATAGAAAAAACACACAACAGTTTCTGCTCAATAACTCGAGAACAAATTGAAATATTTTAATTAAACTCAATTTATAGATACCGTAAAGCGAGACATTGCAGGAGATTGCATATGAGGGGGTGGGGTCAAGGTCAGGGTAAATATTTTGAAAATTAGAAAAATGCTTTTCACTCAGTAACTGGAGAATGAAATTTACTAAGTTCACTTGGCCCGTAGTATACAAACTGTTTGTTTGAGAAAAAAAAAAGCCAGTAACTCTGACAAGTACAAGAAAAGTTGAGCGCACTGTCCTCCGACAGCACTTGTGTTAATAATGCCCTTTGAATGTCACCTTTGATGTCAGTGATGACCATTGAATGTTAACTTATAATGAATTATGACCCTTAACTATTACAAGTGTATTGATATTGCTATATCGCTGCTACTATGCATATTTGTGAAAGAACAAAATGCGATGTTACCGAATTACTCAAATATTATTTCCATGTATTCTGTAAACCAGTTTTAAAACTGGTTAGTGATTTTATAACAGAATTAACAAGAATTTAAATACATATCGCCTATATCGTTTGATTGGAAAAAAAAAAGAAAGAACTTGTTTCTTCTAAATGAAAGATCGAAAGTGGGCGTTTATCCATTTATAAAACAGTTCTAAGCAAACTTGGTGTTTAGCAAATAATTACACAATGAATGCTCAAATAAGAGAAATCACATTTTTCAGACCCCATTATTTTCATTATATTCGTGAAACCTCCTTTTAAGTGTAGTAACATCTTTAAAATGTCAGATTAACCTTTTGTATTTGACTAAATGTGTGCATTTGCAGCTGGTCATGCATTTTTCATTGTTACATATTACAGAGAATTTATAGCTCGACCACGTTACCCTGACACTTGTGAACTTTATGTTTTCTTCGTGCACGTGTTTAACGAGTTTAATGATACCAAAACAGTATTTTGTCGAATTAACTCAACTCCAGTACGATTACTAATATATTTATTGTAACAGTATTTTAATATATTCATGCATAAAGGTCAGTGTTTGCAAGCTATAACAATAGTTTTCAAATATAATCTGTGTTGTTTTCTTGTAACCTAATACGTTGGAATGTATACGTTTATACATGTAATTGTATGTTGTTTATAATACAAATTTCAGTGCAGAATTTCAGTGTTAAAAGATTAATAAAGTCAGAATGGAAAGAAGTTACTGAACCAAAGTCAGGTTGTATTATATTGAAAATCAGTACATTTTCCAACATTGGGTTCGAGTGACAAAGTAACTTGTGCATTATTATCTTGAAATGTTTTAAGAGGGTTATATCTATAGAAATATTAATGAAAGATTTTAATAAAATTATTTTGAAGATCAGTACATTTTTCAACATTGGGGATCGAGCGACAAAGTAACTTGTGCGTCATTATCGTTAAATGTTTTAAGAGGGCTATATCTATAGAAATATTGATGAAAGTTTTAAATAAAATTATATTGAAGATCAGTACATTTTTCAACATTGGGGATCGAGTGACAAAGTAACGTGTGCATTAGTATCATGGAATGCTTTATGAGGGAAATATCAGAATAAATATTTATATAAAGTTTTTAATATCATCCAAAAACTTTTTTCATATTTGTTATGAAGGGAAACTTCGGGGGCATATAGTAATCGCATCGTCCGTCTGTCTGTCTGTCTGTCTGTCTGTCCGTCACGCCTTTTGTGCGGAGCATAACTCCATTAGTATTGAAGTGATTCAAATGAAACTTCAAATAATCATATAGGACAATGAGAGAAAGTGCAGATTCCAAGGACCACAACTATTTCTTGAATATTTACAGAGTTATTGCCCTTTGTTTAATTTTCTTGTGCAGAGCATATCTCCATTAGTATTGAAGGGATTCAAATGAAACTTCATATAATGAGAGAAGACAAAGATTGGAAGTGCAGAACACAGGGGCCACAACTCTTTCTTCAATATTTACGGAGTTATTGCCCTTCGATTTATTTCCTTATGTGAAGCAGTAATTTTCTTGTGCTGAGCAAAAATCCATTAGTATTGAAGGCATTCAAATGATACTTTATATAATGATAGAGGACAATGTGAGAAAATGCAGAGTACAAGGACCATGACTCTTTAAAAAAAATGTATTGAGTTATTGCCATTTAATTAATTCTCTTGTGCGGAGCATAACTCCATTTGTATTGAGTGGATTCAAATGAAATGTCATATTATGATAGAGGACAATGAGAGGAAGTGCAGAGCAAAAGGACCACAACTCTTTCTTCAATATTTACAAAGTTATTGCCCTTTGTTTTATTTCCTTATGTGAAATATTATTTTTCTTGTGCGTAGAAACTCCATTGGTATTGAAGGCATGCAAATGAAACTTCATATAAAGATAGATGACAATGAGAGGAAGTGCAGAGCACAAAGACCGTTACTCTTTCTTCAATATATATTGAGTTAGTGCTCTTTGTTTAATTTTCTTGTGCGGAGCATAACTCCAATAGTATTGAGAGGATTCAAATTAAACTTCATGCAATGGTAGAGGACAATGAGAGAAAGTGCAGAGCACAAGGACCACAACTATTTCTTCAAAATTTCAAGAGTTATTGAATTTTGCTTTATTTCCTTTTTCGAAGCATATTTATTTTCTTGTGCGGAGCATAACTCCATTAGTTTTGAAGCGATTCAAATGAAACTTTATATAATGATAAAGGACAATGAGATGAAGTGCAGAGTACAAGGACCACAACTATTTCTTCAATATTTATGGAGTTTTTGCCCTTCAGTTAATTTTCTTGTGCAGTGCATAACTCCATTAGTATTGAAGTGATTTAAAATAAATCCACATATATTGATAGAAGATGTTGAGACTAAGCGCATAGTACATGGACCATAACTCTTTTTGTTGGAAGCGTGATTTTTGCCAACATGTAACTGACATTGTGTTGCCTTCCTCTGACAAGCATATGCTTTGGGGGCATACGTCACATCCTGTGACAAGCCTTGTTTTGTAAAACAATGGAACGTTATTTGACACATATACGTTCGTTTGGCCTTTTATTTGTATTATACGACATTAATTATATCATTGAGTATATTTCTGTATCTTTTGTATAAAATTATTATGCTCCATCTCTAAATAAAACCAATTGTAAATTATTAATTTACATTTATTAAATTATGCATTTGAATAACGTTATTGAAAATAGTGACTATAAAAATGTTCATAGATAATAAAAAATTACTCATTTAACTTACAGGGGAATATTTGTTTTACAGCATAGCTGACTAACCCAACTTTTGACTTTCTCAATATCCAATCAAATGTTGTGAAAATTCCCGTTAGTAGTCCCGAATGAATAAATCCTTGCCTTGCATCGGCTTATTAAAAACAAAGTCAAACTACACTGGTCATAAGCGAGTGTGTGCAACTTCCCAAAAATAAAGAGGGCAAATTCATAACAAGTTTGGAATACTGATGGATAATTCAATAAATGTATAACACAGCTCGCACAAAATGATAGCTTTCATATATAAGAAACAATATTTGACATGTAATTTACATGTTTTAGATCAATACATTTGCCATTGTGCAATGATTAAATGAATACATTGGAATACTTTTGAGTGTTCCTTCTATAGACGTATGCAATAAGCATACTTTAAATAGCATTAAGGGCGTATATTGATAGGGCATTATGACCCGCTGCTCGTGAATGAATTTATTCTGGACTTTAAGGTCAGTGTGAGGTCATTGTTTCTGAGCTGAAAATATATGTGCAGTTGAAAATGCAAGGAGTTTAAATTCGGAAGGAAATTTACTTGTTACTAAAATACATTGCGGTGTATGCACAGATACCCAATGTAATGTGTGTATTTTATTTAAATAACATATACCCATAATTTTCTGTTTTCTTTTAAATATTATTTTAATTTTACAAGGTAATCCTCAAGGAACGGAAGAGCACACAAAGTCATAGTTTATAAATGTTTAAAAGAACAAGTAACGTAAACATACACATGTATAATGCTCTGTTAGGAGGTGTATAGTATGATTTAGTCTGTGATTACTGTGTGCTGTTTAGATTTAGTAAGTCATGTGGAGGATAATTCAATTCTAAAATTCCAAACAAGTAACACATATGTCAGTTTTGCCTTTATTTTAGTTTACATTCCCTTTTTTCATAAATTACCATAGACGCCGAATATCTTTTTAAAGATATTTCTTGTTTATATATTTAATATATTGAGAAAAAATACATATTTATTTTATAGGTGCATTAGTGATATTGTACGTAAACCATCGTGGATCCCAGAATATCCCAAATCTTTACCACAAGGACATCTACTGTGTCAGCAGGCAACCTGAGTTGCAGCAACTGGAGCAGCGTAACCGGTTTATTAGTACCTATGACCAGCTGAATGACAGTCAGAAGGCTGCCTTGAAGCAAGCTGTCAAAGAGGCACTAGGCTGAAGAAAATTGTGTAGTGGTCTTTGGCCCTTGAAACATGCCATCTAGAATATTAGAATAGATGTTTAATCCCCCGCCACTAAGCGGGAGGGGGGTTATAGGAATGCCCTTCGTCCGTCCGTCCGTCTGTCCGTAACATTTTCGTGTCAGCTCCATATCTCCTATTTCCTTTGAAGGATGTTCATGAAACTTGGCACAAATGTTTAGGTCAATGAGACGATGTGCATAAGGCATGAGTCAGTCACGCCGGCTCAAGGTCAAGGTCACACTTGAAGGTCAAATATTCGAGCCTCCATTTTCGTGTCCGCTCCATATTTCCTTTACCCTTTGAAGGATTTTCATGACGTTTGGCTCAAATTTTTAGGTCATTGAGACGATGTGCAGAAGGCATGAGTCAGTCACGCCGGCTCAAGGTCAAGGTCACACTTGAAGGTCAAATATTCGAGCCTTCATTTCGTGTCCGCTCCATATCTCATATGCCTTTTGGAGGATTTTCATGAAACTTGGCTCAAATGTTTAGGTTTTTGAGACAATGTGCAGAAGGCATGGGCCTCTCATGCCAGCTCAAGGTCAGGGTCACACATGAAGGTTAAATTTTTGAGCCTCTATTTTCATGTCCGTTTTGGTGTCCGCTGCATATCCCCTATACCCTTTGAAGGATTTTCATGAAACTTGGCTAAAATGTTTTTCCCATTGAAACCATGTGCAGAAGGCAAAAGCCAGTCACGCCAACTCAAGGTAAAGGTCAGACTTGAAGGTTGAATGTTTGAGCCTGTATGTTAATGTCCGTTCTATATCTCATGTGCCGTTTAAAGGATTTTCATGAAGCTTGCCTCATACGTTTATCACATTGAGGCAATGTGCAGAGAGCATGAGGCAGTCAGGCCACCTCAACATCAAGGTCACAGTTGAAGGTCTAATGTTTGAGCCTCCATTTTTGTGTCTGCTCCATATCTCCTATGCCATTTGAAGGATTTTCATAAAACTTGGCTCAAATGTTTATCACACTGAGGCGATGTGCAGAAGGCATGGAGCGGTCTTGCCACCTCAAGGTCAAGGTCACACTTAACGGTCAAATCTTTGAGCCTCCATTTTCGTGTCAGCTCCTTATCTCCTATGCCCTTAAAGGAATTTTGATGAAACTTATTAAGGTCAGTGTGTTAAAAAGTCACCTTTGAATTTCCAATGAAGGATCACGGCGGGGGATATTGCTGTCCTTTGGACTGTCTTGTTCAAATGAACTTTCTAGTATTACGTGTTATTTATATTTTATCAATTATATTTTTTAATATTCATGTTGGATAAGATAATTTTAGGATGTTTAAAATGCGAGGAAGTCTATGTGATTTATCATACAGAAACCTTTAAAAAAGTTAGAATGTAGAAACACCATCAGCATTTTCTCCAAGAATTATTATACATCCTGGTTATTTTTAGAGCCAATGTATATCAATTAGGGATGGGACCGAATACTGAAATCAATATTCGAATATTCGTTTTAGGTATTCGAATTCATTCGAATATTCGTTTTGTAAATACTACTATATACGGCACTCTGTCCGAATAAATACCTATCCTATTGTACTACATGTACGTAGTTGTTTTACCTTGTTTAAGTGGTAAATGAGCGATGTAACTTAGTGAGTGTTTGGAAAATATAAAGAAATGTAAAATATTGTTAAATATATTATTAATTAATTTGTTAATCGTTCCGTACACAAATTTCTCATTACATAGATTACACGTTGCCTGGGTTTTGTCTAATAACCGCGTGAAGTACTTCCAAGCACATGATGGTGGCATTGTTTATTAATCAAGACTCTTGCATAATATATGGTGTTGATATAATGGAGAATGATTTACAAGTGACGTATATTCAGATTGTCCAGATGATGCAAATTTTGTTAAAGAAATTGATTGGCTGATAATGGTTTCATTTTGATTGGTTTACTTAGAGAGTAATTGTAATTTACTGTAAACAAGTTAACCGTATAGATGTCACATAAGGACAATAAACAACAATGTACGCCTTGTGCAAACTGTGAAACCGTTATCACAACATGGCCCAGTTTTGTTATTTGTGGATGCAATGCATCATATTTGCGCCTTCTACAAACCGTTAATTCGCTACGCTTGTAAAGACGTAGCCCCCCTGCCAATTATCAATTGTCGTTAATTGGACATGTTTGGCATGTGTTGTAAAAACGTTACACTGCTAGGCATGAAATACGACTGAAATTCATGTTAACTTTGCAGTCAAACTGGAAAAAAAACATGATTTTTTAAAAGAAATTGTGTTCTTTAAAAAATTTGTAAATCGAATATTCGTATTCGTTTTTTTATATTCAAATATTTTCCGATATTCGAGTATTCGGTCCCATACCTATTATCAATACATAATCTATCAAGGAACTATTAATTTTTACTGATCATGTGTGCTATTCAAAAGAAATCAATGTGAAGAAATCAATATTTTCTCTATAGGTATGTAAGAGATATCAAATATGTTATAACATGTATATAAAATATTTCTAACAGAATTTAATAAGCATAGTCTTTTAATATTTTGTTACTGTTTGATATTTATGAATACAATATTTGAATGTACTTAAAACATTAAGTATAAATGCATCAGTTTTAGTGCCATTTAATTCAAGACTTTTTCACAATATTTCTTTATTCCTAAGGATAATTTCTTCAGAATTCTGCAAAGACAGTTTAAAATGAACTGAGAATCACATACAATTCAAGCAAGGAACAATTACGATATTCCAAATGATATATTTTCCCTTTACATGTAACGTGTGTTTTAGTAAGATATTTGTTGGTTTTCAATTAGCATTTATAAATGTGTTTAATTTAGGCACAATTATTAACTACCTAAGCAGTTTGTAAATAAAACATATTTATAAAAACTAGTTATTGGTAAATTGTTGCACTAAAGGGTAGACATACGGATTAGGGTAATAATTAAAAAAAAAACAACATCGGAATCGTATTAACCGATGTAGAATGATGAAAAAAAAATGCAGAATGTAAACAATGCTATGTTATGCAATACGATGAATAATGAAATGATGAATAAATGTTCGTGCATGGTTTGTGAGATGTGTTTATTTTTTTTAATTAAATTAAACATACTATTAGGTGTGTGCAATTAATAACATGTTTTTATTTAATGCAATAACGATAGCATTTGACATGTACCTTATATACATTACCATTTGAATGAAGGGGTTGTTGAAATATCTTAAGTGCGCAAGAATGTAAATGCCCCAATCGTGTGAATCTACATTTAAACGTCAAACATAGTACAAACAATAGAATTTAACCAATAATTTAATTATCTACTCTTTTACCTGTATAAATGTGTGAATTAATTATAACTTTGGATTTCACTGTATTACATTGTTTAATGTTTATAAAAATGTTATGGTAAGTAAACAGGTCGCTTTATGAGTTAACACGTTGCTATTTAAAAGTAATCGTGTGCACGTTAATATGTTAGTCTGACGTCAACCAATCCATGGCCGATTACGTAATGACAATTCACTATATGGCGTACAAACGGTATGTCATATTAAACACAATTTTAAACATTTTAAGCGCTCGTTAAGTAGTCATTGCAATCAAACGTATTTCGTTTAAGTATAACATGATCTTTTAGTGATCTTAATCTCGCTAACTGCACATTGAATAAACATACTGAATAACCTGTCTGAACGTACATGCATATATTTCGGATTTTCTGACGTTTTGTTTACTATTTAATGAAATACAGTTATTCAGTTATTTTAAATAATCATGTGATTTACCACAACAATTACGGTGTAAACTTACGTTAATAAAAAAAACTAGCCTTACTGAAAATTAATAAATTATATCAAATGTTCTTATTTCCCATAGCCTGCAGTTTCCATTCAAAGGCATCATTGCAAGAGCATTGTTAAAGAAAGGAGAACAGAAAGCAGCCACTACACTCAAGCATGTGTTATTCAACTTAATGTTGAAAGTAAAACATTGAGCCATTGCTTTTAAATTATTGAGTTTTAGTTTGTAGTTATTATTAATTTAATTGTGGACACAGTCTGAGACTATGCTGCATTACATTATTTCAGTGAAGAAATTTTTAGGTACATATAATCATTTTGTATGCAATGAATGGACAATGGTATTTCATTAAAGAACTTAGGATTGCAATTATGTACATTAATATTGTTTCATTATTTACTAGAAATATGTAAATGTTTATTCTATAGTGTAAGTTAACAAACTTAAGAACTTATGTGTGAATTAACTGTGCATTTGTTCGTTTGATTTTAAATTATAAATCAAATAAAAGTTAAAACAAGTATGATTGAAATGTATTTATTATATGTATATCCAATGATAATATCACCAAGTTGTCATATGCATTATACATACAAAGATTTTTGTCAAATGTTACAGTTATATCACTATAATAGGCTTGACATATACTGTATGAGCTCTTTTTTGAAGGCAATATCAATAAATTGTATAAATTAATTGTAATTTCCTTCTTTGTAATTTCCAATTGAAAATCTTAAAACCTGTTGTGTATATGATATGTATATTAATACTGGTAATGATGAAACATAAAAAGTACTCTTGTATAACATAACTTTTTATTTTAACTATATTTAACAATCAATTTCAAGTTCCTTTAAATCGTCAGTGCAGTTTGTTTACACTTCATCTGTAATTCCTCTGCACATGTCAGGTTATGCAATGCTAAATAATGCCTGAAAACAATATGCACTGCGTATCACCTTTAAAATCGATTATGATGAAAGAGTACATTAGATCTAGTAGGAATCAGTTACTTACTGAATCAGCAGCCTGAAAAGAAATATAACAATCATAAAAATGCACAAGAATAATACAGTACCGGTAAGTTTAATTTGCATTTACTACTGTGCACTATCACAACTGTATTTATATATATTGTTTATTAATTCTACATGAAAATGTATATGGTGATGCAATACACAATTACTTTAGCTGCAATACTTTCTTGTGTTTAATACAAACTCTTACAATAATGTGATTGAACTTTTGAGCATTATATTAAATCACGTAACTATCAATAAGCATAAGCTGCATACAACTTTAATAATTCCTTAACATTGATCCGAATATCCAAAATACACTTCAAATTAATTTGTTTGTGCTTAATTAAAAAAAACTGCAAATGATACTGCTATGACAAGAATACCAATAAGGAGACAAAACGAGGGTTTAATGAAATTCGGAACGTCATAACAAAGAAAAATAAAAGAAGTACTTGATTTTCGGGCTCGTTTAAAATTGCCTATACTGTAGAACATAACGTACCTTTGCCATCTTGAATTAACCTGTGTTACAATAGGAGATTTGGGTGATGCCTGACCTTTACTACGAAGTAAGTAAAGATCGGGTACCAGAATAGATTATATGTCTCTTCGGTGTTTAGTTTGACTGCCCAGATTAAGTAAGTTTTACTTTCGTTAACAGTAGAGTTAAATTGTCAAGCTCCGCCATGAAACGTCGCAAAGAGTTTAGTGATGGTGAAGCAGAGGATAATGAAGCAGCGGAGAGGTTTGTTCTTAATTTCTTACGATATATTGTCGAAGTAGCAATTTATCATGGAATGTACATGTTTAAATGGCGTTCTGTATTAACTTACTTTGGCCTCACGAAAGTATTGATAATTTACCTACTTTGTAGATATGCCATACGTGCCACGTATAGTCCGTTTTTTCTGAACTGTCAAAACTTGACTAATTTCGAGGTGGTTGAATGCGTTATTTATCCTCGACCAGCATTTGTGATTTACCAAAAATAATACCTGTGGTGTATGATATTTAAAGGAGTGTGTTCAATAGAGCAGTAATTTCTACCTATACAATATCGGAGAGTGAAACGATTAGTGGTATATTGCTTGTCTTAACTTAAGTTTTGCTGGTTCGAGTCTCGTCATTAAAAGCAATTTGAAGGAAACGGTATTATTTTAAATGTTAATTTGCAGTTTTAATAAACTGGATTTTATATTTACATATATTTATTATGTCAATTTTCTTCTATCTTTGTTGTTTTTGTTTTATTGATATAAATAATTATAACATAAGAATTTAAAAACAAAATCAGATAAGCGCTTCTTCGTCTTCCGTGTCCGTCTCTGTGGTGTTTTTAATGTCATTTATTCGCGGAAATCATGATTTACTAGAAGCAATCGTCTTGAAACAATGTACAGTGATAAACAAACTTGCGTTAGATAAAGAAATAAAAAGTATACCTCTCTGGGATTCGAACCCGGACAGTTCGGTTAACAACAGGTTGTTTTTCGATTTAAACCACTAGGGCATTCCGCCTGTTGTTCTGTGCAGAATTGCTTATGCAATTAACATGTGGTAAGATTATGTTAACGGACTACTTTACATGCAACATCGGCACTAAACAGGGGTGTGTGACGTCAACAATTATCTTTAATCTGTTCATAAATGACCTTATATCATATATAAAACTCCACTCGAGAAAGGGAATATTTATTACAGAGGACACTGGCGAATTGTATGGATTAATGTTTGCTAATGATGTCGCAAATTTCGCGGATACAGTTATAAATCTACAATCGCAACTTAATTGTATTGATAAGTTTTGCACAGAGACTGGAATGAAAATCAATTTAGCGAAGTCAAAAATAATGGTGTTTCGGAAAGGTGGACCGTTACGAATGAGCGAACAGTGGCTATATCAAGGGCAAACTATCGAAATAGTCGCAATGTACAAATACCTCGGGGCATACTTTACGCCTACGCTGTCATGGACAAAAACCCGTGAAATTCTTGCTCAACAAGCGCAGAAAGCGGTGAACATGATCTTCAGGTACCAAAGACATTTCGGATTCTTCAGCCATTTCGTAGCTTTCAAACTGTTTGATTCGATTGTAAAGCCGATACTGACGTATTCATCCGAAATGTGGGGCTACGAGTACTGCGAAGAAATCGAACGGGTCCATATTTCATTCTGTAAAAGATTATCGTGTTTGAACAGAAATGTTGCGAACTTTTTTCCATTAAGTGAAACAGGCCGCCTACCACTTTCAATCACTTATATGACAAAATGTGTGAAGTACTGGATGAAGCTTTTGACCATGCCCCGGCACAGATATCCACGCCAGTGTTCTTCGGACAATGTTATATACGAATATTTTAAAGAGAGTGTCCATGTAATAGGCCACGCATTGGAACTGTTATTTAATCATATTCTCAGGTCCGGGAAATTCCCACGCAGCTGGTCAACGGGCCTGATTATTCCTCTTTATAAAAAAGGCGATCCGTCATTACCAAACAACTATCGAGGCATAACCCTTGTGAGTTGTTTTGCCAAGCTATTTACTAGTATCCTAAACGAACGCTTACAAAATTGGGCTACTGCAAATGAAATTTTAACTGACGCGCAGTTCGGTTTCAAACCGGGCTATAGTACAGTCGACGCAATATTTGTCCTCCAATCATTGATTGAAAGTCATATAAATAATAAACAAAAACTATTTTGCTGTTTTGTCGATTATTTAAAGGCGTATGACTTGACGGATCGTATGTATCTCTGGTATAAGCTCATTCAGTCTGGTATCGATGGCAAATTATTGTCCGTATTTCGATCTTTATATAATCAGATTAAATTGGGTGTTAAACATATGAATAGTACCTCCGATTTTTTTGAATCCGAGATCGGTTTATTACAAGGAGAGATATGTTCGCCGATTATGTTTTCATTATTCTTAAACGACATTGAGTTGCACTTACAAGCTGATATAAATGCGGGCATTACTATTGATCAGTTATCAATGTATCTTCTATTATTCGCCGACGACGCAGTATTAATCTCAGAATCCGCAGAGGGGTTACAATCTTCACTGCACAATTTGCAAGAGTATTGCAACAAGTGGAATATAACCGTAAATATCGACAAGACAAAAATTGTTATCTTTCATAAAGGCAGATTACAAAATGGATATAGTTGGGTGTATAACAATAATCCAATTGAAATCGTGAAAATTTTTAATTATCTAGGAGTAGTAATGTCAAGCAGCGGCGCTTATATACAAGCCACAAATACTTTATCAGCCAAAGCGCTAAGGGCGATGAACTCCTTATTTACTGTTACGAAATCTTTGAATGTGCCTGTTAAAATCATGTTTAATCTGTTTGATGCCTATGTTGCCTCGATTCTTAATTATGGAAGCGAGGCGTGGGGATTTAGTAAGGCGGAAAATATTGAGCGAGTGCAACGCAAATTTTGTAAATGGCTTTTAAATGTGAAAGCGTCTACAAACTCAAATGCTTTGTATGCCGAAGTAGGTAGATACCCGATGTATATATGTCGATATTTACGAATAGTTAAATATTTCGTAAAATTGTTTAATGAAAAATCGTCCAACTGTATTTTAAGCAATATTATTCGTAGACAGTGTAAAGAGGCATGTGATAACCCTCACTCCAAGTCATGGGCATCAAACGTTCGGAAACTTTTGCAAGAATCAGGTTTTAATGATGTTTGGTTATATCCTGAATCTGTTAATGTTAACAATTTTATTACAATTTTTCGCAATAGATTACAAGATGTGTTCATTTCAAAATGGCGAAGTTATGCAAATGAAAGTTCATCATTATTTCTTTATAAGGAATTGAAACCCATTTTCGAAAGATCCATGTATTTAGATAAAATGGAAAATTCAAAATTTAGAAACATAATAGCAAAATTGAGATTGTCCTCGCATGTTCTTTTCATAGAAACTGGTAGGCACCAACACATTCCAAGACATGAGAGAATATGTAAATTGTGTACTCTGAATGAAATTGAAGACGAGTACCATTTTGTTCTAATATGTCCTTTATATGTCAATTTGAGAAATACACTTATACCTGACGTTTACAAAAGAAGACCAAGTATGTTTAAATTTTTACAATTACTGAATGAGACCAGAAAATCTGTATTGATACGTCTTGCAAATTTCTGTATTAAAGCCTTTAAACTTAGATCCGATAATATATAGATTTATGAGAGTATACTTTTTGTTCCCAAATTGACTGTTTGTATAAATATCTTAAAGCATAAAAAATTTCCAATCAATTTTCAGATTTTAAAAACATTCACTAAACTTTGTTAAAACAGAGCGAGCCCTCTCATAAAATCCTGGCATTCTCACGCAGTCATATATTTGTAAAAAAAAGTCATAAATTGTAATTGCATGTTTGTATTTTCACATGTTCTTTTTTTGTTATTATGACGCATGCGCAATTATGTTTGCCTAATGGCGTGTATGTATTTGACGATGAGCTGTATATGCTTTAGTCATAAATAAACTTTCTGTTCTGTTCTGTTCGGTTCTGTTCTATGAAATGCTGTGCTCCCTGGACGAGCAAGGCCGGCTAACCTGGGCTACACGTGTGAAGCGGCTCCTATTCAGCAACGGGTTAAGTTTTGCTTGGATATCTCAGGAAATTGGGCAGCAATTTACAGGCATTCTGCGACCGATTAAGAGACTGTGCAAGCCAAAACATTTTTGCGAGTATACACTCTTCGCCAAAAGCCCTCAGCTATGCGCTATACAAATCTGCATTGACACCGGAGACATATTTAAGTGTTTCAATACCATATATTTATAAACGAACGTTATCGAATTTTAGGTGTTCAGGTCACGGACTGAATATAGAAAAGGGAAGACAACTCAATATAGATAGAGAATACAGATTCTGTAATCATTGTCTTCAGAATAATGTGTTTGCGATTGAAAATGAAGTCCATTTTCTTATTGAGTGTCCGTTATATAACGAATTAAGAGAATGCTACTTCAAAGACGAGTGGAAGAAAACAGCTAATGCACAGGTTAAATTCATAAATATAATGTCGGATGTGAATGAAACTAGTGTATTTCTTCTCTCTAAGTATCTATATCTGTCATTCTTAAAACGATCATCGAACGCCTAGAAGAACATTTACGTATGTTCTTACATGTTACATAATTATATACGAACTTTATAAGCGCATAAAGGAATCATTGTTAGTGCAATTTTACAGAATCTTTATCCACTTTAGATTAATATAATGCATATTTATGTTGCTCGTAATTTACACACACTGTTCCTCATGCATTAATTAGTATATTTGTTATATGCATTTACTATGTGTTTTTTTTTTCTTTGTTTTTTTTAACAATTATATAGGTGACCTCACTTATTATTATTATGATTGATCGAAATGTATTTTGGGCCGGTGGCCATATGGTACTGAATAAACTGTATTATTATTATTATTATTATTATTATCATGTATTGTGCATATCAGGGCCCTCAATCAGTTTTGGGGGAAGGGGCCCACCGCCCTCTGGAAGGGGAATTTTGACTGACCGGGGGAATATTTTAATATGGAAATGTTTACAGATTAACTGATTTGAAAACTAACTCAACCCGAACCAACTCGCGTCTAATTGTCTTTTGGTAAAAACGTCATGTAATCTTTACAGCAAATGCTCTTATAAATATAACTTTTAATATAACTTTGATATTTTTTAGCACAAAAAACCATAGCCCAGAATCTACCGATAACGCTTAAAGTTTGGACTTGGCTGCGGTATACATGTAACATTGCATTATACACGCGTCATTTCCACGAGTTGTTTCGTGATTTCGCCGACGTTAATAAATAGTTCGCGCGTTTTTCTAGCCCAGCACGATTTTATAACGGAGATATGAAACTAATATAATTTAATATGCAACACACATGTTTTTGTAAAAGTAATTTTCAGTCCCGCTTTTTAAATTATTAATTAATTAAATGTATTCATTTAGAAGACTGAAAATGGAAATACACTAAAACTCCATTATATCGGGATTCGCGGGGTCCATGGATCGATATAGCGATATAACTTGTCAGGTCATTCATGTGCATATACATTTAAACACAAGCCTATTTTCGCTATCTCAAAAAGTAAATGTAATTAAATCACCTTTTCATTGTTGTTAACATCTATAATATACCTATCCGTACGTAAAATATTCTATTTGTATATAACAATATGATATAGTTCCTTGTAATTAATTTTAAATTAGTTATCGCAACACATATACTGAATCGAAATGCGAAACGCCTATCCGAATTTTGCTCTTCACAAACCAAATTTTATGTACAGTTAAAATACACATTTACTTCATGAAAAGCCTTTGTTCGGCTAGAAATGCGCGCGAAAATTATGCCGAAATGTACAACGTCCCGTCATCCGCATGGAAAGCGTGAGTGTATTGATGTCCATATAAAAACTTTGTAGCGCAGAGAACTGTGAGATCTTTACTTTTGAATAAAAGTAATGTAGCGCATTCTACCCATTTTTTTTGTTATCGCCATCGATGTGCGGTTAACATTTCTTCTTAAACAAAATATACTTTTGCCGTATCGATAACGTTATTGCCGTTCAGATAGGTCAGTATTGATTTCTGACATACATGTACTGTGTACACCCTCCACTTGGACAGCGTGTAATTCGGCTGCTAATTAAAGCGACACCAGTGAAAGGACGTTGTCATGGGAGGCATGCGCGATATAAGCTGATGACGTCAAACTGTTTCACGTTGATGTTGAACATATCCGTTTATTGTTTATCGCACATAACACGAGTCAATGGAATATTAGTGATGTTTAGATCTTGGCCAAAACGGCTTATGATGCGGAAGTTTATCGGCTTCTTAACTAGGTTTGCTGTTGTTTTTTTTGCAGACCTCCAAGGAGGGTTTTTTTCCATTTATTTAGGGGAAAAAACATATTTTTCAGGTGGGGGAATGGGGCCGATATCCGGCGGCAAAAATCGTAGATTGATGGGCCCTGCATATCATAAAGGCTAATCATTACCCGTAAACACGACGGAAACTGCGACGAAAGTCTCTGTTTTATGGATTCAATAAAATTGACATTCATTTTGAGCCACAAACAGTTCAATTATTTTACTCAATATTTTGTATCATTTGTGCATTGAACCTGGTCTGGTAATGATGGATTCTTTTGTAGTTTAATGTTTCTGTGCTTGGCATTGAAAGTATTAACAACTCAATAGAAATACTGGGTGGAAAATTGGCCTTTGAAATAAAGAAATGATAATTCGCCATTCAATATGTTAAAAAAATGTATGTAAAATCCAAGTACCTTAAAAACTTGTTCTCTTGAAGCAGGGATAGTTTAAAACAACGAATGCAGACGATAACACATTAAATGCAATATAAAATTACTTCAGTGCATCAGTTTATAGCCACCCTCAAGGTTTTGTTTTATCCAAACTCAATATTGAACCATATTATTGATATATAATGACGCTTAGCCATATTATTGACATACTCTCAATAAATATATTCGATTTCTGATTTTTGTTTTCAAAATAAACGTCAATCTTCAATATAGCACACACACGTCAATAAAGTTTTCAATTGAATGCATTGACCATATGATTGACCATTTTATTGACAGTGTATGGGCTCCTTTAAGATAAAATCTCTGGACAAAACAACTGGGTCAGTTAAGGACAGGATATACTTTTGGTAACGATTCACTACGAAACGAAACCATCATACAATTACGAAAAGAAACTATTGCAATATGTAAAGGCCAGAAAATACGAACAGCCTTTACCAAACTTATATATATGCGTCTTTTGCAGCCCAACAAATATTATTCTAACTATTTTTGATAATTATATTCATTCAATTCGTATTTTATATGAAAACGAAGGATAATGTATCTTTGAAGACCTCATAACAGTATTACATTAAGCAAATATTCAAAACTGGTGACGATATAAAAGGACAGTTTATAATAAAACATTACATTTATTCTTAATTTACTAATAAATAATATTTTTTGATTTCTTCATTTAGGGACTAAATCCTATAGGACAGGATACACAAGCCCAATGCCAAATTGTGTTGGATTTTTGTTTACCCAACTACTGTGAACCGTATTAAAGACGGTGCACGGGCAACGCAGGTTATTTAGGCAAGAATATAGCCGTGTACGATTGGATTTAGTAAACGGCTATTATTGCCTGTGATTGGCTCGCTTACAGCAACTGTGGTCTAAAGATAAACATTGCACATTGAGACGAGACCATGTTCTAGATGAATGTTTTTCCCCGAAAACAGGTAAATCATATAAACGGGAGGTAACTTCAATGAAATCATAACTCGCTGCAATGCAACGTCACCAAAATCTTCAGCGCATATCACTCGGCCATTCTTCTTTTTTTTATAGTTGTATGTTTATCATTTTGAATAGCACATGTATATTTAAAATGAACGGCAAATTAAACTGACACTGAAAATTGCAATAGCATTGATACCCCTATCAAATTAACTAGGCCGATCTTTCGTGTCTCAGAGGTCGCTCTCTGACAATTATCAAATACTCAAGAGTCTGTATAATACGTAGAATGTTCGTTATATAACAGACAATTCACGCAACAAAAGTAAGTGATTTTTATTCTAAGTACGAGTACAATAGTAAAATATTATGTACAAGTATTTTATTTTTTTCGCCTTCGTTATTGTTAGAAGTAACATAAAACAATTACAAACTGATAGAAGTTGATTATAAGTTGTAGCTGTGCAATATTAAAAATGTATATAAAATTCAAATATTGCTCGTGCCCTTTTTTAATAGCAGTTTATTTTCTGGGAATAATTCTCTAGTTTGACTATCTGCATGCAGTATTTACCGTATTAGTTTTCAAATATTGCCGTTTTTAGGGCCAAACAATTTGATAAGTGGTAATTTCGTATATACATGCAATTTTGTTAAACTCATGCTTTGTTAAACATGCCGAGGAAATAATTTTTAAAATGATTAGTCAGTATTTTGACACCTGTCAGTTGATGTAATATGACCTGTTTCGTTTATGTACATAATATTTAATAGAAGGTATTTGTTTTGATTAAAAGCAAATCTTCGCTACTTGAATATGGGTTGGCATGTAAGAAACAACACAGTACTATGTGTACCTTAATTATTTTTTTTCACTCAGTACTAAACAAAGCGAATATAACGCATTGCTATGATCAACCTGTATAAAGTTATTTTACCTTTGATTTTTCTTAAAATAATATGTTACACAACTACCACTACTTCTACTACTACTACTACTACTACTACTACTACTACTACTACTACTACTACTACTACTACTACTACTACTACTACTACTACTACTACTACTACCCCTAATACTAATACTACTAATAATACTACTACAATAATAATAATAATAATAATACTGTTGATGATCATGATGCTGATGATACAGCTTACTTTTTAAGGTTTCAAGATGATGATGAAAGATCGTATGCTAAAGTAGAAGAACAATTGTTAAATCTAAGAAAAAGGTTTGTAAAGCGGTTTATTGGTATGGTTGCAATAATTCAATTCTCAATTTTAGAAAGTTATCTTTCGTTATTTATGAAATCTCTACAAAGATTGTTTTAATAATGCCCCTGGGTAAAAAGTGGCCATGCTCCTGGAGTCACATGCCCTATACAGACTTACACAGCAAAATGACTTTAAAAATCTCATATGAAACCGCAAAGACCAAAGGTTTCGTATTTGGTATGTAACGTCGTATAGTGGTCTTCTACAAAGATTGTTAAAATTATGCCCCTAGGGTAAAATTGGCCATGTCCTGTGGGTTATATTGTTTCAAAAGACTTATGTGGCATTATTAATTTACAGATAAATGATATTTTTTTAATTTCTTCATTTAGGGACTAAATCCCATAGGACAGGATACACAAGCCCAATGCCAAATTGTGTTGGATTTTTGTTTACCCAACTACTGTGAACCGTATTAAATAAGTTTGGAATTGTTTTATTGATGGTAATTACTTGAACACAATATGTGTGTTTCAGTTTTGCATGTGTTTTTTCCCCCAGATATACTTCAATGGAAGAACGAATACAAAAAATGCTTTATCTGATTTGGTTATTATGTTGTCTTTGTGTCATCTTGTGTGGATTTGCTGTGCATACATGGATGAACTATGGAATTGGATGCAAAACGATAGACGACTCACCTGTGCAAGATCCGAAGATTAACGAGGTTAAAGAAGAACTGCATTCGATTAAAGGTAACATTAAAGACTTTCAAACATTTAAAGCAGATATTTGGGAAAGACTTGAGAGTTATGTACATTCTGAACATGATACTATGACACAAGAGTGGAAACGCGACTTATTACTTCTTGAAAAAATAAATGAGGAACACGTTAAGCAAGAACGTGAAAATCGTACTTTTGATGTTAAAAATGTCCAAAGCAAAATCACTCTTATGGAAAATAAAATTCAAAGCATGGAGAATAATATTCAAAGCAAAGATGAAGGTATCCGCAACAAAATTAAAAACGTGCAAGCAGACTTTGAAAGTGTTCAAACAACAATGGTAAACAGTATAGGAGATATCAGAATTACAATTGACCGTCATAAAATGGCTATTGATTCCGCTGAAAATAAGATTGGAAGCATTGCGTCATCTATTGAAAATGCAAAAATGCATTTTAAAAATGTCCAAAGGAAAATGACTCTTATGGAAAATAAAATTCAATGCATGGAGAATAATATTCAAAGCAAAGATGAAGATATCCGCAACAAAATTAAAAACGTGCAAGCAGACGTTGAAAGTGTTCAAACAACAATGGTAAACAGTATAGGAGATATCAGAATTACAATTGACCGTCATAAAATGGCTATTGATTCCGTTGAAAATAAGATTGGACACATTGCGTCATCTATTGAAGATGCAAAAATGCATGTTAAAAATGTCCAAAGCAAAATGACTCTTATGGAAAATAAAATTCAAAGCATGGAGAATAATATTCAAAGCAAAGATGAAGATATCCGCAACAAAATTAAAAACGTGCAAGCAGACTTTGAAAGTGTTCAAACAACAATGGTAAACAGTATAGAAGATATCAGAATTACAATTGACCGTCATAAAATTACTATTGATTCCGTTGAAAATAAGATTGGAAGCATTGCGTCATCTATTGAAGATGCAAAAATGCAAGTGGAACAACTCAGTCGGGCAAAAGAAGAGACCGAAAAAGTATTAACCAGAACCAGAGAGATTCAAGAAATAATACACCAACACACTTTTGACAAAGGTAGATATGACAATTTATTTAATAAAACTTAAATGGTACATTATTTTCTATGTTAGACAGTTACGGTTAATTTAAATCTTAAAGGTTTGGCGGGGGCTCGAAAATGCAACCCCTGGGTTGAGAAGCCAGTGCATTAAAACTAGACCACTGATCTGGCATAATTTGATTACAGTAAAGATCCCCTTTAATAAGTATATATTTGAAATCGACCAATCAGAAACAATGTATTTGTAAAATGGTATAAGGTTAAAAGCAACTCTAAGAAGATGGAAATTATATACAAATCCTATTTTTTGGATAACAATCTGAAACAATACATATATTTTGTATTTCAAATATTTGCACATACAATTTTTAGCTCGTTTTTTCGAAGAAAAGGGAAGCTGTTCTACTCACCCCAGCGTCGGCGTTGGCGTCCGAGATAGGTTTAAGTTTTTTGGTAAGCTAGTTTCTCAGGAATGGCTTGAGGGATTTCATTCACACTTAAAATACTTATTCACCACATTAAAATAAACCTAAAATTATGGTTTATTTTACACTTAGAAAGTTTACATTAGCTATATGGACAGGTTAAAGTTTTTCGGTAAACGTGTTTCTCAGGAAGGGGTTGAGGGATTTCATTCAAACTTGGTACACTTATTCACTATACTAAAATGAACTTATAGGCCAATTTTGATAACTCTAGTTTGAAATTTGTAAAAATTATGGGCCTTTTTACACTTTCAAATTTTACATATAAGCTATATGGACAGGTTAAAGGTTTTCGGTAAGCTAGTTTCTCAACTTTTCGTTTCCACTCTCTAACTCGACATCTGATTAAGCTATTGTAATGAAACTGCAAACATAGATACCTTATAGCTAGACCTCGCTAGGGATTGCATATAGGGTGGGTGGGATCAAGGTCACTGTTACTAAAATTAGAAAAACGGTTTCCGCTCAGTAACTTGAGAACAAATTGAGATATTTTAATCAAACTTAATATGAGATATTTTAATAAAACTTAATACATAGATACCTTATATCAAGACCTCACTTGGGATTGCATATCGGGTGGGTGGGGTCAAGGTCAAGTTCATTGTTACTATAAATGGAAAAAACGGTTTCCGCTACCTGAGAACGCATTGAGATATTTTAATGAAACTTAATACATAGATACCTTATATCAAGACCTCGCTTGGAATTGAATATGCGGTGGGTTGGGTAAAGGTCACTATTACTAAAAATAGAAAAACGGTTTCCGCTCAATAACTTGAGAACGCATTTAGATATTTTAATAAAACTATACATTCATACCTTATATCAAGACCTAGCATTGGATTGCATTTGGGGTGGGTGGGGTCAAGGTCAGGGTCTATGTTACTATAAATAGAAAATCAGTTTCCGCTCAATAATTTGAGAACGCATTAAGATATTTTAATGAAACTTAATACAAAGATACCTTATATCGAGACCTCACTTGGGATTGCATATAGAGTCAAGGTCACTGTTACTAAAATAGAAAAATGATTTCTGCTCAATAACTTGAGAATGTATTGAGATTTTTTATATGAAACTTTATACATAGATATCTTATTTCAATACCTCGCTTGGTATTGTGTATGGGGTGGGTGGGGTCAATGTCAAGGTCACTCTACTAAAAATAGAAAAACGGTTTCCGATTAATCACTTGAGAATGAATTAAGATATTTTAATGAAACTTAATACATAGATACCTTATATGGAGACAACATTTTACTTCAAACAACTTCCTCTCTGAAACCACGTGGCGGATATTAACCAAACTTGACAGCGATGTTGCTAGGATGGTTTAAAAAAAAAATATTCTTTAAATCATTAGAATATATTGAAAACTCTGGTTGCCATGGCAGCCAACAGCTTAACATCTTTAAAACTTCAAAAATCTTCTTGTTAGAAACCACTGGCTGGACTTGAAAATAGTTCACACAAAAATGTTCCTTGGGTGACCCTCTACCAAATTCCTTCAACTCATTTTGATTCGTCAAAATACATGGCCGCCAGGAGGGCAGGGCAATGTATGGCTATATTGAAAACTTTAAAAATCTTCTTGTCTGAAACCACTGGCTGGATTTCAAAATAAGTTTTCACAGAAATGTTCCTTGAGTGACCCTCGACCAAATTCCTTCAAATCATTGTGATTCGTAAAAAAAACTTGGCCGCCACGGGGCGGGGCAGTTTTTCTTATATGGCTATATTGAAAATTTTGAAAATCTTGTCTGAAACCGCAGGCTGGATTTGAATTTTTTTTTCACAGAAATGTTTATTGGGTCACCCTCTACCAAATTCCTTCAAATCATTGTGATTGGTTAAAAACATGGCCGGAAGGTGGCGGGGCAGTTTTCCTGATAAGGCTTTATTGAAAACTTTGAAAATCTTCTTGTCTGCAACCACTGGCTGGATTTCAAAATAATTTCACAGAAATGTTCCTTGCCTGACTTCTTTCCATAATTCCTTTAAATCATTTGATTCGAGAAAATACCTGGCTGCCGGGGGGGGGGGTGTTCCTTATATGGCTGTATTGAACACTTTGAAAATCTCCTGGGATGAAACCGCTGGCTGGATTTGAAAACAGTTTTCACAGACATTTTCCTTGGGTGACCATCTACCATATTCCTTTAAATCACTTCTATATCTGGCCACATACTTATTCATGTCGTTATTCATCGCCAATTACTGTTAATGATTGAGGTGGCGAGAGTATTTGCGCCATGACGGTGGCAGTCCCAGCTGAACTCAGGTGAGCGACCCATGGCCATCTTGGCCCTCGTATTTTTTCGAAGTGTTTTGTTGCCAGTGTATTATCAGAAAATAATGTTCTTAGGACGTCTCTATGTATTTTGTTACCAGTGTGTTGTCATATGTAGTATGATATTGAATAGTGTCAGTGTGTTGCCAGATAGACTTTACATTATTTTGTTTTACCGTATTGCCAGTATATTGTCAGATGTCAATAAATGTTATCAGTGTGTATCCAGTGCAGTGCACGCCTTTTGTCAGCAGCTGACAACACACTGATAATAGTGCCAGTGTATTGCCAGATACAACAAAATGTACCCAGGTTTATACCAGTGTTTTGTCAGTGTATTTTCAGACAGACTTTTGTGTTACCAGTCTATTGCCATTGTGGTTTCAATCTGATATCAGTGTGTTGTCAGTGTGTTGACAGAAACACTATTTCATAAGGATAGTCTTAATTTTGTTTTCAAGTAATTTTGACTACAGTGTGTTTATGACTTCAAGAGATCAAAAGAGCTCCATATTTGACTTGAAATACAAAAGTTATTAACCCTGTTTCGAAAACATGCCAAAATGGGTTGTGCGCAAGATGGAGCCCTTAATTGTAGTTTGACTATTCTAAGAAGAGGTGAGCTTTCCTACTAGCCCCGACGTCGGCGTCCGCGTCTGATCTTGGTTAAAGTTTTTATTCAAAAGGCTTGTAACTGCAAAACTGCATGAATTATTCACTTGAAACTTAGAATATACATTTGTTATCAACTGCATCATCAGGTGCAACATTTCCCATAACGGTTTTGTATTTTGATAGACTTATGCCGCTTTTTCACATAGATTTTCTGGTTAAACTTTCTATTGAAAGTTTAATAACTTGAAAACTTCATACGTTATTCACTTGAAACTTGGAATGTACTTTTGTCATCAACTCCAACATCATGTGCAACATTTCCCATAACTCTGTTTTGTATTTTGACAGAGGAATGGCAGTTTTTAACACAGATGTTCTGGTTAAAGTTTATAATCAAGTCTTATAACTTCAAAACTTGATAGGTTATTCACTTGAAAACTTGGTGTGTTTCTTTGTCATTAACTACTGCATAAGGTGCCACAATCCACGTAATTCTGTTTTGTATTTTTGACAGCGGTATGCCCACTTTTCACATAGACTTTGGGGTTAAAGTTTTTGTTCCAGAGTCATATAATTCCTAAACTACATGTGGTATTCACTTGAAACGAGGAATATATGGAAGAAGTAATTGATAACTCAGCTGTCTTATTTCAACAAGTTATGCTCCTTCCACTTTTCAAAATATGAACTAACTGAAATACTTTGAATAATCGAGCTCGCTGTTCTCTGACAGCTCTTGTTTATCTCATATTGAACCGACTTGCACAGTTCGAGTATGATCATGAATGATTTAAATATATAATCAATCTTGTATATGTGCTTGCTTTATCGCGTTCAGCTTATTTTTAAGAGGTGGATATTTTCAATTCTTCATAAAGAATCTGGTATGGACACGAATACTTAAACGCCATTCCATTATTCAAATATTAAAATAAAATGCTAAATACACATTTTCAGCTTTAACGTTTCATGACCTTGAAAGAAAAGCGCAGATTGGATGGCTCACTTAAAACAAACAAAAATGTCCTGTATTTAACGCCAGATGCTTTTTATTTTGTAAATAATTTGCTGTATTTTTATCCATCTCTCTATTGCTAATATGCATTAAAGACATCAACATTAATTAAGACATAATGCAACATTCCCAATATCAGAAAAAAATCCATTTGATTGTTTAAGAGTCGTTGACCTTCTGAAAATTGTGTTTCACAAATTATTTGTAGAACTCAGTTCAATATTTCTGTGATAATGCCGTGATTAATTGTTCTTTGTACTTATATATTTTGAAAATGTCTTGATACAGCTGAACATCGTTATATTAAACTAGCTTTAATCAAAGTTTTGGATAAGTGGATGTGGAAACAAAATCCTCACTTTCTTCCTTCTTATTTTATGGTAAAATAAAAAGGCTATGTACACATTTTAGCTCAAATTTTTGTTATATAAAAGTTGTTTTCTTTTCCAAATACTGTTTTCACAATTATGTCTGGTTTGGTCTCAAAATGTTGACACCTGACACCACGATCCGAGTTTGTCACACATTGCAAACATCTTAAAACTTATTGTCTTTCAAGAAGTGTCTTTCAGCTGACAACAATAATAATCCTTCCTGTACAGTTCAATATAGGCAGATTTCTATTTACTAGTATGAATATATCAATCATTTAGACCTAATATTTGTATAAGGTCTTTTCGGATGATTTAAACTTTGGAAATGTCGTAAGTAATTTCAAATTCCCTGCCACTTCGAGATTACTAGGCTCAGATGTTTATGGTTGCAGGTGCCATGATAGCTGTGCTGTTGCTAATCATCATTAGTCTGGTAGGGCTTGGTTTTTATGTGTGTGTGCATAGACCATGGAACCCAAAGGATTCAAATCGAGCTAATGTAAGTTTTAAGGTTATGATCGAAACAAGTGTCAGAAAAAAGCAGCATAAATTATCAGCATTGTAACTGATTTTTATTTTAATGTTTTGTTTAACATTTGGACTATTTGTAAGAACATCATTCTGATGTATTTTGTCTGTTCAATTGACTTGTTTGTTGTTGAATACATTTAGTAACGTGCATAACCCACATCTGTAACTCAGAGCCATGCTGGTAAGGTTAAAGCCGCATTAAAGGTGCAAATTGTCATATTTAGCATAAACGATTAAACTGACATTTAAATATCTAGTAAAATTATATAATTGTATGTTTTAGCTTCTATTTTACCATGCATCAGAAATCTATTCAATTTTTGGATACCGTTTAAAATAAAAACACGGATCCTCCAAGTAAACTGTTTATAAACAAATGCTTTTATTTGCTAGTGTGTTGATTTTCACAAGTTCCATGCTTTTTAACATTAGTATTAATAGTCATAAACTGGATAAGTCATTTAAAGGGCCGTCTATGCAAAATATTGTATAGTATTTGAAGTTTGAAATATATAATACATACAACAATTTACGAACTAAAAATCACTTGGTAAGTTTCTGATAACTAATGAGTACATTTGCATAAAAAAACATGTTTATTTATAACTACATATTAGGCGTGTCATGAGAAAACCGGGCTTATTGCATGTGCGATAAGTTTTGTCCTGGGGTAGCCTGTGCAGTCCGGAGCGATACTTTCCGCTTTTATGATAATTTTTGTTTCAAGGAAGTCTTTTCTAAAGATAAATCCACTGTAGGCGGCAAGTGCAGTCCTGGATTACGGTAGCCTGTGCGGACTGCACAGGCTGATTCTGGAGTACACTACGCAGATGCAGTAAGCCCGGTTTTCCCACGTCACGCCTTATATGTTTTCTCAATTTGTTGTACCAATGTCTTTATTCAATTTTTGATACTCGTATAGGTTTATTAGACGACCCTCGAAGTTTAAACTCTTCACTGACCAATTTAACATTCCTTTTACAGGAAACTAGGACACCAAATGTCTTTAAAATCTAAACAATAAAGTGCAAAAAAACTATTCATGTTCTAATTATTTTAAGAAAATGTAAATGCATTTTTTGTAAAATATTAATACAATATTAACTTGCAGCACCTTGTCTGTGCCTTTAAATATACATGTTGATGTATTTGATGTACCGGTAGTTATTAATGTCGCGGATTTTTTGCCTGGACCCGTATTCGGTATCCCAATTGAATGTGTTTTGTTTGCATGGCAATCCATTCTTTAAGCCTACTGATGCTGATAAATTGCATTTAAGTGTTATGTTAATTATTATGATCATAAAACATTGAATCATTGAATAATTTCTGTAGGCTAGTGAAGCCCAACAAGCGCTCGACACTGTTCCAACTCGTCCAGTCCTCGGTAGTTCCGTTTGTATCATCAGTTTCAAGTCAAATCGCAGTGCAGAATACGGTACTCTTGTCAGCTCCGCTCTTGGTGTCGGAAGCAGTTCAATCATTTACTTGATCACACGGCACGCAGACATTCCTGGTTTACCCCACTGTAAGATGTACATCATGTGTGTGGAGTTTTCTGAAAGGTTAAACTATTTTCTTAGCTAATTCTTTTTCGCCTAAATAGCTTTTTTTGCAAAAAAAGTTTTTCAATTGTAAAAAATAGATTATATTTTGTTCAATTGATACACTAAATCGATGAAAACTCGATAAATATTTCTGTTTTATTTTTTATTTCAGACATGTTATTATAGAAGAACCAGGGCTTGCACTAGGTGACATGAAAAGGACAACATACAGTGCAGTGAAAAAAATGGGAGGTAAACAAATTAGTCAAACTTGTGTTACATCTTTTTGTTGTGCACAATTGGTCATCAGTTTTGTTCATAGAAATGACAGACTTCTCAATGAGTTGTTATACAGATTTTTGTATTATAAAAGCAGTGGTTCAGTTTATATTATATTTGCAATAGTCCATTATCCCTGTGCCAATACACATCAACTTATTTGCTGGATTTACTTCAAACTGCCTATAATGATAATAATTCTGATAGTTTTGCATTTATGGTTTAATTTTACTTACCGGTAAGCATTTTGAAGAAAAGGGTAGCTTTTCTATTCGTCCCGGAATCTGCGTCGGCTTTCGAGCTATGTTAAACTTTGTCCGTAAGCTATTTCTCGAAAACGCTGCATTCAAACTTAAAACATTTATTTCTCAAATGAAAATGGAAACATTAATTCCCCGTTTATTAGCTGGACTTTTTTAAAGAAATGGCAAGCTATTCTACAACGTCCGGGCTAGGTTTATGTTTTTCGGTAAGCTAGCTTCTCAAGAATGGCTGGAGGGATTTCATTCAAACTTGAAACACGTATTCTCTATATATACATGAACCCATTGGCCAATTTTGATAACTCTAGTAGAGAAATTTGTAAAAATTCTGGGCTTTTTAACACTGAGAATTTTTATATATAAGCTAATTGCATATGTGAAAGTTTTTCGGTATGCTAGTATTTCAGGAATGGCTTGAGGGATTTCATTTAAACTTAAATCACTTATTCCCTATATTAAAGTGAACCCGTACTCTAGTTTGAAATTTGTCAAAATTATGGGCCTTTTAACACTTCGAAATTTTACATTTTACGGGTAGGGTGGCTGCGTCAACTTTTGATTTACATAGATACCCTAAATCAATACTGTACTTGGAATTGCATTTGGGGTTGGTTGAATGAATAGAAAAAACACACAACAGTTTCTGCTCAATAACTCGAGAACAAGTTGAAATATTTAATTAAACTCAATTTATAGATACCGTAAAGCGAGACATTGCAGGAGATTGCATATGAGGGGGGTGGGGTCAAGGTCAGGGTAAATATTTTGAAAATTAGAAAAATGCTTTTCACTCAGTAACTGGAGAATGAAATTAACTAAGTTCACTTGGCCCCTAGTATACAAACTGTTTGTTTTAGAAAAAAAAGCCAGTAACTCTGACAAGTACAAGAAAAGTTGAGTGCACTGTCCTCCGCAGCTCTTGTGTTAGTAATGCCCTTTGAATGTCACCTTTGATGTCAGTGATGGCCATTGAATGTTAACTTATAATGAATTATGACGCTTAACTATTACAAGTGTATTGATATTGCTATATCGCTGCTACTATGCATATTTGTGAAAGAACAAAATGCGATATTACCGAATTAGTCAAATATTATTTCCATGTATTCTGTAAACTAGTTTTAAAACTGGTTAGTGATTGTATAACAGAATTAACAAGAATTTAAATACATATCTCCTATATCGTTTGATTGGAAAAAAAAAGAAAGAACTTGTTACTTCTAAATGAAAGATCGAAAGTGGGCGTTTATCCATTTATAAAACAGTTCTGAGCAAACTTGGTGTTTAGCAAATAATTACACAATGAATGCTCAAATAAGAGAAATCACATGATTTTTTTCAGACCCCATTATTTTCATTATATTAGTGAAACCTCCTTTTAAGTGTAGTAACATCTTTAAAATGTCAGATTAACCTTTTGTGTTTGTCTAAATGTGTGCAGTTGCAGCTGGTCATGCATTTTTCATTGTTACATATTACAGAGAATTTATAGCTCGACCACGTTACCCTGACACTTGTGAACTTTATTACCATAAATACGCGCTTGAATTATTTCCTACATAATATATTCGGTTTTCTTCGTGCACGTGTTTAACGAGTTTAATGATACCAAAACAGTATTTTGTCGAATTAACTCAATTCCAGTACGGAAACTAATATATTTATTGTAACAGTATTTTAATATATTCATGCATAAAGGTCAGTGTTTGCAAGCTATAACAAGAGTTTTCAAATATAATCTGTGTTGTTTTCTTGTAACCTAATACGTTGGAATGTATACGTTTATACATGTAATTGTATGTTGTTTATAATACAAATTTCAGTGCAGAATTTCAGGGTTAAAAAATTAATAAAGTCAGAATGGAAAGAAGTTACTGAACCAAAGTCAGGTTATATTATATTGAAAATCAGTACATTTTCAACATTGGGTTCGAGTGACAAAGTAACTTGTGCATTATTATCTTGAAATGTTTTAAAAGAGGGTTATATCTATAGAAATATTAATGAAAGTTTTTAATAAAATTATATTGAAGATCAGTACATTTTGCAACATTGGGGATCGAGTGACAAAGTAACTTGTGCGTTATTATCGTGAAATGTTTTAAGAGGGTTATATCTATAGAAATATTAATGAAAGTTTTAAATAAAATTATATTGAAGATCAGTACATTTTTCAACATTGGGGATCGAGTGACAAAGTAACTTGTGCATTAGTATCATGGAATGTTTTATGAGGGAAATATCAGAAGAAATATTTATATAAAGTTTTTAATATCATCCAAAAACTTTTTTCATATTTGTTATGAAGGGAAACTTCGGGGGCATATAGTAATCACATCGTCCGTCCGTCTGTCTGTCTGTCTGTCTGTCTGTCCGTCCGTCCGTCCGTCATGCCGTTTGTGAGGAGCATAACTCCATTAGTATTGAAGTGATTCAAATGAAACTTCAAATAATGATATAGGACAATGAGAGAATGTGCCGAGTCCAAGGACCACAACTATTTCTTGAATATTTACAGAGTTATTGCCCTTTGTTTAATTTTCTTGTGCAGAGCATATCTCCATTAGTATTGATGGCATTCAAATGATACTTTATATAATGATAGAGGACAATGAGAGAAAGTGCAGAGTACAAGGACCATGACTCTTTTAAAAAAAAATTATTGAGTTATTGCCATTTAATTAATTCTCTTGTGCGGAGCATAACTCCATCTGTATTGAATGGATTGAAATGAAACGCCATATTATGATAGAGGACAATGAGAGGAAGAGCAGAGCACGAGGACCACAACTCTTTCTTCAATATTTACAAAGTTATTGCCCTTTGTTTTATATCCTTATGTGAAATATTAATTTTCTTGTGCGGAGAAACTCCATTGGTATTGAAGGCATTCAAATAAAACTTCATATAAAGATAGATGACAATGAGAGGAAGTGCAGAGCACAAAGACCGTAACTCTTTCTTCATGATATATTGAGTTAGTGCTCTTTGTTTAATTTTATTGTGCGGAGCATAACTCCATTAGTATTGCAGGGATTCAAATTAAACTTCATGCAATGATAGAGGACAATGAGAGAGAGTGCAGAGCACAAGGACCACAACTCTTTCTTCAATATTTACGGAGTTATTGAATTTTGCTTTATTTCCTTTTGTGAAGCATATTCATTTTCTTGTGCGGAGCATAACTCCATTAGTTTTGAAGGGATTCAAATGAAACTTCATATAATGATAAAGGACAATGAGAGGAAGTGCAGAGTACAAGGACCACAACTATTTCTTCAATATTTATGGAGTTATTGCCCTTCAGTTAATTTTCTTGTGCAGTGCATGACTCCATTAGTATTGAAGTGATTTAAAATAAATCCACATATATTGATAGAAGATGTTGAGACTAAGTGCATAGTACATGGACCATAACTCTTTTTGTTGGAAGCGTGATTTTTGCCAACATGTAACTGACATTGTGTTGCCTTCCTCTGACATGCATATGCTTTGGGGGCATTCGTTAAATTATGCATTTGAATAACGTTATTGAAAATAGTGTCTATATGTTCATAGATAATGAAAAATTACTCATTTAACTTACAGGGGAATATTTGTTTTACAGCATAGCTGACTAACCCAACTTTTGACTTTCTCAATATCCAATCAAATGTTGTGAAAATTCCCGTTAGTAGTCCCGAATGAATAAATCCTTGCCTTGCATCGGCTTATTAAAAACAAAGTCCCACTACACTGGTCATAAGCGAGTGTGTGCAACTTCCCAAAAATAAAGAGGGCAAATTCATAACAATTTTGGAATACTGATGGATAATTCAATAAATGTATAACACAGCTCGCACAAAATGATAGCTTTCATATATAAGAAACAATATTTGACATGTAATTTACATGTTTTAGATCAATACATGTGTCATTGTGCAATGATTAAATGAATACATTGGAATACTTTTGAGTGTTCCTTCTATAGACGTATGCAATAAGCATACTTTAAATAGCATTAAGGGCGTATATTGATAGGGCATTATGACCTGCTGCTCATGAATGAATTTATCCTGGACTTCAAGGTCAGTGTGAGGTCATTGTTTCTGAGCTGAAAATATATGTGCAGTTGAAAATGCAAGGAGTTTAAATTCGGAAGGAAATTTACTTGTTACTAAAATACAATGCGGTGTATGCACAGATACCCAATGTAATGTGTTTATTTTATTTAAATAACATATACCCATTATTTTCTGTTTTCTTGTAAATATTCTTTTAATTTTATAAGGTAATCCTCAAGGAACGGAAGAGCACACAAAGTCATAGTTTATAAATGTTTAAAAGAACAAGTAACGTAAACATACACATGTATAATGCTCTGTTAGGAGGTGTATAGTATGATTTAGTCTGTGAGTACTGTGTGCTGTTTAGATCTAGTAAGTCATGTGGCAGATAATTCAATTCTAAAATTCCAAACAAGTAACACATATGTCAGTTTTGCCTTTATTTCAGTTTACATTCCCTTTTTTCATAAATTACCATAGACGCCGAATATCTTTTTAAAGATATTTCTTGTTTATATATTTAAAATATTGAGAAGAAATACATATTTATTTTATAGGTGCGTTAGTGATATTGTACGTAAACCATCGTGGATCCCAGAATATCCCAAATCTTTACCACAAGGACATCTACTGTATCAGCAGGCTACCTGAGTTGCTGCAACTGGAGCAGCGTAACCGGTTTATTAGTACCTATGACCAGCTGAATGACAGCCAGAAGGCTGCCTTGAAGCAAGCTGTCAAAGAGGCACTAGGCTGAAGAAAATTGTGTAGTGGTCTTTGGCCCTTGAAACATGCCATCTAGAATATTAGAATAGATTTGTAATCCCCCGCCACGAAGCGGGAGGGGGGTTATAGGAATGCCCTTCGTCCGTCCGTCCGTCTGTCCGTAACATTTTCGTGTCAGCTCCATATCTCCTATACCCTTTGAAGGATTTTCATGAAACTTGGCTCAAATGTTTAGGTCATTGAGACGATGTGCATAAGGCATGAGTCAGCCACGCCGGCTGAAGGTCAAGGTCACACTTGAAGGTCAAATATTCGAGCCTCCATTTTCGTGTCCGCTCCATATCTCCTTTACCCTTTGAAGGATTTTCATGAAGTTTGGCTCAAATGTTTAGGTCATTGAGACGATGTGCAGAAGGCATGAGTCAGTCACGCCGGCTCAAGGTCAAGGTCACACTTGAAGGTCAAATATTCGAGCCTTCATTTCGTGTCCGGTCCATATCTCCTATGCCTTTTGGAGGATTTTCATGAAACTTGGCTCAAATGTTTAGGTTTTTGAGACAATGTGCAGAAGGCATGGGCCTTTCATGCCAGCTCAATGTCAAGGTCACACTTGAAGGTTAAATTTTTGAGCCTCTATTTTCATGTCCGTTTTAGTGTCCGCTCCATATCCCCTATACCCTTTGAAGGATTTTCATGAAACTTGGCTAAAATGTTTTTCCCATTGAGACCATGTGTGCAGAAGGCATAAGCCAGTCACGCCAACTCAAGGTAAAGGTCACACTTGAAGGTTGAGTGTTTGAGCCTGTATGTTAATGTCCGTTCTATATATCCTGTGCCCTTTAAAGGATT
The DNA here is from genome assembly GCA_027627225.1 of Congeria kusceri. Classification (NCBI taxonomy): domain Eukaryota; kingdom Metazoa; phylum Mollusca; class Bivalvia; order Myida; family Dreissenidae; genus Congeria; species Congeria kusceri. The sequence continues at coordinate 39,052,320 of CM051030.1, forward strand.
TTCATGAAACTTGCCTCAAATTTTTATCACATTGAGGCAATGTGCAGAGAGCATGAGGCAGTCAGGCCGCCTCAACTTCAAGGTCACACTTGAAGGTCAAATGTTTGAGCCTCCATTTTTGTGTCTGCTCCATATCTCTTATGCCCTTTGAAGGATTTTCATCAAACTTGGCTCAAATGTTTATCACACTGAGGCGATGTGCAGAAGGCATGGAGCGGTCTTGCCACCTCAAGGTCAAGGTCACACTTAAAGGTCAAATGTTTGAGCCTCCATTTTCGTGTCAGCTCCATATCTCCTATGCCCTTTAAGGAATTTTCATGAAACTGATTAAGGTCAGTGTGATAAAAAGTCACCTTTGAATTTCTAATGAAGGATCACGGCGGGGGATATTGCTGTCCTTTGGACTGCCTTGTTCAAATGAACTTTCTAGTATTACGTGTTATTTTATATTTTGTCAATTATATTTTTAAATATTCATGTTGGATATGATAATTTTAGGATGTTTAAAATGCGAGGAAGTCTGAATGATTTATCATACAGAATTTTAAAAAATGTTAGAATGTAGAAACACCATCAGCATTTTCTCCAAGAATTAATATACATGCTGGTTATTTTTAGAGCCAATGTATATCAATTAGGGATGGGACCGAATACTGAAATCAATATTCGAATATTCGTTTTAGGTATTTGAATATATTCGAATATTCGTTTTGTAAATACTACTATATACGGCACTCTGTCCGAATAAATACCTATCCGAAATATTGTACTACATGTACGCAGTTGTTTTACCTTGTTTCAGTGGTAAATGAGCGATGTAACTTAGTGAGTGTTTGGAAAATATAAAGAAATGTAAAATATTGTTAAATGTATTATTAATTAATTTGTTAATCGTTCCGTACACAAATTTCTCATTACATAGATTACACGTTGCCTGGGTTTTGTCTAATGACCGCATCAAGTGCTTCCAAGCACATGATGGTGGCATTGTTTATTAATCAAGACTCTTGCATAATATACGGTGTTGATATAATGGAGAATAATTTACAAGTGATGTATATTAAGATTGACCGGATGATGCAAATTTTGTTAAAGAAATTGATTGGCTGATAATGGTTTCATTTTGATTGGTTTGCTTAGAGAGTAATTGTAATTTACTGTAAACAAGTTAACCGTATAGATGTCACATAAGGACAATAAACAACAATGTACGCCTTGTGCAAACTGTGAAACCGTTATCACAACATGGCCCAGTTTTGTTATTTGTGGAAACAATGCGTCATATTTGCGCCTTCTACAAACCGTTAATTCGCGGCCCTTGTAAAGACGTGGCCCCCCCTGCCAATTATCAATTGTCGTTAATTGGACATGTTTGGCATGTGTTGTAAAAACGTTACACTGCCCCCGCCCACCTGCTAGGCAGGAAATAGGACTGAAATTCATGTTAACTTTGCAATCAAACTGGAAAAAAAGCATGATTTTTTTAAAGAAATTTTGTTCTTTAAAAAATTTGAAAATCGAATATTCGTATTCGTTTTTTTATATTCAAATATTTTCCGATATTCGAATATTCGAGTATTCGGTCCCATCCCTAATATCAATACATAATCTATCAAGGAACTATTAATTTTTAATGATCATGTGTGCTATTCAAAAGAAATCAATATAAAGAAATCAATATCTTCTATATAGGTATGTAAGAGATATCAAATATGTTATAACATGTATATAAAATATTTCTAACAGAATTTCATCAGCATAGTCTTTTAATATTTTGTTACTGTTTGATATTTATGAATACAATATTTCAATGAACTTAAAACATTAAGTATAAATGCATCAGTTTTAGTGTCATTTAATTCAAGACTTTTTCACAATATTTCTTTATTCCTAAGGTTAATTTCTTCAGTTTTCTGCAAAGACAATTTAAAATGAACTGAGAATCACATACAATTCAAGCAACAAGGAACAATTACCATATTCCAAATGATATATTTTCCCTTTACATGTAACGTGTGTTTTAGTAAGATATTTGTTGGTTTTCAATTAGCATCTATAAATGTGTTTAATTTAGGCACAATTATTAACTACCTAAGCAGTTTGTAAATAAAACATATTTATAAAAACTAGTTATTGGTAAATTGTTGCACTAACGGGTAGTCATACGGATTAGGGTAATAATTATAAAAAAAAACATCGGAATCGTATTAACCGATGTAGAATGATGAAAAACAAAGCAGAATGTAAACAATGCTATGTTATGCAATACGATGAATAATGAAATGATGAATGAATGTTCGTGCATGGTTTGTTTTTGGTTAGTTTCTGTGAGATGTGTTTTTTTTTTATATTAAATTAAACACTATTAGGTGTGTGCAATTAATAAAATGTTTTTATTGAATGCAATAATCATAGCATTTGACATGTACCTTATATACATTACCATTTGAATGAAGCGGTTGTTGAAATGTCTAAAGTGCACAAGAATGTAAACACCCCAAGCGTGTGAATCTACATTTAAACGTCAAACATAGGATGACCAACGTGTCAGTATGTTTATATAATCAGACTATATATATGGTATTATTTTCATTTTTAGCTCACCTGAGCACAAAGTGCTCATGGTGAGCTTTTGTGATCGCCCGTTGTCCATCGTCCGTGCGTCCGTGTGTCCGTCCGTGGTCACCTTTTCATTCAAACAACATCTCCTCCTAAACCACTTAGCAGATTTTCACCAAACTTCACAGGAATGGTCATTGGGTGACCCTCTTTGAAAGTTATTCAAATCGTTACGGTCCGCTGCATATGTAGGTCACAAGAGCTAAAAATATATTTAAACAGTGTAAACTTGAAAAATCTTCTCTGAAACCGCAGGGCCCAGAGGTTTCATATTTGGTATGGTACATCCTATAGTGGTCCTTTACAAAGATTGTTCAAATGATGCCCCTGAAGTCAAAACTGGCCACGCCCAGGGGGTCACATGGTTTATATAGACTTAAATAGCAAAACGTCTTTAAAAATCTTCTCTGAAACTGCAAGGCCCAGAGGTTTCATATTTAGTATGTAACATTCTATAGTGGTCCTCTACAAAGAATGTTCAAATTATGCCTCTGGGATCAAAACTGGCCACGCCCAGGGGGTCACATGGTTTATATAGACTTAAATAGCAAAACGTCTTTAAAAACCTTCTTCTCTGAAACCGCAAGGCCCAGAGGTTTCGTATTTAGTATGTAACATCCTATAGTGGTTCTCTACAAAGATTGTTAAGTTATGCCCCATGGGTCAAAAATGACCACACCCCAGGGGTCACATGGTTTATATAGACTTAAATAGCAAAATGAGTTTAAAATTCTTCTCTGAAACCTCAAGGCCTAGAGGTTTCATATTTGGTATGTAACATCGTATCGTGGTCCTCTACAAATATTCTTCAATTTATGCCCCTGGGGTCAAAACTGTTCACGCCCTGGGGGTGACATGGTTGACATAGACTTAAATACCAAAATGACTTAAAACCTTCTCCTCAGAAAGGGCAAGACCCACAGCTTTCCTGTATTTGGTACGTAACATTGCATAGTGGTCCTCTCCAAAGATTGTTTAAATTATGCCCCTGGGGTCAAATCTGGCCACACCCCGAGGGGTCACATGGTTTATATAGACTTAAATAGCAAAATTACTTTAACAATCTTTACATGAAACTGCAAGGCCCAGAGGTTTGTTTAAGATTGTTCAAATTATGCCCCTGGGATACAAATAAGCCACGCATCAGGGATGCAAATTCCTATTGGGTTACAAGGTCTCATGTGAGGGCCCTCAGGACCCTCTTGTTCATTATCAGTCGGTCTGTTGGATTTTTGGTTTCCGGACGATAACTCAAGAAGGGCTTGATATATTCAAAAAAGGTTGGTACACATGTGTAACATCATGAAATAAAGGTCAAGTTCGCCTTTGGTTGCAAACCACTAAATTTTGACAGAGTTATGGCCCCCTTTTCGACTTAAATTCCCTTAAAACATGGTTTCCTGACGATTACTCAACAATGGTTTGACATATTCAAATAATTATTGGTATACATATGTAGCATCATAAAATACGGGTCCGACTTTGGTTACAAATCACTAAATCTTGACAGAGTGATGACCCTTTTTTGACTTAAATTCCCTAAAAAACATGGTTTCCTGATGATAACTCAACAACGGCTTGACATCTTTAAATAATTATGGGTACACATATGTAGTATCATAAAATACAGGTCAAGTTCGCCTATGGTTACAAACCACTAAATTTTGAGGCGGCGTCAACTTTTCGTTTCCGAGAACAAATTGAGCTATTGAAATGAAACTTCATACATAGATACGTTATATCAAGACCTCGCTTGGGATTGCATATTGAGTGGGTGGGGTCAAGGTCACTGTTACTAAAAATTGAAAAACGGTCTCCGCTCAATGACTTGATAATACGTTAAGATATTTTAATGAATTTTCATATAGATACCTTATTGCGAGGCCTTGCTTGGGATTGCATATGGGGTGGGTGGGGTCAAGGTCACCGTTACTAAAAATAGAAAAACAGTTTCCGCTCAATAATTTGAGAACGCATCAAGATATTTTAATGAAATTTCATACATAGATGCCTTATATTGAGACCTCGCCTGGGATTGCATATAGGGTGGGTGGGGTCAAGGTCAAGGTCACCATTACTAAAAATAGAAAAACGGTGTCCGCTCAATAATTTGAGAACGCATCAAGATATTTTAATGAAATTTCATACATAGATGCCTTATATTGAGACCTCGCCTGGGATTGCATATAGGATGGGTGGGGTCAAGGTCAAGGTCACCATTACTAAAAATAGAAAAACGGTGTCCGCTCAATAATTTGAGAACGCATTGAGATATTGTAAAGAAACTTCATACATAGATACATTATATTGAGATTTCCCCTGGGATTGCATATGGGGTGGGTGGGATGAAAGTCAAGGTCACCGTAACTAAAAATAGAAACACGGTTTCCACTCAGTAACTTGAGAATGCATTGAGATATTTTAATGAAACTTCATACATAGATACCTTATATCGAGACCTCGCTTGGGATTGCATATGGGATGGATGGGGTCAAGGTCACCATTACTAAAAATAGAAAAACTCGTTCCGCTCAATAAATTGAGAATGCATTGAGATATTTTAATGTAACTTCGTACATAGATACCTCATATTGAGACCTTGCTTGGGATTGCATATGGGGTGGGTGTGGTCAAGGTCACCATTTTTAAAAATATACAAACAGTTTCCGCTCAATACCTAGAGAACGAATTGAGATATTTTAATGAAACTTCATATGTAGATACCTTATATCTAGACCTCTTGTGATTGCATATGGGGTGGGTGGGGTTACGGTCACCTTTTCTAAAAATAACTTAAGAACTGAATAACTTAATAACTTGTTTAGATATTTTAATGAAACTTCATATGTAGATACCTTCTATTGAGTCCTCGCTTTGGATTGCAATGTCATAACCACCATTTCCTAGCCATAGATATATGACCTTCACCTTGCACCCAGAACTTTCTTTCATTATAGTGCTGACTTTTGTGCATTTTGTTAGAAACATTTGTTTTTTGTAGAATATCGTGGAATTTCCACGTTTCTTGTTAAATTATTTTTGGTACACATGTGTAACATCATAAAATACAGATTATGTTCAACTGTGGTTACAAACTACTAAATGTTTACAGAGTTATGACTCCTGTTACAATTACATTTTTCCAAATACACTGTTAAACATTCACAAATAAAGTATTTGTGACAAGGCCATATTCTGGGGGTATATCCGTCACTCGCGTGACAATTCTAGTTGCTCTTCACTTTAAATCTATTGTCAATTGATATTTTTCCTTATTTGCATGGATTCGGTCCATTTATATTGTAGCATCTATATTAGTGTTTTCGAATATCGATCGTATTGGTAACATTAAGTTCACTATTGCTGCCATAAATTTATAAGTGTACTGTACCAATAACTTCATTTCATTTGCATACATGTACATGTACTAGCATACAAGATTGATGTAATACAACAGTTATTGTTGTGATTGATGTTATTTGAACCGCTTCAAATACTTACATACGGTACTTGTTATAATTATTGATAGCTTAACTATATCTTGTTTTCAGTTATGATTGCATTGTTAGCTTAACAATATTTTGTTTGCAGTAACGATCGCATTGTTTTTTTTTAGCTCGCCTGAGCACGAAGTGTTCGGTGAACTATTGGTATAGGGGACCTCTCCTGCGTCGTCCGTATGCCGTCAACAATTTGTTCGTTCTTACGATTGAGACTTCACTTTTTATCCAAACTTGCACAGTTTGTATATGACCATAAAATCTCGAACGCTATCGATAATGGGCCAGATCAGACCAGGAACAGTAGAGTTATTGCTCTTTCTATGGAAAAATGCAAAACATTGATTATGATTCAAATAGAGACTTCACTTTTATCCAATCTGGACCAAACCTCTACAGTTGGTGTATGACCATAAGACCCTTGTCACAGTCAAATATTGACCAGATTGGACCAGAAACACCAGGGTTATTTACCTTGTTGATATAAATTGCTACAAAACTGCACCTGGTGCAGAATAGAGTATTTTTTTTAATCAGTCAACCAAACTTGCACCGTTTGTTTAAGACTATAAGATCTCAGACGTTATCAAATATTGGCCCGCTCGGACTAAAATTATCAGAGTTATTGTTCTTTTTTGTGATAAAAAAGCAATAATTAACAGTGTTTATATAAACACTTCATGTTAATGTAATCCTCATCACACTTTCACATTGTGCATGGCCATCTCAGACATTCTTAATTAAACATCCAGATTAGAGCAGAAATACTGGAACTATAGTCCTTGTTTCATAATAAAATGCAAACCATTACTTCCATTACTTTAACCAAGCAAAAGTTTTAATCCGGAACTACTCTCTGTAGGCTATTTGCCTTGCACTCTAAGGGAGACAACTTCCTTATAAACTTGCTGAGCAGTTCATGGGAGATAACTTACTTTAAGAACAGGTGCTATTCTCTGGACAAATTAAATTCACCACCACCACCATAACCAGCTCCACACACAGACGTAGGTCACTGCATAAACGGCTGTAACTAGACACTCCACTGACCTTTGTGCAGTGAAAATTCATTCATGTTCATTTTTATTTTGTGTCTACATTTGTGGGGAGCATTCACTAAAATGAAGTTGTAAATACTGTTAATTTCCATGATATTCAGTTTGAGTATCATTAATAGTAAGACAACATTTATGATCAACTTTCATTCGTTAAATACCAGCATGGTGCAAGTTACATATACATTCAATTTGTGGGAAATTATGACTGATACAGGGGAATAAATACAGGAGTGACAACGGACACTCCTGGCCAATAAATTGTTGTGTATAAATGACAAAATAGCTTACATACTTTCTTTTGTTTCTACATTTACCACAGTGTCATTTACTTAATGAAAACATACCAGAACCGACTGTATAGAAAACTAATATGAAAACCATAAGCGAAAAGAAAACACCAGCAATACCAAGACATGATAGCTTGTAACACTGCAAGACGCAATAAATCTAGGCAACCCATCTAACCCTATTGGCGAATACACATTTTATTCTTGTGGTTTCTTCACAAAAATATCTGATTGCAAGATTCATAAAATAGACCTGTGTGTGGATACTTACTTGAGCATGACTTTTATTGTTTGTTTTTGATATGCAAGGGTTACAAGCCAAGGAGTTAAATAAATATGGAAGTTAATCAGCTGAACAAATGATTTTCGACCCTTATGGCACACAAGTCATGCTTAATAACATTTCTTCAAACCTGTCTTCGCCTTTGCGTGGTTACTCAGGTGAGCCCTTTGGGACATCATGGCACTCTTTTTATGAATATTAAATTATGTAGTATTGTTTACACGTCTTTGACGAATATGAACACACATTGTTTTAAGTACTTAACTTTAATATGAACAAAAAAAGATTTAAGAACTATAACTTACATATCAAACAATTAAATGAAGAAAACAAGGGGCAACCATGTGTGATAGACATTTTTTGCATTCTTACATGTTAAGGAAAATGTTAATGGGGATTAGAAAAAAAAACGAACTTTGTTATCGCTTTTTCGTATTTTTAAATTGTAATTATACTTAATAACCATGGTAACATAGCTGCAAGGATACTTTATAAATATGTAATGCATTTGTTTTATTATATTTGCGTCTGTAATAAGAATACATGTAAATGATTGTATGAGTGAATTTCTTAGCTTTAGTCTGTTTCAATTTATAACTTTTTTTATAAGCAAGCGTCAATAAGCGTTATTGGAATGCATAGGTTTCACTCGCCGGTCCCGAAAAGTACGAAATCAATCAGAGTTCATCCTAATATTTAAATATTAAAATGTGGCCAATGAAAACAGTTGCGTTTCTAAAATATAGTTCATCCTTTTTTTTCCCATATTATCTTATTTTTTCATCATATACATGTAAAGAACTTTACTGGGACCATACTGAGATGCGTGATCTTGTATGGCATGACACTTTGCTTACTTATTGTTTATAAGTGCTTTGCGAGTGACAATAAAATTAGGTGAAACATTTGCTGTTTATTTCTTTATCGATGTCGTGTAAAGCATATATATTTTGAGCACGAGTCTTGCTACATATAAGTGTACCCAGGGAACAAGTAAAGTTCTAGAGGGCAAACGCATATGTCTTACTCATGACTTTGAGATTTGTTTTAAGCGAACTTTTCCGTACTATTTATTAGTCATTATTTAATTATATTCTGAGGTTACGTTATAAAATATATGTAAATACTTGCTAATTTAAGTCGCCTAAGTGTAATTACTCTGTGATTAAAATATTACAAATAATTTCTATAACGTTTGGAATGACAACTGCCATGACAACTTCCAGTGTATCGACATCCTGCATATTTCCTTTTATATTGTGTTTATGTATTTTGCTGGGTGTTGTTAAGGTCACAAATAAGGTCGAACTATCATGACATGGTAAAATTACAACTAAGACATCTGTGAGTCAAAATTGACATTCAATATGCTATGAAAGTATAACATAATACAGAAGTGAAATTTGAGCTAATGTAAAACAGATCTGAGATTCAATATATGACAATATATGCCTGGGCAGCTACATGAGTAAAAACCTCCCTTAAGCGCATTAAGTATAGAGGTTAAATATATTAAGAAGAAAACAATCAATACATGATAAGACGGCTAAGAAATCACGACAATCATTACATGACTGGACGCCTAAAACGAGAACTAGAACAATGTCTATGGCTATCTCGGGATGAGTAGGGTTGGTAATAAATTGATGACCAAAATTGCGAAGCAGCTGCCTACGCCAAAAATCAGTATGTGAATAGTCTGGAAGACCAGCGATTGATTTGTCAAGTATCGATTACGTGATACAAGTAGTTTTTTTCATTAATTAGTCCAATCTCATAACAGAGTTGTCGTTCGTTGCTCTCACCATACACCTCTGTAATGGGCTCAATGTCAAGAATCTTGTCAAAGCGGAAAAAGGTATTGAACGCATGTTAAGGTTGAATTTTAGGACCACAAGCATTGAAATAATGATTACGTGTTTTTTTTTAAATTATCATTAATGTTTACAAACAAAATAGCTTTGATTCCTATTATGTGAGCTATTATCTTGCCCATGTACGCAGATGGAATCAGTTCGCAGATGTAAACAAAATAATAGGATGGTATTGTGCTTTGCGTTTGAATATTATGATCATGTGACTAAAGCCACGTGCATGAGTTGGGACTCCTTTCCGAGCCAACTACTGAGGTGAATGGAATGTAGCCGGTGTACAAGAGATTGGGATTAGTCCAGAACAAAGGAAGTACTTAAATAACTTCCGTCACATGGAGAAAAACTCGTACTATGAAAGTACATACAAGTATAAAAGTTTTATAGTAGGGCGATTTCGAGAGATTGAATCATGTGACCTACTTTTTCCTTTGCAGACTCCAAAGCAAATAACAATCGATACCCCCAAATTTATACGTTCCATCGTCTATTTTGGCCCGTTCAGGATTAGTCGACACGTGAACTGTAAAACATATTATTGCGTTTGCATTGAATAGTTTGCATGCAAATCTATATATCTACCAAAGTGTTTATAGTTGGGAGTATAAAAATGAGCAGTTGGATTTGTCTTGTGTTAAAATGGCATGGCAGAAATTCAATTTCATTCAAAAAAATTGTCTTCTCTGTCAGGAAATACACTATATTTCTAGCCAACAGTCTTTCTTTGCTATTAGATATTTATATTATTGAGACGGGGTTTTAAAGGCTTAGTTTACGGAATGCCTTGCGTCTCTGTGGGGTATACCACTCTGTGTATTGGTCCACCATAAAATACTTTTTATTATCTGCAATATTTTCTCTCAGCTGACTTAGCAATGGCTAACTGCACTGTTTCTTCTGCAGCAGTGCATTGATATAAGCTGATTAGGGTAGCCACACTGTGACCACAGTAGGGTGCCAATATACAGGAGTACAATACCCGAGATTTTTAGCTCACCTGAGCACTAAGTGCTCATGGTGAGCTTTTGTGATCGCCCGTTGTCCGTCGTTCGTGCGTGCGTGTGTGCGCCGTCAACTGTTCATTAAACAACATCTCCTCCTAAACCGCCTTTCAGATTTTCACCAAACTTCACAGGAATGACCCTTGGGTGGACCTCTTTCAAAGTTGTTCAAATCTTTCCGGTCCGCTGCATATATAGGTCACCAGAGCTAAAAATAGATTTAAAAAGTGAAAACTTAAAAAAATCTATGAAACCGCAAAGCTCAGAGCTTTCATATTTGATATGTGACATCCTCTAGTGGTCCTCTACAAAGATTGTTCAAATGATGCCCCTGGGGTCAAAACTGGCCCCGCCCCGGGGGTCACATGGTTTATATAGACTTATATAGCAAATGACTTTAAAAATCTTCTCCTCTGAAACTGCAAGGTCTAGAGGTATCGTATTTGGTATGTAACATTGTATAGAGGTCCTCTACAAAGTTTGTTCAAATAATGCCCCTGGGGTAAAAATTGGCCACGCCCCGGGGGTCTCATGGTTTATATAGAATATATAGCAAAATGACTTTAAAAATCTCCTCTGAAACCGCAAGACCCAGAGGTTTCATATTTGGTACGTAACATCCTTTAGTGGTCTTTTACAAAGTTTGTTCAAATTATGCCCCTGGGGTCAAAACGGGCCGCCCCCCGGGGGTCACATGGTTTATATAGAATATATAGCAAAATGACCTTAAAACTCTTCTCCTCTGAAACCACAAGGCCCAGAGGTTTCATATTTGGTATGTAACATCCTATAGTGGTCCTCTCCAAAGATTGTTCAAATTATGCCCCTGGGGTCAAAACTGGCCACGCCCCAGGGGTCTCATGGTTTATATAGAATATATAGCAAAATGACTTTTAAAATCTTCTCTGAAATTGCAAGGCCCAGAGGTTTCATATTTGGTATGTAACATCCTTTAGTGGTCCTTTACGAAGTTTGTTCAAATTATGCACCTGTGGTCAAAACGGGCCACAACCTGGGGGCCACATTGTTTATATAGAATATATAGCAAAATGAGTTTTAAAATATCCTCCACTGAAACCACAAGGCCCAGAGGTTTCATATTTGGTATGTAACATCCTATAGTGGTCCTCTACAAAGATTGTTCAAATTATGCCCCTGGGGTCAAAACTGGCCACGCCCAGGGGGTCACATGGTTTAAATAAACCTATATAGCAAAATGTCGTAAAATCTTCTCTGAAACCGCAAGGCCCAGAGGTTTTGTATTTGGTATTTAACATCCTATAGTGGTACTCTACAAAGATTTTCAAATTATGCCCCATGGGTCAAAACATACCACACCCCATTGGTCACATGATTAATATAGATTTAAATAGCAAAATGACTTTGAAATTCTTCTCCTCTGAAACCGCCAGGCCTAGAGGTTTCATATTTGGTATGTAACATCCTATAGTGGTCCTCTACAGATACTGTTCAAATTATGCCCCTGGGGTCAAAACTGGTCACGCCCGGGGGGGATAAATGATTTATATAGACTTAAATAGCAAAATGACTTTAAAAATCTTCTCTGAAACGGCAAGGCCCACAGCTTTCCTATATTTGTAACTTAACATTGCATAGTGGTCCAAAGATTGTTCGAATTATGCCCCTGGGATCAAATCTGGCCACCCCCTGAGGGGTCACATGGTTTATATAGACTTAAATAGCAAAATGACTTAAAAAATCTTTACCTGAAACCGCAAGGCCCAGATGTTTGTTCAAACTTGTTCAACTTCTGCCCCTGGGATAAAAATAAGGTTACAAGGTCTCAGGTGAGCGTCTTAGGGCCCTCAGGGGCCCTCTTGTTTGTTTTAGGGGGGGGTCATATAAAGAAGGATTAAACTAGGCCTTTAAGGATCACAACACCACAATACACATATCGGGTTTCGTGCATTTTTTTTCAACATTTTCTATACGAAATCTGTTCTGGTTTTATAGCATTCTGGGTAATAAATTAAAAGATGGTCTCCGCCTTTGAATTCACACAGGATATTACATACGCTGCCAGCGTTTTGATTTGGTCATGTTATGTATTTACATCGCAGAGGTTTCTCTCGCTAGCTCATACATAGTTCCATACCATACTAAGTCTAAAGCTTCCCTACTACCAAACAACACTTCTCTGTCGCAGTTCGTATCTAGCCGACTTTACAGCATATGACTAACAGAGATATGCTTGTACGGTTGTCCCACGAATCCAAATATTTATTTCTTGATCTGCGAAGTTGAAAATTTTATGTTTTCGTAGTCAAGTAGTGATCGTTCACGATACTTGTAAAGTGGAAGGTTGCTTTGAAGGCATTGTTAAATCCTTCTTCATTTGACCCCCCCCCCCACCCCAATTCTGGTGTATTGCACTCCTGCGTATTGGCACCTTGATGTGGTCACAGTGTAGCAACCCTTATCAACTGAGATTCGTACACTGTTGCAATTGAAACGGTGCACTCAGCCATTACCCAGTCAGCAGAGATAAAAGACTGCAGATAAATGATAAGAGGTTTTATCGTGGGCCTATACACAGAGTGCATTACCCCTATGGACATTCCTTAAACTAGGCCTTTAGGGCACATGTTTACGTTATCAGCAAACCCCCATTTTATACATCGCGTTTTTAAATAAAATATTATTAAATGAATTGTATTACATGTAACAAAACATAAAGTCATATCATAGTCGAATTAATATTTATAGATACAGTAAATTCATTATCTTACATATGCAAACAATAGAATTTAACCAATACTTGAATTATCTACTATTTTACCTGTATAAATGTGTGACTTAATTATAACTTGGGATTCACTGTATTACATTGTTTAATGTTTATAAAAATGTTATGGTAAGTAAACAGGTCGCTTTATGAGTTAACACGTTGCTATTTAAAAGTATTCGTGTGCACGTGAATATGTTAGTCTGACGTCAACAAACCCATGGCCGAGTACGTAATGACAATTCACTGTATGGCGTACAAACGCTAGTCACATATTAAACACAATTTTAAACATTTTAAGCGCTCGTTTTGTAGTCATTGCAATCAAACGTTGTATTTCGTTTAAGTATAACATGATCTTTTAGTGATCTTAATCTCGCTAACTGCACATCGAATAAACATACTGAATAACCTGTCTGAACATACATGCATATATTTCGGATTTTCTGACGTTTCGTTTACTATTTAATGAAATACAGTTATTCAGTTATTTTAAATAATCATGTGATTTACCACAACAATTACGGTGTAACCATATGTTAATAAAAAAAATTAGCCTTACTGAAAATTATATTAATTGGTCAAACTAACTGAAAATAAATTAATAAATTATATCAAATGTTCTGATTTCCCATAGCCTGCAGTTTTCATTCCAAGGCAGCATTGCAAGAGCATTGTTAAAAAAAGGAGAAAAGAACGCAGCCACTACATTTGTGATAGGCTCTTCCAACTAAATAAGACAAGAAAATCCAACAGCATCCCTGTTCATCTGTGTGTGACTGCTATTTACAAAAATGGACATCTTAAAAACTTTCCAACATACCTCAAGCATGTGTTATTCAACTTAATGTTCAAATTAAAACATTGAGCCATTGCTTTTAAAGTATTGAGTTTTAGTTTGTAGTTATGATTAGTTTGATTGTGTGCACAGTCTGAGACTATGCTGCATTACATTATTTCAGTGAAGAAATGTTTAGGTACATATAATCATATTGTTTGTAAGCAATGAATGGACAATGGTATTTGATTAAAGAACTTAGGATTGCAATTATGTACATTAATATTGTTTCATTATTTACGAGAAATATGTAAATGTTTATTCTAGAGTGTAAGTTAACAAACTTAAGAACTTATGTGTGAATAAACTGTGCTTTTGTTCGTTTGATTTTAAATTATAAATCAAATAAAAGTTAAAACAAGTATGATTAAAATGTATGAATTATATGTATATCCTATGATAATATCACTAAGTTGTCATATGCATTATACATACAATGATTTTTGTCAAATTTTACAGCTATATCACTATAATAGGCTTGACATGTAGTGTATGAGCTCTTTTTTGAAGGCAATATCATTAAATTGTATAAATTAATTGTAATTTCCTTTCTTTGTAATTTCCAATTGAAAAATCTTAAAACCTGTTGTGTATATGATATGTGTATTAATACTGGTAATGATGAAACATAAAAAAAAGAACTATTGTATAACATAACTTTTTATTTTAACTATATTTAACAATCAATTTCAAGATCCATTAAATCGTCAGTGCAGTTGGCTGGCCATGCACACAAATGAATCCAGTTTGTTTACACTTCATCTGTAATTCCTCTGCACATGTCAGGTTATGCAATGCTAAATAATGTCTGAAAACAATATGCACTGCGTATCACCTTTAAAATCGATTATAATGCAAGAGTACATTAGATCTAGTAGGAATCAGTTACTAATGGAATCAGCAGCCTGAAAAGAAATACAACAATCATAAAAATGCACAAGAATAATACAGTACCGGTAAGTTTAATTTGCATTTACTACTGTGCACTATCACAATTGTATATATATATAGTTTATTACATTATAACATTCTACATGAAAATGTATATGGTGATGCAATACACAATTACTTTAGCTGCAATACTTTCTTATGTTTAATACAAACTCTTACAATAATGTGATTGAGCTTTTGAGCATTATATTAAATCAAGTAATCAAGTAACTATCAATAAGCATTAGCTGCATACAACTGTACTAATTCCTTAACATTGATCCGAATATCCAAAATACACTTCAAATTAATTTGTTTGTGTTTAATTAAAAAACCTGCAAATGATACTGCTATGACAAGAATACCAATAAGGAGACAAAACGAGTGTTTAATGAAATTTGGAACGTCATAACAAAGAAAAACAAAAGAAGTACTTGATTTTCGGGCTCGTTTAAAATTGCCTATAGAACATAACGTACCTTTGCCATCTTGAATTAGCCGGTGTTACCTGTTGCATGAAAAGAATGTAGAGCAGCTTACAGCTGCAGCTGACAAATATACAGTACCCCATGTTCCTGAAAAGAAAGCAAAAGACAAAACATATGAACCCCAACCTAGTACATCAGGACTAAGCAAACAAAGTGACCCAATATTCAGACCTGAGGATGCCAACAGTGATGAGGAAAGTGATATTGACACTGAAACATGTTGCGTGTGTGATAGGTTTGAGCCAGAAGACATTGACAAGTTTCCTTTTGTAACATTAGTTACATGGGGAAAGTGTGACAAGTGCCCTCATTGGACACATTTGAAATTATGCTCCAAGGTCAGAGTTATCAGGCGATACACTGAATTTCTGTGCCCCCATTGTGTATCAACAGCACAGTAATAACAATTGCAAATACATGAAAATATCAGTCTTGATTAGTTTAAATGGAAAACTATTTCAATTTCATGTTGAAATTTCAAGTTGAATTGTACATTTTGACAAAAATAGTGTAAGATAGCTCTTTTGTATCAGCCCATGTGATTTATGACAGTTATTGCCACCGTAGTTGATAAAATATTATGTTGTAAAAATAGCACGATACAATGGCGTGACCTACATTTTTCCGAAATTTTGACAGGTTGTAAGTTTGTTTCATATACGTTCATAATATTGACATCCATATGAAATAAATGTGATGATGATGTGATATAATGTTTTTTTAATGAATTGTATATGAAATAAAGATACTGTTATTGTCTTATTGATAAATATGTTTTGATTTTCTACAAGTAGCGCGATACAGTGAGGTCCCGTGATATGCCATACGTGCCACGTATATCATACGTGCCTCGTATAGTCCGTTTTTTCTGAACTGTCAAAACCTGACTAATTTCGCGGTGGTTGAATGCGTTATTTATCCTCGACCAGCATTTGTGATTTACCGAAAATTATACCTGTGGTGTATGATATTTAAAGGAGGGTGTTCAATAGAGCAGTAATTTCTACCTATACAATATCGGAGAGTGAAACGATTAGTGGTATATTGCTCGTCACCCCGACTTAAGTTTTTCTGGTTCGAGACCCTTCATTAAAAAATTTTTGAAGGAAAAGGTATTATTTTAAATGTTAATTTGCAGTTTTAATAAACATTGGATTTTATATTTACAGATATTTATTATGTCAATTTTCTTCTATCTTTGTTTTTTGTTTGTTTGTTTTATTGATATAAATAATTCATAACATAAGAATTTAAAAACAAAATCAGATAAGCGCTTCTTCGTCTTCCGTGTCCGTCTCTGTGGTGTTTTTAATATCATTTTATTCGTGTAAATCATGATTTACTAGAAGCAATCGTGTTGAAACAATATACAGTGATAAACAAACTTGCGTTAGATACAGAAATAAAAAGTATACCTCTCTGGGATTCGAACCCGGACAGTTAACAACAGGTTGTTTTTCGATTTAAACCACTCGGGCATTCCGCCTGTTGTTCTGTGCAGAATTGCTTATGCAATTAACATAATGTATTTTGCATATCAAAAAGGCTAATCATTACCCGTAAACACGACGGAGACTGCGACGAAAGTATCTGTTTTATGGATTCAATAAAATTGACATTCATTTTAAGCCACAAACAGTTCAATTATTTTACTCAAAATATTTTATTTCATTTGTGCATTGAACCTGGTCTGGCAATGATGGATTCTGTTGTAGTTTAATGTTTCTGTGCTTGGCATTGAAAGTATTAACAACACAATAGAAATACTGGGTGGAAAATTGGCCTTTGAAATACAGAAAATGATAATTCGCCATTCAGTATGTTAAAAAAATGTATGTAAAATCCAAGTACCTTTAAAAACTTCTTCTCATGAAGCAGGAATAGTTTAAAACAACGAATGCAGACGATAACACATTAAATGCAAAGAAAATTACTTCAGTTTATAGCCACTCTCAAGGTTTTGTTTTATCCAAACTCAATATTGAACCATATTATTGATATATAATGACGCTTAGCCATATTATTGACAGACTCTCAATAAATATCTTCGATTTCTGATTTTTTTTTTTTCAAAATAAACGTCAATCTTCAATATAGCCCACACACGTCAATAAAGTGTTCAATTGCATGCATTGACCATTTTATTGAAAGTGTATGGGCCCCTTCAAGGTAAAATCTCTGGACAAAACAACTGGGTCAGTTAAGGACAGGATTTACTTTTGGTAACGATTCACTACGAAACGAAACCATCATACAATTCCGAAACGAAATTATTGCAATATGTAAAGGCCAGAAAATACGAACAGCCTTACCAAACATATATATGCGCCTTTTGCAACCCAATAATAAGAATTCTAACTATTTTGATAATTATATTCATTCAATTCGTATTTTATATGAAAACGACGGATAATGTATATTTGAAGACCTCATAACAGTATTACATTAATAAAATATTCAAAACTGGTGACGATATAAAAGGACAGTTTATAATAAAACATTAAATTTATTATTAATTTACTGATAAATGATATGTTTTAATTTCTTCATTTAGGGACTAAATCCCATAGGACAGGACACATAAGCCCAATGCCAAATTGTGTTGGACTTTTGTTTACCCAACTACTGTGAACCGTATTAAAGACGGTGCACGGGCAACGCAGGTTATTTAGGCAAGAATATAGCCGTGTACTATTGGATTTAGTAAACGGCTATTCTTGCCTGTGATTGGCTCGCTTACAGCAACTGTGGTCTAAAGATAAACATTGCACATTGAGGCGTGACCATGTTCTAGCATAATGGTTTACCCCGAAAACAGGTAAATCATATAAACGGGAGGTAACTTCAATGAAATCATAACTCGCTGCAATGCAACGTCACCAAAATCTTCAGCGCATACCACTCGGACATTCTTCTTTTTTATAGTTGTATGTTTATCATTATGAATAGCACATGTATATTTGAAATGAATGGCAAATTAAACTGACACTAAAAATTGCAATAGCATTGATACCCCTATCAACTTAACTAGGCTGATCTTTAGTGTCTCAGAGGTCGCTGTCGGACTAAAAGTTTCTCGTGTTTCATTTAGTATATCGTGCTACTCGCCGAAAGTTAACGGTGAATATCCGGAAGTAATCCGCGTCGCCATGATAATCAGCAAATAAATAAAGCTTATTGGCCTGTTGTTCAGTTAAAGTTCAGTTAAAGTTCAGTTAAACCGTTTGAGACGTATCGTATAAACCTCCGTTTATCCAATAAATAAGCCGTCTCAAATCGAGTTGCTGACCTTTTCGAAGTTAAGCGCTTACTTGATCGAAGGATCAATCCGTTTGCTCAGATTAAAGTGTTTGTATGTTTGTGTGATCCAAGTATATATTCGGTCTAATGCTAAATATAAATTGGTTTGTGTGTCCCAAAGCCTTTAAAAAAAATTGCTTAACATTTTATTTTGATACTTATAGTATTCTTACCTTAATTTATTTTTGTAATATAAAAATTAATATTACTTTTTTTGCAGTAATTTATTGTAGACATTATTTGATAACCAATTGTTACATTTACCCGGCTAGTTTAATTATTGCTCTCTGACAATTATCAAATACTCAAGTGTCTGTATAATACGTAGAATATTCATTATATAACAGACAATTCACGCAACAAAAGTAAGTGATTTTTATTTTAAGTACGAGTACAATAGTAAAATAATAAGTAAAAGTATTTTATTTTTTTCGCCTTCTTTATTGTTAGAAGTAACATAAAACATTTACAAACTTATAGAAGTTGATTATAAGTTGTAGCTGTGCAATATTAAAAATGTATATAACATCCAAATATTACTCGTGCCCTTTTTTAATAGGAGTTTATTTTCTGGGAATAATTCTCTAGTTTGACTATCTGCATGCAGTATTTACCATATTAGTTTTCAAATATTGCCGTTTTTAGGGCCAAACAAATTGATGAGTGGTAATTTCGCATATACATGCAATTTTGTTAAACTCATGTTTTGTTAAACACGCCGAGGAAATAATTTTTAAAATGATTAGTCAGTATTTGGACACCTGTCAGTTGATGTAATATGACCTGTTTCGTTTATGTACATAATATTTAATAGAAGGTATTTGTTTTGATTAAAAGCAAATCTTCGCTACTTAAATATGGGTTGACACAACTACCACTACTACTACTACTACTACTACTACTACTACTACTACTACTACTACTGCTACTGCTACTGCTACTACTACTACTACTACTACTACTACTACTACTACTACTACCATAATAATAATAATAATAATGTTGATGATCATGATGCTGATGTTACAACTGATTTTTTTTAAGGTTTCAAGATGATGATGAAAGATCGTATGCTAAAGTAGAAGAACAATTGTTAAATCTAAGAAAAAGGTTTGTAAAGCGGTTTATTGGTATGGTTGCAATAATTCAATTTTAGAAAGTTATCTTTCATTATTTATGAAATCTCTACAAAGTTTGTTTTAATAATGCCCCTGGGTAAAAAGTGGCCATGCCCCTGGAGTCACATGCTCTATACAGACTTAAACAGCAAAATGACTTTAAAAATCTCCTATGAAACCGCAAAGCCCAAAGGTTTCGTATTTGGTATGTAACGGCGTATAGTGGTCTTCTACAAAGATTGTTAAAATTATGCCCCTAGGGTAAAATTGGCCATGTCCTGTGGGTTATATTGTTTCAAAAGACTTATGTGGCATTATTAATTTACAGATAAATGATATTTTTTAATTTCTTCATTTAGGGACTAAATCCCATAGGACAGGATACACAAGCCCAATGCCAAATTGTGTTGGATTTTTGTTTACCCAACTACTGTGAACCGTATTAAATAAGTTTGGAATTGTTTTATTGATGGTAATTACTTGAACACAATATGTGTGTTTCAGTTTTGCATGTGTTTTTTTCCCCCAGATATACTTCAATGGAAGAACGAATACAAAAAATGCATTATCTGATTTGGTTATTATTTTGTCTTTGTGTCATCTTGTATGGATTTGCTGTGCATACATGGATGAACTATGGAATTGGATGCAAAACGATAGACGGCTCACCTGTGCAAGATCCGAAGATTAACGAGGTTAAAGAAGAACTGCATTCGATTAAAGGTAACATTAAAGACTTTCAAACATTTAAATCAGATATTTGGGAACGACTTGAGAGTTATGTACATTCTGAACATGATACTATGACACAAGAGTGGAAACGCGACTTATTACTTCTTGAAAAAATAAATGAGGAACACGTTAAGCAAGAACGTGAAAATCGTACTTCTGATGTTAAAAATGTCCAAAGCAAAATCACTCTTATGGAAAATAATATTCAAAGCATGGAGAATAATATTCAAAGCAAAGATGAAGATATCCGCAACAAAATTTAAAATGTGCAAGCAGACGTTGAAAGTGTTCAAACAACAATGGTAAACAGTATAGGAGATATCAGAATTACAATTGATCGTCCTAAAATGGCTATTGATTCCGTTGAAGATAAGATTGGAAGCATTGGGTCATCTATTGAAAATCGTACTTCTGATGTTAAAAATGTCCAAAGCAAAATCACTCTTATAGAAAATAATATTCAAAGCATGGAGAATAGTATTCAAAGCAAATATGAAGATATCCGCAACAAAATTAAAAACGTGCAAGCAGACGTTGAAAGTGTTCAAACAACAACGGTAAACAGTATCGGTGATATCAGAATTACAATTGACCGTCATAAAATGGCTATTGACTCCGTTGAAGATAAGATTGGAAGCATTGGGTCATCTATTGAAGATGCAAAAATGCATGTTAAAAATGTCCAAAGCAAAGTCACTCTTATGGAAAATAAAATTCAAAGCATGGAGAATAATATTCAAAGCAAAGATGAAGATATCCGCAACAAAATTAAAAACGTGCAAGCAGACTTTGAAAGTGTTCAAACAACAATGGTAAACAGTATAGAAGATATAAGAATTACAATTGACCGTCATAAAATGGCTATTGATTCCGTTGAAGATAAGATTGGAAGCCTTGCGTCATCTATTGAAGATGCAAAAATGCAAGTGGAACAACTCAATCGGGCAAAAGAAGAGACAGAAAAAGTATTAACCAGAACCAGAGAGATTCAAGAAATAATACACCAACACACTTTTGACAAAGGTAGTTATGACAATTTATTTAATAAAACTTAAATGGTACATTATTTTCTATGTTAGACAGTTACGGTTAATTTAAATCTTAAAGGTTTGGCGAGGGCTCGAACATGCAACCCCTGGGTTGAGAAGCCAGTGCATTAAAACTAGACCACTGATCTAGCATAATATGATTACAGTAAAGATCCCCTTTAATAAGTATATATTTGAAATCGACCAATCAGAAACAATGTATTTGTAAAATGGTACAAGGTTAAAAGCAACTCTAAGAAGATGGAAATTATATACAAATCCTATTTTTTGGATAACAATCTGAAACAATACATATATTTTGTATTTCAATTATTTGCACATACAATTGTTAGCTCGTTTTTTCGAAGAAAAGACAAGCTGTTCTACTCACCCCAGCGTCGGCGTTGGCGTCCGAGCTAGGTTTAAGTTTTTTGGTACGCTAGTTTCTCAGGAATGGCTTGAGGGATTTCATTCACACTTAAAATACTTATTCCCCACATTAAAATGAACCTAAAGGCCACGTTTGGTAACTCTAGGTTGAAATTTGTCAAAATTATGGTTTATTTTACACTTAGAAAGTTTACATTAGCTATATGGACAGGTTAAAGTAATTCGGTAAACTGGTTTCTCAGGAAGAGGTTGAGGGATTTCATTCAAACTTGGAACACTTATTCCCTATACTAAAATGAATTTGTAGGCAAATTTTGATAACTCTAGTTTGAAATTTGTTAAAATTATGGGCCTTTTTACACTTACAAATTTTACATATAAGCTATATGGACAGGTTAAAGTTTTTCGGTAAGCTAGTTTCTCAACTTTTCGTTTCCACTCTCTAACTCGAGAACTGATTAAGCTATTGTAATGAAACTGCAAACATAGATACCTTATAGCTAGACCTCGCTAGGGATTGCATATAGGGTGGGTGGGGTCAAGGTCACTGTTACTAAAATTAGAAAAATGGTTTCCGCTCAATAACTTGAGAACAAATTGAGATATTTTAATCAAACTTAATATGAGATATTTTAATAAAACTTAATACATAGATACCTTATATGAAGACCTCACTTGGGATTGCATATCGGGTGGGTGGGGTCAAGGTCAAGTTCACTGTTACTATAAATGGAAAAAACGGTTTTCGCTACTTGAGAACGCATTGAGATATTTTAATGAAACTTAATACATAGATACCGTATATCAAGACCTCGCTTGGAATTGAATATGCGGTGGGTTGGGTAAAGGTCACTGTTACTAAAAATAGAAAAACGGTTTCCACTCAATAACTTGAGAACGCATTTAGATATTTTCATGAAACTATACATTCATACCTTATATCAAGACCTCGCATTGGATTGCATTTGGGGTGGGTGAGGTCAAGGTCAGGGTCACTGTTACTAAAAATAGAAAATCAGTTTCCGCTCAATAAGTTGAGAACGCATTAAGATATTTTAATGAAACTTAATACATAGATACCTTATATCGAGACCTCACTTGGGATTGCATATAGAGTCAAGGTCATTGTTACTAAAATAGATAAATGATTTCTGCTCAATAACCTGAGAATTTACTGAGATTTTTTATATGAAACTTTATACATAGATACCTTATTTCAAGACCTCGCTTGGGATTGTGTATGGGGTGGGCGGTGTTAATGTCAAGGACACTCTACTAAAAATAGAAAAACGGTTTTCGATTAATCACTTGAGAATGAATTGAGATATTTTTATGAAACTTAATACATAGATACCTTATATGGAGACAACATTTTACTTCAAACAACTTCCTCTCTGAAACCACGTGGCGGATATTAACCAAACTTGGCAGCGATGTTGCTAGGATTGTCTTTAAAAAACAATTCTTTTATTCATTATAATATATTGAAAACTCTGGTTGCCATGGCAGCCAACAGCTACATCTTTAAAACTTCAAAAATCTTCTTGTGAGAAACCACTGGCTGGACTTGAAAATAGTTTACACAAAAATGTTCCTTGGGTGACCCTCTACCAAATTCCTTCAACTCATTTTGATTCGTAAAAAAACATGGCCGCCAGGAGGGCAGGGCAATGTATGGCTATATTGAAAAGTTTAAAAATCTTCTTGTCTGAAACCACTGGCTGAATTTCAAAATAGTTTTCACAGAAATGTTCCTTGGGTGACCCTCGACCAAATTCCTTCAAATCATTGTGATTCGTAAAAAAACTTGGCCGCCACGGTTATTGAAAATTTTGAAAATCTTGTCTGAAACCGCAGGCTGGATTTGATTTTTTTTTTCACAGAAATATTTCTTGGGTGACCCTCTACCAAATTCCTTCAATCATTTTGATTGGTTAAAAACATGGCCGGAAGGTTGCGGGGCAGTTTTCCTGATAAGACTTTATTGAAAACTTTGAAAATCTTCTTGTCTGCAACCACTGGCTGGATTTCAAAGTAATTTCACAGAAATGTTCCTTGCATGACTTCTTTCCATAATTCCTGTAAATCATTTTGATTCGAGAAAATACCTGGCTGCCGGGGGGGGGGGGGAGTTTTCCTTATATGGCTGTATTGAACACTTCGAAAATCTCCAGGGATGAAACCGCTGGCTGGATTTGAAAACAGTTTTCACAGACATTTTCCTTGGGTGACCATCTACCATATTCCTTTAAATCACTTCTATATCTGGCCACATCCTTATTCATGTCGTTATTCATCGCCAATTACTGTTAATGATTGAGGTGGCGAGAGTATTTGCGCCATGACGCCAATTACTGTTAATGATTGAGGTGGCGAGAGTATTTGCGCCATGACGGTGGCAGTCCCAGCTGAACTCAGGTGAGAGACCCATGGCCATCTTGGCCCTCTTATTTTTTCGAAGTGTTTTGTTGCCAGTGTATTATTAGAAAATAATGTTCTTAGGACAACTCTATGTATTTTGTTACCAGTGTGTTGTCATATTTAGTATGATATTGAATAGTGTAAGTGTGTTGCCAGATATACTTTACATTATTTTGTTTTACCGTATTGCCAGTGTATTGTCAGATGTCAATAAATGTTACCAGTGTGTATCCAGTGTAGTGTATGCCTTTTGTCAGAAGCTGACAACACACTGGTAATAGTGCCAGTGTATTGCCAGATACAACAAAATGTACCCAGGTTTATACCAGTGTATTGTCAGTGTATTGTCAGACAGACTTTTGTGTTACCAGTCTATTGTCATTTTGGTTTCAATCTGATATCAGTGTGTTGTCAGTGTGTTGACAGAAACACTATTTCATAAGAATAGTCTTCATTTTGTTTTGAAGTAATTTTAACTACAGTGTGTTTATGACTTCAAGGGATCAAAAGAGCTCCATATTTGACTTGAAACACAAAAGTTATTAACCCTGTTTCGAAAACATGCCAAAATGGGTTGTGCGCAAGATGGAGCCTTTATTTGTAGTTTGACTATTCTAAGAAGAGGTGAGCTTTCCTACTAGCCCCGGCGTCGGCGTCCGCGTCTGATCTTGGTTAAAGTTTTTATTCAAAAGGCTTAAAACTACATGAATTATTCACTTGAAACTTGGAATATACCTTTGTTATCAACTGCATCATCAGGTGCAACATTCCCCATAACGGCTTTGTATTTTGATAGACTTATGTCCCTTTTTCACATAGATTTTCTGGTTAAACTTTCTATTGAAAAGTTTAATAACTTGAAAACTACATACGTTATTCACTTGAAACTTGGAATGTACTTTTGTCATCAACTCCAACATCATGTGCAACATTTCCCATAACTCTGTTTTGTATTTTGACAGAGGAATGGCAGTTTTTCACACAGATTTTCTGGTTAAAGTTTATAATCAAGTCTTATAACTTCAAAACTTGAAAACTTTGTGTGTTTCTTTGTCATTAACTACTGCATCAGGTGCCACAATCCACGTAATACTGTTTTGTATTTTGACAGCTGTATGCCCACTTTTCATATAGACTTTGGGGTTAAAGTTTTTGTTCCAGAGTCATATAATTCCTAAACTACATGTGATATTCACTTGAAACTTGGAATATATTGAAGAAATAATTGATAACTCAGCTGTCTTATTTCAACAAGTTATGCTCCTTCCACTTTTCAAAATATGTACTAACTGAAATACTTTGAATAATCGAGCTCGCTGTTCTCTGACAGCTCTTGTTTATCTCATATTGAACCGACTTGCACAGTTCGAGTATGATCATGGATGATTTAAATATATAATCAATCTTGATACAGCTGACCATCGTTATATTTAACTAGCTTTAATCAAAGTTTTGGATAAGTCGATGTGGAAACTAAATCCTCACTTTCTTCCTTCTTATTTTATTTTAAAATAAAAAGGCTATGTATACATTTTAGCTCAAATTTTTGTTATATAAAAGTTGTTTTCTTGTCCAAATACTATTTTCACAATTATGTCTGGTTTGGTCTCAAAATGTTGACACCACGATCCGAGAGTTTGTCACACGTTGCAAACATCTAACCACTTCTTTCACAGGCTTTAGGTAATAAGCGTGTCTTTCAGCTGACAACAATTAATAATCCTTCCTGTACAGTTCAGTATAGGCAGATTTCTATTCACTAGTATGAATATATCAATCATTTAGACCTAATATTTGTATAAGGTCTTTTCGGATGATTTAAACTTTGCAAATGTCGTAATTAATTTCAAATTCCCTGCCACTTCGAGATTACTAGGCTCAGCTGTTTTATGGTTGCAGGTGCCATGATAGCTGTGCTGTTGCTAATCATCATTAGTCTGGTAGGGCTTGGTTTTTATGTGTGTGTGCATAGACCATGGAACCCAAAGGATTCAAGTCGAGCTAATGTAAGTTTTAAGGTTATCATCGAAACAAGAGTCAGAAAAAAGCAGCATAAATTATCAGCGTTGTAACTGATTTTATTTTAATGTTTTATTTAATATTTTGACTATTCGTAAGAACATCATTCTGATGTATTTTGTCTGTTCAATTGACTTGTTTGTTGTTGAATACATTTAGTAACGTGCATAACCCACATCTGTAACTCAGAGCCATGCTGGTAAAGTTAAAGCCGCATTAAAAATTGCAAATTGTCATATTTAGCATAAACGATTAAACTGACATTTAAATATCTAGTAAAATTATATAATTGTATGTTTTAGCTTCTATTTTACCATGCATCAGGAATCTATTCAATTTTTGGATACCGTTTAAAATAAAAACACCGATTCTCCAAGTAAACTGTTTATAAACAAATGCTTTTATTTGCTAGTGTGTTGATTTTCACAAGTTCCATGCTTTTTATGAATAACTGTACATCTAACATTAGTATTAATAGTCATAAATTGGATAAGTCATTTAAAGGGCTGTCTATGCAAAATATTGTATAGTATTCAAAGTTTGAAATATATAATACATACAACAATTTAAGAACTAAAAATCACTTGGTAAGTTTCTGATAACTAATGAGTACATTTGCATAAAAAAAACCATGTTTATTTATAACTACATATTAGGAGTGTCATGAGAAAACCGGGCTTATTGCATGTGCGATAAGTGTTGTCCTGGGTTAGCCTGTGCAGCCCGGGGCGATACTAAGTATTTTCTAAAGATAAATCCACTGTTGGCGGAAAGTGCAGTCCTGGATTACGGAAGCCTGTGCGGACTGCACAGGCTGATTCTGGAGGACACTACGCAGATGCAGTAAGCCCTGTTTTCCCACGTCACGCCTTGTATGTTTTCTAAATTTGTTGTACCAATGTCTTTATTCAATTTTTGATACTCGTTTAGGTTTATTAGACGACCCTCGAAGTTTAAACACTTCACTGACCAATTTAACGGGATTTCCCCATGCAAAAATCATGCATGGGATTAACATTCCTTTTACAGGAAACTAGGACACAAAATGTCTAAAATCTAAACAATAAAAGTGGAAATAAAACTTGTCATGTTCCAATTATTTTAAGAAAATGTAAATGTATTTTTTGTAAAATCTTAATACAATATTAACTTGCAGCACCTTGTCTGTGCCTTTAAATATACATGTTGATGTAGTTGATGTACCGGTAGTTATTAATGTCGCGGATTTTTTGCCTGGACCCGTATTTGGTATCCCAATTGAATGTGTTTTGTTTGCATGGCAATCCATTCTTTAAGCCTACTGATGCTGATGAATTGCATTTAAGTGTTATGTTAATTATTATGATCATAAAACATTGAATTATTGAATAATTTCTGTAGGCTAGTGAAGCCCAACAAGCGCTCGACACTGTTCCAACTCCTCCAGTCCTTGGTAGTTCCGTTTGTATCATCAGTTTCAAGTCAAATCGCAGTGCAGAATACGGTACTCTTGTCAGCTCCGCTCTTGGTGTCGGAAGCAGTTCAATCATTTACTTGATCACAAGGCACGCAGACATTCCTGGTTTACCCCACTGTAAGATGTACATCATGTGTGTGGAGTTTTCTGAAAGGTTAAACAATTTTCTAATCTAATTCTTTTTCGCCAGATAGCTTTTTTTGCAAAAAAAAGTTTTCAGTTGTAAAAAGTAGATTATATTTTGTTCAATTGATACACTAAATCGATGAAAACACGATAAATATTTATGTTTGATTTTTTATTTCAGGCATGTTATTATAGAAGAACCAGGGCTTGCACTAGGTGACATGAAAAGGACAACATACACTGCAGTGAATAAAATGGGAGGTAAACAAATTTGTCAAACTTGTGTTACATCTTTCTGTTGTGCACAATTGGTCATCAATTTTGTTCATAGAAATGACAGACTTTTCAATGAGTTGTAATACTGATTTTTGTATTATAAAAGCAGTGGTTCAGTTTATATTATATTTGCAATAGTCCATAATCCCTGTGCCAATACACATCAACTTATTTGCTGGATTAACTTCAAACTGCCTATAATGATAATAATTCTGATAGTTTTGCATTTATTGTTTAATTTTACTTACCGGTAAGCATTTTGAGAAAAAGGTAAGCTTTCCTATTCGTCCCGGAAATCTGCGTCGTCTTTCGAGCTAGGTTAAACTTTGTCCGTAAGCTATTTCTCGAAAACGCCTTTAGGGATTGCATTCAAACTTAAAACATTTATTCCTCAAATGAAAATGGAAACATTCATTCCCCGTTTATTAGCTGGACTTTTTAAAGAAATGGCAAGCTAAACTACGACGTCGGGGCTAGGCTAAAGGTTTTTTGGTAAGCTAGCTTCTCAAGAATGGCTGGAGGGATTACATTCAAACTTGAAACACGTATTCCCTATATACATGAACCCATTGGCCAATTTTGATAACTCTAGTAGAGAAATTTTTCAAAATTCTGGGCTTTTTAACACTTAGAATTTTTATATATAAGCTAATTGCATAGGTTAAAGTTCTTTGGTAAGCTAGTTTTTCAGAAATGGCTCGAGGGATTTCGTTTAACCTTAAAACACTTATTCCCTATATTAAAGTGAACCTGTACTCTAGTTTGAAATTTGTCAAAATTATGGGCCTTTTATCACTTTGAAAGTTTACAATTTACGGGTAGGGTGGCGGCGTCAACGTTTGATTTCCACTCTCCAACTCGAGAATGAATCTTCTTACATAGATACCCTAAAGAAATACTGTACTTGGGATTGCATTTGGGGTTGGTTGAATAAATAGAAAAAAACACACAACAGTTTCTGCTCAATGACACGAGGACAAATTGAAATATTTTAATTAAACTCAATTTATAGATACCGTAAAGCGAGACATTGCAGGAGATTGCATATTAGGGGGGTGGGGTCAAGGTCAGGGTAAGTATTTTGAAAATTAGAAAAATGTTTTCCACTAAGTAACTGGAGAATGAAATTTACTTAGTTCAATCGGCCCTTAGTATGCAAACTGTTTGTTTTAGAAAAACAAAGCCAGTAACACTGACAAGTACAAGAAAAGTTGAGCGCACTGTCCTCAGACAGCTCTTGTGTGAGTAATGCCCTTTGAATGTCACCTTTGTTAGTGATGACCATTGAATGTTAACTTATTATGAATTATGACCCTTAACTACTACAAATATATTGATATTGCCATAACGCTGCTACTATGCATATTTGGGAAAGAACAAAATGCGATGTTACCGAATTAGTCAAATATTATTTCCATGTATTCTGTAAACCAGTTTTAAAACTGGTTAGTGATTGTATAACAGAATTAACAAAAATAGGTTTCACTAAACAGTTTCATTGTGTGGTTATAATTGTAAGGTAAGCTGTGCATGTTCTTTGGTACGTGGTGTTCATTTGACAATTTGTCTCACTTACGACTTCTGTCTTCAGTAATAAAGACAGAAAGTGGTGTTAAGTGGTAGGGATTTGCCATAAAAAATAGCAGTGTATGTGCACGCAAAAAAGATATTTGGATTTATTAATCAAGATAATCCTTTGATATTTTAAATACCTCCTATCATCGTTTGATTGGGAAAAAAACAAGAACTTGTTACTTCAAAATGAAAGATCGAAAGTGGGCGTTTATCCATTTATGAAATAGTTCTAAGCAAACTTGGTGTTTTGCAAATAATTACATAATGAATGCCCAAATAAATAAGTGAAATCACATGTTTTGATTTTTTTCAGACCACATTATTTTCATTATATTAGTGGAACCTCCTTATTATAAGTGTAGTAACATCTTTAAAATGTCAGATTAACCTTTTGTATTTGACTAAATGTGTGCATTTGCAGCTGGTCATGCATTTTTCATTGTTACATATTACAGAGAATTCAGAGCTCGACCACATTACCCTGACATTTGTGAAATCTATTAGCATAAATTACGCGCTTGAATTGATTCCTACATAATATATTTGGTTTTATTATATGTTTTTCAGTGAAATATCGAATTTTATTGGTGAAATAAAATTGTATATTTTCACTGTTGAAGCAGTGAAAATATAGGTTTTTATATTTTCACTGCAGTGAAAATATAACATAAAATGGACTATTTTTCCATAAATAACATCGATTTACAAGTAGTAGTTCAACCCTTGGCAAATTTATATACATGTACAGTATGTACATGCATGTGTTTACATAAAACACATAATAAAATTCAACAAAATTATAATTTAGCGACAACGACTCACAAAATATGGCACTTTTTTCCCACCATACAAGTAACAGTTTTTGAATCATTTATGACGTCAGAATATAAGAATTTGTGAAGTTTAAGCTTATCTCGTGCAATGTTATTTATTTATTGTCCAAAAGCATAAAATTAAAAGAAAATTTGTTGATTGCGATGTAAAATCGTATTTTATTTCCCTCGTGATCGAAGAAAATATATATTTTCACTCATGGCTGCACCACTCGTGAAAATATTATTTTCTATGAACACTCGTGAAATAAAATACGATCTTTCACCGAAACCAACAAATATCCTCTATTTCTTTGTGCACGTGTTTAACGAGTTTAATGATACCGAAACAGTATTTTATCGAATTAACTCGATTCCAGTACGGAAACTAATATATTCATCGTAACAGTATTTTAATATATTAATGCATAAAGGTCAGCTATAACAATAGTTTTCAAATATATTCTGTGTTGTTTTCTTGTAACCTTGTGCGTTGGAATGTATACGTTTATACATGTAATTGTATGTTGCTTATCACACCAATTTCAGTGCAGGTTTTCAGAGTTAAAAACTGAGTAAAATCAGAATGGAAAGAAGTTAGTGAACCCATGTCAGGTTAAATTATATTGAAGATCAGTACATTTTTCGACATTGGGTTCGAGTGACAAAGTAACTTGTGCATTATTATCGTGAAATGTTTTAAAAGGGTTATATCAATAGAAATATTAATGAAATTTTTTAATAAAATTATACTGAAGATCAGTACATTTTTCAACATTGGGGATCGAGTTACAAAGTAACTTATGCATTAGTATTATGGAATGTTATATGAGGGTAATATCTGAAGAAATATTGAAATAAAGTTTTTAATATCATCCAAAACTTTTTTCATATGTGTTATGCCCCCGAAGGGGAACTTTGGGGGCATATAGTAATCGCATCGTCCATCCGTACACACGTCTGTCTGTACACACGAATGGATACTTAGGTGACTAAAATAGTCACATAAGTATCCCTTTGTAAGTAAAAACTTCCTTAGGTGGCTAAATTAGTCCCTTAGGGGACTAAAATGGCATTAGGGTTAGTCATGAAATAGTCACATAAGTATTCATTTGTTAAAACGTCCGTCTGTCCGTCCGTCCGTCACGCTTTTTGTGCGGAGAATAACTCCATTAGTATTGAAGTGATTCGAAATTAACTTCAAATAATGATAGAGGACAATGAGAGGAAGTGCAGAGTACAAGGACCTTACTCTTTCTTCAATATTTACAGATTGCCCTTTGTTTAATTTTCTTGTGCAGAGCACATATCCATTAGTATTGAAGGGATTCAAATGAAACTTCATGCAATGATAGAGGACAATGAGAGAAAGTGCAGAACACAAGGACCACAACCCTTTCTTCAGTATTTACAGAGTTATTGCCCTTTGCTTTATTTCCGTATGTGAAGCATTAATTTTCTTGTGCGGAGCATAACTCCATTAGTTTTGAATGGATTCAAATGAAACTTCATATAATGATAGAGGACAATGAGAGGAAGTGCCGAGTACAATGATCACAACTATTTCTTCAATATTTATGGAGTTATTACCTTCAGTTAATTTTCTTGTGCAGTGCATAACTCCATTAGTATTGAAGTGATTTAAAATAAATCCACATATATTGCTAGAGGATGTTGAGACTAAGTGCAGAGCACAAGGACCACAACTCTTTCTTCAGTATTTACGGAGTTATTGCCCTTTGCTTTATTTTCTTATGTAAAGCATTAATTTTCTTGTGCGGAGCATAACTCCATTAGTTTTGAATGGATTCAAATGAAACTTCATATAATGATAGAGGACAAAGCGAGGAAGTTCCAAGTACAATGATCACAACTATTTCTTCAATATTTGTGGAGTTATTACCCTTCAGTTAATTTTTTTGTGCAGTGCGTAACTCCATTAGTATTGAAGTGATTTAAAATAAATCCACATATATTGCTAGAGGATGTTGAGACTAAGTGCAGAGTACAAGGACCATAACTCTTTTTGTCAACATGTAATTGACATTACAAGTGTTGCCTTCCTCTGACAAGCATATGCTTTGGGGGCGTACGTCACATCCTGTGACAAGCCTTGTTTTGTAAAACAATGGCACGTTATTTGTCACATATACGTTCGTTTGGACCTTTATTTGTCTTATATGACATTAATTATATCATTGAGTATAGTTCTGTATCTTTTTGTATAAAAGTATAATTTTCCATCTCTAAATATTACCAATTGTAAATTATTAATTTATATTTATTAAATTATGCATTTGAATAACGTTATTTTTGAAAATAGTGACTATATGTTCATAGATAATGAAAAAGTACTCATTTAACTTACAGGGGAATATTTGTTTTACAGCATAGCTGACTAACCCAACTTTTGACTTTCTCAATATCCAATCAAATGTTGTGAAAATTCCCGTTAGTAGTCCCGAATGAATAAATCCTTGCCTTGCCTCGGCTTATTAAAAAAAAAGTCCCACTACACTGGTCATAAGCGAGTGTGTGCAACTTCCCAAAAATAAAGAGGGCAAATTCATAACAAGTTTGGAATACTGATGGATAATTCAATAAATGTATAACACAGCTCGCACAAAATGATAGCTTTCATATATAAGAAACAATATTTGACATGTAATTTACATGTTTTAGATCAATACATTTGTGCAATGATTAAATGAATACATTGGAATACTTTTGAGTCTTCCTTCTATAGACGTATACAATAAGCATACTTTAAATAGCATTAAGGGCGTATATTGATAGGGCATTATGACCCGATGCTCGTGAATGAATTTATCCTGGACTTCAAGGTCAGTGTGAGGTCATTGTTTCTGAGCTGAAAATATATGTGCAGTTGAAAATGCAAGGAGTTTAAATTCGGAAGGAAATTTACTTGTTACTAAAATACATTGCGGTGTATGCACAGATACCCAATGTAATGTGTTTATTTTATTTAAATAACATATACCCATTATTTTCTGTTTTCTTGTAAATATTATTTTTATTTTTCAAGGTAATCCTCAAGGAACGGAAGAGCACACAAAGTCATAGTTTATAAATGTTTAAAAGAACAAGTAACGTAAACATACACATGTATAATGCTCTGTTAGGAGGTGTATAGTATGATTTAGTCTGTGAGTACTGTGTGCTGTTTAGATCTAGTAAGTCATGTGGCAGATAATTCAATTCTAAAATTCCAAACAAGTAACACATATGTCAGTTTTGCCTTTATTTCAGTTTACATTCCCTTTTTTCAAAATTACCATAGACGCCGAATATCTTTTTAAAGATATTTCTTGTTTATATATTTAAAATATTGAGAAGAAATAAATATTTATTTTATAGGTGCGTTAGTGATATTGTACGTAAACCATCGTGGATCCCAGAATATCCCAAATCTTTACCACAAGGATATCTACTGTGTCAGCAGGCAACCTGAGTTGCAGCAACTGGAGCAGCGTAACCGGTTAATTAGTACCTATGACCAGCTGAATGACAGTCAGAAGGCTGCCTTGAAGCAAGCTGTCAAAGAGGCACTAGGGTGAAGAAAATTGTGTAGTGGTCTTTGGCCCTTGAAACATGCCATCTAGAATATTAGAATAGATTTTTAATCCCCCGCCACGAAGCGGGAGGGGGGGTTATAGGAATGCCCTTCGTCCGTCCGTCGGTCTGTCCGTAACATTTTCGTGTCAGCTCCATATCTCCTATACCCTTTGAAGGATGTTCATGAAACTTGGCTCAAATGTTTAGGTTCTGAGACGATGTGCATAAGGCATGAGTCAGTCACGCCGGCTGAAGGTCAAGGTCACATTTGAAGGTCAAATACTCGAGCCTCCATTTTCGTGTCCGCTCCATATCTCCTTTACCCTTTGAAGGATTTTCATGAAACTTGGCTCAAATGTTTAGGTCATTGAGACGATGTGCAGAAGGCATGAGTTAGTCACGCCGGCTCAAGGTCAAGGTCACACTTGAAGGTCAAATATTCGAGCCTTCATTTCGTGTCCGCTGCATATCTCCTATGCCTTTTGGAGGATTTTCATGAAACTTGGCTCAAATGTTTAGGTTTTTGAGACAATGTGCAGAAGGCATGGGCCTTTCATGCCAGCTCAAGGTCAAGGTCACACTTGAAGGTTAAATTTTTGAGACTCTATGTTCATGTCCGTTTTTGTGTCCGCTCCATATCCCCTATACCCTTTGAAAGATTTTCATGAAACTTGGCTAAAATGTTTTTTCCATTGAGACCATGTGCAGAAGGCATAAGCCAGTCACGCCAACTCAAGGTAAAAGTCACACTTGAAGGTTGAATGTTTGAGCCTGTATGTTATTGTCCGCTCTATATCTCCTGTGCCCTTTAAAGGATTTTCATGAAACTTGCCTCAAATGTTTATCACATTGAGGCAATGTGCAGAGAGCATGAGGCAGTAAGGCCACCTCAACGTCAAGGTCACACTTGAAGGTCAAATGTTTGAGCCTCCATTTTTGTGTCTGCTCCATATCTCCTATGCCCTTTGAAGGATTTTCTTAAAACTTGGCTCAAATGTTTATCACACTGAGCGATGTGCAGAAGGCATGGAGCGGTCTTGCCACCTCAAGGTCAAGGTCACACTTAAAGGTCAAATGTTTGAGCCTCCATTTTCGTGTCAGCTCCATATCTCCTATGCCCTTTAAGGAATTTTCATGAAACTGATTAAGGTCAGTGTGATAAAAGGTCACCTTTGAATTTCTAATGAAGGATTACGGCGGGGATATTGCTGTCCTTTGGACTGCCTTGTTCAAATGAACTTTCTAGTATTACGTGTTATTTATATTTTGTCAATTATATTTTTAAATATTCATGTTGGATAAGATAATTTTAGGATGTTTAAAATGCGAGGAAGTCTGAATGATTTATCATACAGTATCCTTAAGAAATGTTAGAATGTAGAAACACCATCAGCATTTTCTCCAAGAATTAATATACATGCTGGTTATTTTTAGAGCCAATGTATATCAATTAGGGATGGGACCGAATACTGAAATCAATATTCGAATATTCGTTTTAGGTATTCGAATATATTCGAATATTCGTTTTGTAAATACTACTATATACGGCACTCTGTCCGAATAAATACCTATCCGAAATATTGTACTACATGTACGTAGTTGTTTTACCTTGTTTCAGTGGTAAATGAGCGATGTAACTTAGTGAGTGTTTGGAAAATATAAAGAAATGTAAAATATTGTTAAATGTATTATTAATTAATTTGTTAATCGTTCCGTACACAAATTTCTCATTACATAGATTACACGTTGCCTGGGTTTTGTCTAATGACCGCGTCAAGTGCTTCCAAGCACATGATGGTGGCATTGTTTATTAATCAAGACTCTTGCATAATATACGGTGTTGATATAATGGAGAATAATTTACAGAACAGAACAGAACAGAACAGAACAAGACTTTTATTTTCACCCAAGTATATAACATATACAATTAGGGCAATATAACAAAGCAAAATTGTTAGTAAATTAGTAACTTCCGGTAATTTTTACGTTAACACAATTGTGTAGATGATATACGGGGGGTATTTAAATAATAAGATACATAGTCTGAACATATGATGATAATAATAATAATAATAATAATAATAGCAATCATGTGAGATCTATAATCAAAATCAAAATACCAAAAAAACTTGATAAAATTATCAAAATCACAATCATTATCATATCATATTCAAAATCATCATACTAATCATAATAATCATAATAATGATAATCGTCATAGTTATCATAATCATCATAATCGTGGCATTTAAGAAACAAATAATAGTACAGTTCTATAAGAGCATTTTAATACTAGCACTGGTAAAAATAATTAGTGGTTTGTGATCATAGTTGTGACGTATTTTCGTTTGCACGCGGCGTTTCGGATTGAGAAATTGAAACGACTACGCGTTTTAAAAGGTTTACATTTTGCGTCAGAAATTTAATTCATTATCAATACTTAAAAGACATGTTGTTGCGAAAGACTGTGTGCGTTAGCGTTTATGGTGCTGGAGCTAGCTTTGTAACCGTTTCAGTCAACAGCAGTTATTTTTGTCCTGATTTACGCTTGAGTGCACCTGCACGCGAGGTCGATGTTGAACACAAAGGCAAGATGGAGGACCTATTGTGTGTGGTAATTACTCTAATCAGCTTTGCATTGCAGGATTACAATGGAGAATGCCGTTATCTGAGGGGTTAACATTAAATGACTGATGGGGCAAAAGCAAATTATAATTTGTGTGCTGGATAAGTTTAAAGGGAATTAACAAAAGTATAATTATTAATTTATGTACTAGAACTGCTAGATTAATTAGGATAAAGAAACAGGATTGTAGGCGTTCCATAATATGGAACGCCTAGACTGTCTTATGTTGACTGTTGACATGCTGGATGGTTCATTGAAATGATGATTGATTTTATAATATGATATGAGGTTATCATGGTATGCTGTGTGTTTATGATAGTATGCTGTGTGTTTATGATAGTATGCTGTGTGTTTATGATGGTATGCTGTGTGTTTATAATGGTATCCTGTGTGTTTATGATTGTATTCTGTGTGGTTATAATGGTATGCTGTGTGTTTATGATGGTATGCTGTGTGGTTATAATGGTATGCTGTGTGTTTATGATGGTATGCTGTGTGTTTATGTAGTATGCTGTGTGTTTATGATGGTATGCTGTGTGTTTATGTAGTATGCTGTGTGTTTATGATGGTATGTTGTGTGGTTATAATGGTATGCTGTGTGTTTATGATGGTATGCTGTGAGGTTATCATGAAATGCTGTGTGTTTATGATGGTATGCTGTGTGTTTATGATGGTATGATGTGTGTTTATGATAGTATGTTGTGTGTTTATGATGGTATGCTGTGTGTTTATGATAGTATGCTGAGTGTTAATAATGGTATGCTGTGTGTTTATGATGGTATGCTGTGTGTTTATAATAGTATGCTGTGTGTTTATGATAGTATGCTGGGTGTTTATGATAGTATGCTGTGTGTTTATGATGGTATCCTGTGTGTTTATGATGGTATGCTGTGTGTTTATTATAGTATGCTGTGTTGTTATGATAGTATGCTGTGTGTTTATGATGGTATGCTGTGTGGTTCTAATGGTATACTGTGTGTTTATGATGGTATGCTGTGTGTTTATGTAGCATGCTGTGTGTTTATGATCGTATGCTGTGTGTTTAAGTAGTATGCTGTGTGTTTATGATGGTATCCTGAGTGTTTATAATGGTATGTTGTGTGTTTATGATGGTATGCTGTGTGGTTATCATGGTATGCTGTGAGGTTATCATGGTATGCTAAGTGGAACGATCGGGTCTTTTTTTTAAGAGAACAAGCCCTTAGCCACTTTCTAGTTTTGTAATCATCAATTGCAGGGTAATGTATTAAATATAATGGATGCGATCTTACAACATATTGGCCTACAAAGGCTCGTTACAGTATTTGACAGGGAAAATATAACACCGGACATTGTTTGCGCATTGTCCATGTATGAAATGAATTGCTTGGGAGTGCATAATCGAGCCGATGTTATGAAACTGCGGACAGCATGTTGTCATTATGGAAGTTTTCAACCACGTAGGGCAAGTGCAGGATCCGGTTCGCCGTCCTTCGAGATTCCGAAAAGGATTCTTGAAGACCTATTAGAAACTGGATTTACAATTAAAGAAATATCCGAACTACTTTCGGTCTCAGAAAGCACGTTATTTCGACGAATGCGTGTTTACGGTTTACAAAAACACAGGTTTACTGAAATTGATGATGACCGTCTTACCCGCATTGTAAACGAAATTGTCAAGGCATTCCCACGCTGTGGTGAGAAAATGATAAAGGAGTTACTGGGACATAAAAACATTCACGTAAGTAGTATATCAGTACCTATGATACAATACTATACAACACAAAATGTATTTTAGAATGGTGTCTTTTGGCGAATATTGTATATTTGAAATCATTTATTTTGATTCGTTGTTTTTCATCAATTCACTGCGGATGTATGTAAGCGGTAATTTATTACAGGGTAATTTGCTTTTTAAAATACTATGTACAACATGTTCACATATGTTTCTCAAAAATATCACATTAATATCGGGTGACTATTTCTTTTACATCTTGTTAAAGGAATGTATTTTCAGCTTTGATTTTAACCTCGACTATTAGAAGAATATGTGAGCTTTCCTACTCGCCCCGACGTCGGTGTCCGAGTCTAAAAGTCTTGTAACTTCCAACTACATGTAAATAAGTTATTTACGTGAAACTTGGAATATACATATGTCATTAGTTCCAGCATCAGGTGCAACATTACCCACAACTAATTTTTTTTTTTTTTTTACAGTGTTATTCTCCTTTATCACATAGATATTCTGATTAAGGTTTATATTCACAAGTCTTGTAACTTCAAAACTACATTATTCACTTGAAACTTGGAATAGTATCACCTCCAACGTAAATGATGCGATCCGATTGGCTTAGAGCGGTCACATGACCATGGGGTATTTTCCATACAACATGGGCAGGGTTTCACCTTAACTTTTGGGAAGTGGTGGTCCACAGGACCTGCTACCTTCAAAGCCTACTGATCCGATACTGTATGAACTGGTCCCGAAAATCAAAATACGTCGAACTGCATAGTGCATACAATAGTTCAAACAAATGATTCTCAGAATTGAAATCAGAAAATATGTTCAGCACACATGAACATCTATTATTCATTATATATTTTTGTATAATACAGTTTAGATCAAAATGTTTCATGAGCATTGTTGTTTAAATAAAGATGAGACGTCAACTTCTTAAAATTGACCTACATTGGAGATACATGCGTTTTCGTGTGCTAAGCAATAAACACGCAATTAGAGCAATTAAAAATATAATTATATATCGTTATATGATTTGGCTATCCGTTCCTTAACGTTTTGCAATCATTGTCACAATGCGGATACCTAGACCTGAATTTTGTTTACTTCGATTGTTTTTTTAATAGAGATACAATTAAAAACTGCCTGTTGTAAAAACAAAAACAATAATAAACTGTGTCAAAAAGGGAATACGTTGTTAAACTAGTAATGAGCCAGGAGTAATATAATCGATCGAAGCTATTATAAGCTCATTATTTTTACAATATATGTTATTTGATTAAATTTGTTTTAAATAATGAAAGGTTATTAAATGACTATATTTAATTATTATCAATGGAAATTGCTTCACTAAAATGCGACTTCAATGCCCGTCACTGTATTCTTAACCACAAATGATAATTCAGAAATCCACAATTGGAACAAGTCCAAAAACAACTGGTCACCGGACCGGTCGTCCTTCAATGACAACCGAAAAATCACAGGTCACGGACCGACAGACACGCGTTAAGGTCGAACCCTGGCCATGGGTATATTTCAATACCTCACAGAAGTCTAATGACGCAGTGTAATGAAGTATTTTTGTTTATTTTCGTAACGTCGTTGTATGTGTTTCGCGTTATTTTGTAAGTTTTTCTTTCGTTTTAATTTTAAATGATATCAATTAAAATGTATAAATGTGTTCAACATTTTGTGCATGGGCCGGTGGCCTTGTATACCACAATAAAGATTGAATTGAATTAAACTGAAACCAGTGAAAGGTAGTCGGTGAGATATATTCGTTACACTGTTGGGATATACACCCTCAGTGGTTTCATAACAGTTACAAACAGTGTAACTAATTATACATTTGCCATCAACTCCAGCCTCAGGTGCAACATTCCCAATAACTCTGTTTTGTATTTTGGCATAGTTATGTCCCTTTTCACATAGATTTTCAGATTTAAGTTTTTATTCAAAAGTTGTATAACTTAAAAACTTGACAGGTTATTCACTTGAAATTTGGAATATACCTTTGTCATTAACTACAGCATCAGGTGCCACAACCCACATAACCCTGTTTTGTAGTTTGACAGATGGATGCCCACTTTTCAAATAGATTTTCTGGTTAAAGTTTTGTTCCAAAGTCTTATAATTCTAAAATACATAAGGTATTCACCTTAAATTTGGAATAAATTGTCAAAGTAATTGCCCAAACTCGGATTCGTATTTCAACGAATGTGTGCCCCTTCCACTTTCCAAAATATGTATCAGCAGAAGTACTTTGAATAGTCGAGCGTGCTGTCCTCTGACAGATCTTGTTTCTAACCATTGTCTTTCAAGCAGTTATATTATTTTGCATGAGGCGTATTTAATAAATTTATCATTATTTATAGAAAAACAGACGCGCGTGCATTTAGTTTTAATGCATGTCAACTTAAGATGTTTCTTAATTAAAGGGGCATATCGACGGTATTTCCCACATTTTAATAGTATTTCATAAAGCATATATGTAGGTTTTATTATGGCCCCACTTGAAAGGGGAGCATATAGATTTGCCCTCGTCCGTCCGTCCGTCGGCTTTTTGTGTCTCTCGTAATTGAAAAAGTATTACTGCTAGAGTGATGAAACTTTATAAACATATTAATCAGCGTGTGAACCTGTGCACCTGGGTATTTTGGTGCAGTTTTTTCCGACATCAGCGGAGTTATGGTCCCTTTTTTTAGCAAAAAATGACATTTTTGGACTTGTGTCGCGCGTAACTCAAAAAGTATTACTGCTAGAGTGATGAAACTTTACAAACATATTAATCAGCATGTGAACTTGTGCACCGGAGTATTTTGGTGCATTTTTTCCAACATCAGCGGAGTTTTGTGACAGCCAGCGTAATGTAGCCAGTAGGGGCATCCCATCCGTGTCCTACGGACACATGTCTAGTATAATTATAAATATCTAGGAGTTCTACATTTATTATTTCAGATACCAAGAGCTCAACTTCGTGATATATTACAGATACATAATGAAAATGGTATTAAAGACCGAACAACAAGACGGCTTCATCGGCGTATATACCACGTACAAGGACCAAATCATATGTGGCACATAGATACGAATCATAAACTAATTCGGTGGTATTTTATTATATCTGCTGGAGTGGATGGATTTAGTAGAATGATTATGTTTATGAATGCCGTAGACAACAATAGGTCTGATACTTTGGTAGAGTTGTTTAAACTAGGTGTGGCTAAGTTTGGAACACCATTACGTGTTAGAATAGATATGGGTATGGAAAATATTAAAATTGCTGACCATATGCTACAGCATCGCGGATTTGGAAGCGTTATAGCAGGGAAAAGTGTACACAATCAACGCATTGAACGTTTGTGGAGGGATGTTTATGAAGGCGTTTTGGGATTTTACTCCGATTTGTTTACCTTCCTAGAAGATGAAAGTATTTTGGATATCATGAATCCGGTACATATTTATGCACTCCACTATGTATATATGCATAAGATAAATGAAAAACTTCAATGGTGGTGTGGCGCATGGAGTACACACAGATTGCGTACAGTTCGATCAACACCACTCAAACTATGGTCAAGTGGTGTTCTGAACAACCCGGTCCCCGATGTTCCAGAAGACACAGCATTAGATTCTCCGGATACTAACAACGAGATCTTCAATGGAAGCATTACCGACAGTCGTCCAATTTTCGGAAGAACAGAAATTCACATCAGCGACAGCTGCAGTCGAGAACTTGCACAACACTGTCCTCAAACTTGGACAAGTTCAAACTATGGAATAGAAATATATGAGAAGGCAGTGTCAATTTTAGAAAGCAATGAGTGATTAACTTCGTAAAATCTAGTAAACCTTGTGTATAGTGTATTCGTATACCGCAGCTTAAACGTGACCATACACTGATTGTTTGTGTAGGCTTTTGAAAAAAATCCAACGAAAGACAATGTTTACGAAAAATAACCTAAACCTGTACCTAAAGAAAGTGGAAAGGTTTCAGATGTCTCTCAGACAATTTTCTATAGTTTACCCAATCAAACCGAATTTCTAAATATGTAAAGAAAATGATTTAATGTGGCGAAAAATTAAGTGTCACTGTGTGTGAAGACACCTCTGTCCGATTGAGTTCATGGTTCCTTCCATGAATGTGCTGCGATTCCTTGTATAAAATGAGTAAGTCGAGACATTTATAAAGAATGTTAAGTTTTGCGTTTTGACGTTGTAATAGTATATACTGGTAGTTGATCCTGATAATCACTTAAATATATGTATATATATGCAGTTAACTTGGTCAATAGACATGCTTGAAATCTTCGTATGGCGTTTACGTTCTAGAGGATTCATTTTTACTGATTACGTTCAAACTTCGTTTGAACTTGAATCTCGATCAAACTTGTTTGAATACGAGTTGAGTTGGTTTTGTAATAAAGGGAAAAGAATATTTTACACTCTTG
Organism: Congeria kusceri; assembly: GCA_027627225.1. NCBI lineage: Eukaryota > Metazoa > Mollusca > Bivalvia > Myida > Dreissenidae > Congeria > Congeria kusceri. The sequence goes on from CM051030.1 coordinate 39,095,564, forward strand.
GTGTCACTTTTTTCGATTTTTTAAGGGTTAGATTTTTTCTATTCGGCTCGCCTCGCGACCCAAGATTTTCATTCATAATTGAATTAGGACGTCGCATAACGTACTATTTTATTTTCTTCGCCAGTACAGTCGTATTAATTGATCCTACATTGAAAGATGTTGACTTAACTTTTCCCAACATGTCATGTTCTAATCAAATTCATTATCGTAATCATAACCATTTGACAAATTAAACTATATTCAAAATGGCACTTCCTACTTTCGCGTGGTCGACTGGCCTAAAGCTGTTGGGATCAAAGTTCTTTGACTGTTTAATTTTGGAAATGTGGTATCTTTAGTTGTTCTGCGAACAGCTAAAAACTGAATTCTTACCGTTTGCAAAGTTTTTAAAACAGACCGGTACGGCTCCTAACAAATGATAAAGAAATGGGTGTCTGAAATCGTACATGTACGCAAGGCAAATAAACGATACCATTCGATTATATTACTATCTATAACCGGAAAATAACATGATTAAATAATATTTTAAATAATATATTATTTATATTATTTTATAATAATATTTTATTTCAAGGTCGTGCAAATATCCCACGCTCAAGGAATTAATATTAATAAAGAAACAAAATAGCGATACAAATGATGGAACATGTACTTATATATACATGTTGCTAGAGGGACTGAATAACTCTATATTAGGCTATGGTATAAATCGACAATGCATATATACGTTATTCTGATTTATTGTGACAGAAAACAATAGAACGTAATATATAGTGACTTTGATTGTAGGTATAATTACACAAAACAGACGTGGTAAAACGAGAAATATAAACTCAATACGATCAGTGACGGAACTGGAGACATGACAATCAAAAAAGTGTTTTAATTATGACAAATTATACAAAATTAACAATGTGCATACACTGAATCTTAAACCAGAAAAATATCAAACATTTTAATGCACCAAGACATTGATACACAAGAATATCGATGACACTTTAGACTTATACAGAATGTGGTCATGTAAAAGTGACACTATTTAATTATTTTCTTTGAAAATTCTAAACTTTAAAGACATTTGCAAAAAAAATTTTCCAACGACAGATTTTCTTAAAAATTTGCACAAACATGTGTCAAACGTATCTTCAAACAGTCTTAAAAACTACAGGTCACCGGCCTTGTTCCGGAATTTTGGGTTTTAAATACGGTACCTGTCAAAGCCCTTTTTTTCAGTTTGTGTGACTACAAATGCTCAATTAGGTGTAAAAAAAATGTTTGTTTCAGGTTACATGCCCCAAAAAATAAGGGTAGGTAGGTCGAGATTTTTTTAATTATTTTTGGGGTAAATGGACAACTTGAAGATTCTAAAACTGAATAAATATTCAAAACATATCAGTAATATCCTGAAACATTGTTTATAAATGGATACTATCAAAACAAAACACTTATTTATCCAAAACACATTTAATTATTGAAAAAGGTAAATAAAACCAAAATCAATCTGACAAACCCAATAAAATGTTCTAGGGTCGGGTCATTTTTTTTAGGGTAGGTCGGGTTACCTTAAACAAACTTTTTTTTTACGCCTTATATGAAGTGTTCATATTCAAACAAAGACGGACATTTTTAAACGCATCTTTTTTAATGTTTCGTTTGGCAATATACAAGTGCAGTTTAAAGATACAAGCGCTTTATCTATAGATCCCGTTAAAAAAAAAAGACCTTAAATGGACACTTAAGAAAGGTAAATTACGCATTTAATATGCCTTTTAAAACATCCAAAAATAATCAAATATACAAATACCTTTTGTTCCAAGCGACAGATTTTTTTTAAAAATTCCATATACATGTGTCATTGTGTACTGAATCTAAAACAGTGTTAAAAGATAGGGTTCACCGGCCTTTTTCAGTTTTTTTTCCGGTAATATTGGGTGTCGAATACGATACTTATCGAAGCCACTTTTTTTAAGTTTGGAATTTTTATCAATGTTATAAGTATATAGAAGTGCTTTTTTCAAACAAGGTTATGGTTCTTTCTACTGGTATCTTTTCACATGTCTTGTTTTGCAATATACAAGTGTATTTTGATAATAAAAAACGCTTTTCCTACATTTACTGTTAAAATAATGAATTTGACTGGACATTTAAGTAGGTCAACTGGGTAGTAATAATAAATTCTGAAACGTCATTTATTATGCATCAATATATTTTGTTCCAAACGATAGATTTTCTTAAATTTTCGCACATACATGCACCAATGTACAACAGAAAATTAATAAAAATAATGAGTCGCTGAATTTGTTTAGGAAATATTGGACTTTAAATAGGGTACCTGTGTAGCCTTTTTCATGTTTCGTGTTAACGTAAACAACATGTCAATTGCCAAAATAGAATAGAGATATTTAATGGATCTTTTCTGAACTGATTTCTTTGGCAATACATTGTATACGTGTGGTTTTGATTATTAATATGCTTTATGAACTTTTAACCATTGACTGGAACTTAATGACTTACAAAGATTTATATTTATTTATTGAAATTACTATATGGTTACCTATATACAATGAAGAAAAATAAAGCAAAAGGAGAAATTAACCCAATTATTTTCTTGTTGTTGCGAACGTCTTTAAGACTGATGCAAAGCCGCCTAACATTTTAAGACAAAAACCATATTCTTATATTATTTCTAAGATACTTCTATGATAGTTTGCAAAAACTAAGAAATTGCTTAACTTAAATTACTAACTTTAATTCTGTTTGTTTGTTTGTTTGGATGTTTCGCCGTTTTTAACAGTATTTCAGTCATATCACAGCGGTCAGTTAACCTACTCACACTTTTCCTGGGCAAGCTTAGCCGATCTAAGTGGTTTACCAGTACTAAGTGCACATACCTATGCCAATAACTGACAACTGCCCTACTTGAATCAGAGGTAGGGGGAGAATGGCCGTAGAAATAATTTCATGACCAATCCACTCACAAGTTTTGTGACCGGGCAGGGGTTCGAACTCACAATCCATGAATTGACAGTCCAGCGCTCTACCAACTGAGCTAGCCGGGACTGACAACTTTAATTCTGATACATGTAGTTGGCTGTTTATGAATACTGCTTTGGTTTGTCCACAGAATGACAATAACAAGTATCAAATATATAATAGCTGAACAAATATATGCACAACAGAACAAAGATGAATACAATTATAATTCAAACTAGATGTGCCATAAAAAAGCAATGCAACTACAAAAAAAATGCATTATCATGGAAACTGTTATGAATATTTAAGATATAAATGTATTACTAATGTTATTTATTTAGGATTTTTGGAAACTATATAAGATCTTCAAACGTGGTACTATGGTATTACTAATCCATGGTAAGGTTACAATGTTGTAATCAATATAGAGATTTGTTATAATAATAGTTAAAATAGTTTAAATTTAGTCTTTTGTACAGGCACAAATTCTGGACAAAAAAATCAGCAACAACTAGAGCTTTCACTAAAGGTGACTTATAACCCCACATACCGCTTTGGCACAGACGTAGAGCTTTGACACAGATGGAGAGCTTTGACACAGATTAATGTATTGACTGACAAAATGACCAGCATAAAGAAAAATGGGCTTGAAATGCAAAATGAAAATTACAAGCGGAAACGATGCACAGGTATTTGACCTTGAATTGTGACCTTGACCTTTGACTGATAAGCATGAGACATGTGCGTGACACATTGTCTAGTCATGTGGAGTAACAATTTGAAGTAATATTAAAATCCTTCCAGGTATTTAGAAGTTACGGAGAGGAACACAATGCAAATATTAAACCTTTGACCTTAAATTGTGACACTGACCTTTGACCTACAAGCATGGGTCATGTACGCGACCCATCATCTGGTCATGAGAATAATTATTAGAAGTTATGTGAAATCCTACTAGTTATTACGAAGTTATGGAGCAGAAATGAAATACAAGTATTTGATTTTTTACTTTGACCTTTGATGGACAAACATGGGTCATGTGTAACACATCTTCTGATCATGGGATATAATAATCTGAAGTTATATTAAAATCCTTCCATGCATTACAACGTTATGGAGTGGAAACCAAATACAAGTATTTTACCTGTATTTGACATTTGATCTTGAATTGTGACCTTTACCTTTGAAGGACAAGCATGGGTCATGTACGCGACACATTGTCTGGCCATGGGGAATAATTATATGAAGTAATATTAAAATCATTCCATGCATTAAGAAGTTATGGAGCGGATACAAAATACACGTTTTTGACCTTTGACGGAAACGCGTGGGTCATGTGCACGACACATCGTTTGGTCATGGGGAATAATAATATGAAGTTATATTAAAATCCTTCACGTCATTACGAAGTTATTACAAGTTTAAGAAGTTAAAACAAAGCATATGAGTTGTGTCTAGTTCAAGCTTATGCCCTTCGTGCCCCCTCCCTTTGATATTTTTGCCTTAGGCATTGGTCTTTGATTAACGATAATATTTAAGTAGTTTAGGGGCAAAACATATTTCCACTGTCTTCTTTTTTCTTTAAAAATGTCATGTTTAAGATTATATACATTACATAAGCTTTGGGGTCAGCTTGGGGGCATGTGCCCCCTGTGCCCCGCCTGACATGCTCTTGGTAATGAAGCTTCCCATTAAGTTTCATTGAATTTCAGCCAGTAGTTGCTGAGAAATAGCCCAGACAAGAAATTTGGATGGAAGGACAAAGCGGAGTATATATGCTCCCCTGAAAAGTTTGTTTATTTTAGTCCATAGAAGGTATTCAAAAATGCGTAATCGTATCTGTCAAATAGTTGCTCATCTACAGGAAGAGATTCTCCCACAGAGGCTCTAGGCAATGTCAAACAATTTATGCACGTATTTGCTGTTGGGATGAAGGATGAGGAGCATTCTACAAATTGAATTGATGGTGACAACTTGAAGCCCAATACAGGTTCTTCATCTGCTCCTGTGACAAACTGCAGAATAGACTGCAGATTTATTCCCATACGTCTTCCACCTGAAAGATTAAGGACAGAATATGTCTAACAAAAGAGCAATGACACAGGACAGAGCAATAGATACGTATAAGAAGTTTGCCAAAATTGAGTATTACCGGCATTAGTGGTGCGATTAAAAATATTACAGGTAATAAGCTTGCTTTGAACACTCATCTTTACTATATAATTATCAGTTTAACATTTACCTTTTTTGCAATCTGTTTGGCAATGTTTGAGCATTCAGTGTATTAATATTCATTATATATCATACTGTCAAACTTAAACTGTGAATGTTTTTGCCAAAGAAAGGTGATGTCTTATTTTTAACTTTCTTGATTACCTAAAGCCCATTATCAAACACATCAAAGATTGCATGATCACACACCAATTGTGCTTCACAGAGCACTTTAAAGGGACTAAACTCCAGATGGTCCAGTCCTAAAAACACGGTATTTTAAAATCGGGAATACCTGGTTCAAGGAAAGTGCAAGCTAACGCAACTTCTATTTTTCAATGAAATATACAGTTTGTGACAGTATTTGGTCCGTGTTCTATACAAATAGTGATGGTTTCTACACGTTTTTACCATTTAGGCATTACTACCAGAAACGCAGATTATTATGCCCATCTTGAGTTCAGTATCTTTAAGCTCAAGAAAGCTTACAAAAATGGAGGATACAAGGAAAAATGGGACCGACAGATGGACAGACAGACATTAGCAAACCAATTTACCCTGCCATCTTCGATAGGGGGGGGGGCATAATCAATATATTAGGTCAAATCTATTATAATACAAGAGCTGTTATGCCCCCTCTAGGTTAAAATCAATCTTTAAAATATCAAGTTTGATGATGATCAGATGAGAACTGTTGGACATAGGGATCAGAAACTGCTAAAAAGGCCAATTTTACATAAATAAAGGGCCTTAACTGCACAGTCCGTAGGGGGATTAGTTAATAATCGAACTTGATCAAGATATTATGCCCAGATGTTCATGAAGTTTGGTTGGATCAGATGAAACCCCTGAAGCAGCCAATTTTATATAATTCAAAGACCATAACTCTATAATACCTGGGGCAATGACCGATAATCCAACTTGGTTGAGATATTATGCCCACAAACATTTTCATGAAGTTTGGTGAAGATCAGATGAAAACGGTTGGACACAGAGGGCAGAAACGGCTAAAAACGCCAATATAAGATAATTCAAAGGCCCTAACTTAACAATTCATGGAGAGAATTGGCCGATTATCGAAAATGGCCGAGATTCTATGCCCATCAACATGTACATGAAGTTTGGTTAAGATCGGATGAAAACTATTGGACTTAGAAAGCGGAAACAAAAGTGGTCTATTGACAGCCAGACCGACCGACATTAGCAAACCAATAAACCCCGCCATCTTCGATGGGAGGCATTATAAGATATTTATTTACTCAATTTGACATATTTCACACTGCAAAATACCCAAGTCCCAATTGCAGATAGGGACTTTTTTTCCAAAATAGGTCATTAAAAAAGGCATGTATTATTTACTTACTTGCTACTTCTCTTATATACTTGATAAACTTTGCATAAACTGCCTTTTCCACCACTTCTTTATTGCTCCCCGATTCACTGAAGGATGGCTTCAGAAGGCTGGTCAGTTTCTTAATTGTCAATGGCTCTGGCTTGTCTTCCAACAACACCTTCAGTACAGGTAGTCTTGTCATTATCTGTAAGGATTGATATGATTTTCTCAGTTTGTTTGTTTACTTTGTTTGTTTGGACTTTTCGCCATTTTAACAGTATTTCAGTCTTTCACACTTTTCCTGGGCAAGCTTAGGCGATCTAAGCTGTTTACCAATACTAAGTGCACATACCTATGCCAGTAACTGACAACTGCCCTACTTGAATCAGAGGTAGGGGGAGAATGGCTGTAAAAATAATTGTATGACCAATCCCCACACAAGTTGTGTGGCCGGGTTGGGGTTCGAACTCACGATCCCCAGATTGACAGTCCAGCGCTTTACCAACTGATCTAGCATGATTTACTCAGGCAAAGCTACATAATATGCTCGTGAACTCCACGCTATACTGCTCTGTTGAAGATGGTTTCATATCAATAGACATTCCCACTTTATTACTTTGGAATTGTCCACTTTGACATATCCGGAACTTTGACTTAAGCAAGTTTGAGTTAACAAAATTCAGCTGTATGTCATTGTAAACTGTCATATAAATACATATTAAGGATTTTTGTGGCCAACAAGCAACGCAACTACTGTAAAATTGCTTACATTTCTTGACCCTAAGTTAAAAGTGTAAACTATTTACCTCAAATACCCCAAGAGTGTCTAGACCTTTTATAAGTGGAGTTATACATGGAGTACCAGTACTGCTAGTACCGGAACCGTTCCACAACTGTTGTAGCAGATCTGGGCTGAGGAAAGTTGGAATCTTGCCATTCTGTAGAATGGAGAGGGCTAAAAAGAAAACACATTCACTGTCAGTGATGAATGCCCTGCACATTGACACAGTAATAGCCTATAGGACGGAAAATGTCACGTCCCCAGTCAGCACAACAACATCAAGCCGTTATCAAACCGACAAATCGGATGGACACCGAAAACAATATCGATTGGATGTCATTTTGCCCATCGGCATTCAATCGGATGGATATCTTGTCAATTATTTGTCGGACCGTCATCAAACCGAAAGCAAATATGATATCGCCCTTACATATGGCTATTATCAGACAGATATAATCGAAAACAATATCGGCTGGATGTCGTTTTGCCCAATGGCATTCAATCGGATGGATATCGTGTCAATTATTTGTCGGACCATCATCAAACAGATATAATATATGATATCGCCCTTACAGACTGATATAATCGAAAACAATATTGGCTGAATGTCGTTTTGTCCATCAGTATTTAATCGGATGGATATCATGTCAATTAGTTGTTGGAATGTCATCAAACAGATATCAACAAGAGCTGTCTCAGGACAGCACGCTCGACTATTCAACCACTTTATCAGAGTTATTCGCCTTTATCACTACAAAACAAGGGGCATAATTCTGCTAAAATGCTGGTCACAGTTATGTGCCTTGGCCAGTGACCTTATATGATGACCTTGAAGACATGTGTGAAGTTTTAATTGAATATCTGTAGCAGATATTGAGATATGCATTTGTTACACGCAAAGTTTAACCTGAAATTTCTAAGAACAAAAGGGACATAATTCTGCTTAATTGCAGGTCAGAGTTATGGGCCTTGGTCAGTGAGTGACCTTATATAAAGACCCTAAAGTCATGTGTGAAGTTTCAATTCAATATCTGTAGTAGTTATAGAGATATGGAGTTGTTGCATGCAAACTTTAACCTGAATTTCTAAGTACAAAAAGGGGCATAATTCTGATGAATTGCAGATCAGAGTTATGGGCCTTGGTAAAGTTAAGATAAAAAGTGAAGTCTGTAGTTTGAACAAAGTTCAGTTTTTCTCATGAAAAAGGGGCAATAACTCTGTTGTTCCTAGTCCAATCTGGCCCATTATCGAACCTATCCGAGATTTTATGGTCATACACAAATTTGCAAGTTTGGTCAAGATTGATTAAAAAGTGAAGTCTATATCGTGTCTACGTCCCCATTTGTGGACGCATTACGGATGACGCAGGCCAGTTCTCGGGCCCTATACCAATATCTCAACAAACACGAACGGCTCAAGTGAGCTAAAACACATTATAGACAATACAATACAATATATTGTTTAGGCAACTTTACTAGTAATACAGTTACCACTCCATTTCAATATAAGAGAGAATTAATATTAAATTAAATAAATAAGAATGTTACCTTATTTAATCAATAACTGTTTCTTACCAAACACAATGCCAATAGTGTAGTAGTCATCTGACAGTAACTCCCTCAAACCATGGTCAAAGTATTTTTCCTTAATGGCTTGCAGAGTAATTCTAAAAAATTCTTTTCTGGGACCACCATAATCCAGCGCAGTCTGAAAAATAATTGTTGCTTGTTTAATTATGTTGTAACAATAGCCTTTTGTAAATCAGGTATGCCACCTTTTCGGTCCAGAGCAATCTCTGTACAAAATTGCAAGGATGACAAGGCCTAGAATTGTGATATTGAACTTTGACAGACAAGCATGGGTTATGTATGAAACACATTGTAAGTAATGGGGAATAACAATCTGAAGATAAATCCTAGAAACAAACAAGTACCTAGTCATGGAACAAATTATAATTGAAGTATAACTGTTGTATCTTTACTATTTACATAAACAGATACTTTTTCTTTATTACAAGGCTATTTAGTGTTCTCTCATTGCAAACAATGTCAATGATACAATTAAAGGATATCCGAATTTAAAGTTGATGTTTATTATTCGGCACTCTGGATACACAGGCGATTCTAAAAATAAATCTATCTTACGGAGCCTTCCGGAGATAGTCGATGTATCACAATTGATTTTTCGGCTGTAAAGTATTTGAGGTTAGATACCAGTAATTCTAAAACATATGGTCCCATTATAAAACGGCAAACTTTGACAGCATTTTTCTAGCCTTTCCTTTATTTCAGATTGTGCAAGCCTGGTATCAATTTAAAATGAATCTGTCCTCTTCCAAAAATGGCAATAAAAAAGATATATCATGTTACTTCTAAGAAAATGCATCTCACCTGAATGCAGACAGCCTTAGAAAACAGGGTCCAGGCAGTCATATTTCGACAAAAACCACATTCCACAGTAAACACACCCCAACAGTTCACTTTTCAAGTTAGCCCCAATAAAATGCACCAAAATGTTCCAGACACACGTGGGATATAAGAAATAACCACAAAAGACATGTCTGAGATTGCCAAATGGCTTTTTTACCCTAAGAGAAAAGGAACTCTTTAGTAATAGGCACTTTAAAGAAAACTCAAAATTTTGCTATCTTGATAAAAACTCGTCTATATCATTATTAACATACTTGTAGCACACATGCAACATTTCAGATCGATCCGCTAAGTAGAAATGCTTCAAAAACGTATTTCAGTATGACACATGATAAGCCATCTGGCTTGCATTTTCTGTACTCGGATTGTATGGGGAGCGTGAACTAAAATTCGTACCTAAATCATATAAAACAGTCAAATTACCAGTTCATTAGACTTATTTTAATGCATAACGTGTCAAATGTTCCTTATAACATGATTCGATGTGCTGTAAGATGCAAAAGTCGAGTTTTCGTACACAATGATTTACTGGTATCTAACTTTGAAAAATCGTATTTTCCCTTTTGTTTTTCACAAAAATAAAACAGATTTTTGTACAGTTGGGAATTTTTGGGTGATATCTGGGATAAATATGCATATTTGGCATTCAGGGAACGGGTCTGATAGTCCTGTAGAAAATGGCCTGTATTTATGCAGAATGTTTGGTGTTTTTTGAGTATTTAATATTAAATTGAGTTTTGTCACTCATTGCACTTTCGATTAATTGAGTATATAAAATGGTGTTTCAGAACTAGGTAATTAGTTAATTACGTGCCTTATCTGTTGCTCTGCTGCTTCAGATTTGAAAAATTGTTTTTAACTAAATAGTACAATGTACATCTATCTTAAGAAATCCTTACTTACCTCACCATAAAACTGAACTTCTAGAGTATTTCGCAGCTCTGCGACACTTTTACTTGACAGTTCTTCAAATGCAGTTTCAAGCACATGTGTTCGGTCAATGAGAACATAATTTGTTTCTCCTTCAGCGCATTCTGCTGTATTCTCAATTTCCAGAGATCTCCCTGTTACCATATTTTGCTGAATTTTTTTTAGAATTTCCACAGGGTTTTGAACTGCACATTCATGACAATATTGAACAGTTTTTTCAACAACCTGAGCCACACTCATTTCTTTTGTTGCAGTTACAGACAATGTTAAACTTCCATTCTCAGCTTCCATTTCAATTAAAACTTCATTTGATACAAATGATGGAAACAAGTTTGCTTCCCTATCGCCTAAAACATCTATTAAATCTGGTAGTTCGTCTACAACACTTACAGAGCATTTCTCTAAATGATCTCTCATAGACCTCATTGGAAAATGGCGTTTACACCGTGTGCATTGACAAGAGCTCAATTCCTCATTTGGTGAGTCCTCATGAAGAGACCGTGTTGACAGTGAATGTTGCAAGGGTCTCACGTAAATCTTCGCTTGCGGTCCAACATTGCATTTTAGTTCCGCAGAATTCCATCTGCAACCAATGAGTTTCAATGTCCTATGGTTCTGACTTGTTCGTAACAGCTCTGCTCCACCAGCATTGGTGAGCTGTGGAAATCCTACATTTGACATGATTTTGTCAAGAACCTCGCGTTCATCATCATTGTTTTCTAATTTTATTTTTTTTAAGCCCAAGCCAGCATTTTTCAATATTTCTTTTTCTGAAGGGGATGGAACACATGTCGAGTCAGTACTGCTTAAACAAACAAACTGTGCGGTCCATCCGGTGAATCTATTGGATTTAGGTCTTTTTTGGGTTGAGTTCCTACCAAACAGACGATTTCTTTCAACAAGTTGATGGATTCTTGATGAAGCTGAGCTGGCTTGAACATTTAAGGGAACCTGAAATAAAAAAAAGTATAAAGTATTTATTTTATGGTTTTGGACACTATGTTTTATGTTTTTTGAAAATAATTATTTTGTGTGTCTCTATGTTTTCGGACACTTTCAGAAAAGGACTTAATTGTGCTCTATGTTTTCAGGCAGATACTTATTGGGGGGGGGGGGAGGGGGGGTGACCCAAGGGAATTTGACAAATGTTATTTTGGGGGGTCTAATTCCTCACCCAAGAGTCAAGCATATTTGTCGAAATCCCCTCAGTGGGAGATGCTATATGTCTATCAAATGGCCCGGGGGCCTGTATTACCAGGATCTAAAATCCGACCAAAGTCTATTACCTCGAGACCCGGAATTATTTGGAATGTCAAATATCCGCCGGTCGGTAATCGCTTTCAGTCTAAAGTCCCGTATATGCCCGCCGCTCAACCACGTAGGGGACAACATTGATAGGTGCATAACACCCACTATCATTAAATGTTTCACAGGTCCTCTTGTTCATTAATTTAATCTTTCTAAGTCAACCATGCTGGACCATGCATGTCAATTAGGAAGTTGTATATGGCTTCAATATAGGCTCATACAGTAACGTGTCATAAAAAACTCCTCTAGCAATAAAGGCAGCCATCATCGAACAAGCGCGTCTGTAATTGATATTTTATGATAATATTTATGCTTTGTCTTTGAACAATTTTTTTGTGACTCTTAATATTTGGACATTAAAAGAATAATTATTTTGAAGTGCCAGAAAACATTAAATACCAAATACATAATATACAATAACGCTACAAGTCATGGACACAATAGCCTCTGTTGTTGTTGTTTTTTTAAACTTAAAATATGACATTTGTCATTTGAATGCTAGCAGTGTCCCAATAACGCTATTAAGCCAAATAAATATAAAAATGCCATGCACTCGGGCGGCCATGATTTTTTTAACAAATCAAAATGTCAAAACACTGTATTATGTGAAGTTAGAATAAGACATCAAACATAGAATGGACATGATTTTTGTTCTATTTTCAAATAAAACTGAGCATTTCATGTTTTTTTTATATATGTTTGTTATATTCTGTCAATAATTTTGTTATAATTAGCATGTTTACAGGACCTTTTCATTAAAACTGATTGAGTCTTTGATCATTTTGACTGTATTTATGAACTGTGTTTTACTGATGCGGTTATATATATGCAGGTGTCTATTGCACAAATTACTCTGCAAAATTCGCAAATTACAAATGGTAAACTGCATATAAAACATTGCTGTAATAAAACAGATTATTCTATGTTTGACGTCTTATTCCAACTTCACATAATAGTGTGTTCAAGTATATTTTGGTAGAGAACCACACAAGGAACATTTTTGTGCAATGATTGAGAAATCCAACCACAGGTTTCTCAGGTGAGCTAAAAAGAAGATGCAACATCCATACAGATTCGTAACAAGTTTGGAATACTGATTGGAAATTTACCAAAAGGCGTTGAGTCGCTTATCTGAATGTAAGAATACCACTACCGGATCGACCCTACTGCAGGATGCCTATACTAAAGTCCTAATTTATAAAATTTTCTACTTTCTTCTACACAAAACATTCCGATGAAATTAAAATTTGGCCCACTAATTATTAAACTCTGAATTTATTACACCTACCGTTTGCGAATCGCTGCTACTGCCAGACGCCTCTTGTTCCGGGCCACGTGTGTTTGCATTCAGCCTCGCTCTAAAGCGGTGGCGGTCACCGATCGTGTCAATTCCTAATCTTATTAAGTCTGTGTCTGTCAATGAACGTGCAATATCGTCGTCAATACGTTCATTAAGAAATAGATCCAATAAAGCAATGTGCCCAATTTCAAGGAGTGCGCTTTTCAACTTCTCTACTGCCATGATCTTATTGTGTTTGCTCTCTTCTAAACTAACAATTTTCAAGCAAATTCCTAGTGTCACACATTCTCTAATTATCTTTAATTCTCACCCAGCTTTATTGTTTTTAATTAGCCAAGATCTCGCTACACCTAAGTAATCTGACCTTAGCTGATAAGCCATACAACAACAGATCAAGTTTACATTGAGCTATTTTGTAAGGCTGGACAGAAACCATTCACGTGACATTTATCAAGCGACAACGTAAAAGAACGAGTGTTCCGAATGAAAATAATATCAAACAAAATGATAGCGAGTGAAAAGAACAGCATACCATGATAACCGCACAGCATACCATCATAAACACACAGCATACCATCATAAAAACACAGCATACCATTATAAACACACAGCATGCCATCATAAACACACAGCATACCATCATAAACACACAGCATACCATCATAAACACACAGCATACCATCATAAACACACAGCATACCATTATAAACACACAGGATACCATCATCAACACACAACATACCATTATAAACACACAGCATCCCATCATCAACACACAACATACCATTATAACCACACAACAAACCATTATAAACACACAACATACCATCATCAACACACAGCATACCATTATAAACACACAGCATACCATCAGAAACACACAGCACACCATTATTATCACTCAGCATACCATCATAAACACACAGCATACCATTATAACCACACATCATACTATCATAAACACACAGCATACCATCATAAACACACAGCATACCATCATAAACACACAGCATACCATGATAACCTCACAGCATACCATCATAAACACACAGCATACCATTATAACCACACAACATACCATCATAAACACACAGCATACTACATAAACACACAGCATACCATCATAAACACACAGCATACTACATAAACACACAGCATACCATCATAAACACACATCATACCATCATAAACACACAGCATACTACATAAACACACAGCATACCATCATAAACACACAGCATACCATTATAACCACACAGCATACCATCATAAACACACAGCATACCATTATAACCACACAGAATACAATCATAAACACACAGGATACCATTATAAACACACAGCATACCATCATAAACACACAGCATACTATCATAAACACACAGCATACTATCATAAACACACAGCATACTATCATAAACACACAGCATACCATGATAACCTCATATCATATTATAAAATCAATCATCATTTCAATGAACCATACAGCATGTCAACAGTCAACATAAGACAGTCTAGGCGTTCCATAAAATATAGGTATCAGTTGTACTCATTTAGAATGCAACAATTGTTTCCATTGCCTTAATTGAAATATAATATCAATATAGCAGGCAAAAATATTTAAAATGTTAACACTTGTACTTGAGTGGTACCATTTTGTACTACTCTTATATAATGCTGCAATTATTTCGGTTATATGAGTATAAGTATATAGCAATCTTATGTTAATATTGACATATAATTATGCAGTTATCATTTGGTACAAATACAGAATGAAGTTATTATTTACATTGCACAGTTTATATTTACATGCATATATTTCTAATTAAAGTAAATAATGTGATTAGTATATACATGCAAAAATATATACATTTGTGACCAGACAAATATTTTGATATATTGATTACACAAGTGTAAACGGTCACTTAATGACTTATATTGAGATAATATGTAAATATGTTATGCTGTTAACAATAAAAATACATTGAAATAAAGGCAGTATTGTTACAAACTACAATATTAGAGTTGGTGTATTAGCTGGTGGCATTGGTAAAAACAGGTAGTTAAATAGATAACTTGCTATCGCTTAAACTTACTGAATATGAAGCGAATAAATTTGCTTGTATTCTGTAATAGTTGTAAGGAATTAGATGTTAGGATTTTAATAAGAGTAGCATCATAAAGATCATGTCCTAAGAATTGTTCTCTTTCAGATTTAAAGAAATCGCAGTTTAGTAGATAGTGATGTTCGGAGCCAACTTGACCAGAGTTACAAAGTCTGCATATTCTTTCCTCAAATGGGGTTCCATCGTATCGACCGGTTTCAACTGGTAACCAGTGATTTGCAGTTCTAAATTTAAAGAGGTATGTATATTCAGTTTTTGTAAGTTTTATAAAGTAGTCTTCGAAGGATGGAGTTTGTTTGAAACTGGTATATATTTGTCCCTTATGTGTTTGCTGTAGTTGATTGTGCCATTGGGTTAATAATTTGGCTTTGACTAAGCGGCAAATATTATTTTGGGTTGTTAGGAATTGGTTATCCCATAAGTTACTTAAGTTTACTGAGGTGAGGATTTCTTTAATTTTGTTGGCCCATTTAAAATTTGAGATTGGCAAGTTCATCATGTATTTATAGATTTGGATAGATAATTTCTGATCTTTGCCTATTAAGATTCTATTCCAAAAAGAGATCATGCGACTTTTGATGTTAATTGCTATAGGGTATCTGCCAAGTTCACCATATAAAAAAGCCATTGGGGTTGATTTCCGAGCATTCGTAATTTTTCTAAGAAAGTTATTATGGACTTTCTCCAAGATATCTACATTTTCAAAACCAAAAATTTTTGAGCCATAGATTAAAATTGGTAAAACTGTGTGGTCGAAAAGTTTAAGAATTAAATCAATAGGTAGCTCTGCATTATTTGCTCTAGTATATAGAAGGTGCATTGCTTTTGTTGCTTGCTCGGCTAAGTGTTTCCGTGCATTGAGGAAAGAACCATTGCTGGAAAGGGTAATGCCTAGGTAGTGGTAACGGTCAGTGATTTTTACAGGGTTGTCACCTAATGTGAAATGGAAGTTTTGTAGTTGTCTTGCACCAAATATTACAATTTTTGTTTTGCTAAGGTTTATTTTTAAATGCCAGTTATCACAGTATTTATGGAAGGTATTTAAACTATTTTGGAAGTCTATTTTTGAATCAGATAAAATCACAGTGTCATCAGCATAAAGTAGAATAAGTAGTTTTAGCCAAAGAGACAAATCCAGGGGATTTTCTAGTTCTATGCCAGTTGAGCCATTGAGGTGCATATGTGTTTGAAGGTCATTTAAGAAGATGGAAAAAAGAATTGGAGATAGATTTTCGCCTTGTCTAACGCCAATTTCTGATACGAAGGGTTCTGTAATATTGCCGTTAATAGAGATACTAGATTTGATATTGTTGTACATGTTTTGAATTAAATGTAAAAACTTGCAATTTATATTTTGTTTAATAAGTTTGTGCCATAGGCCAATTCGCCAAACCTTGTCGAATGCTTGTGAAAAATCAATGAAGGCGCAGAATAGTTTTTGTTTTCTTTTTTTCAGTATTTCGATCAATGAATGTAATGTAAAAATATGGTCAGAGCAAGAGTAGCCTTTCCTAAAGCCAGCTTGATTTTCATCTAAAATATTATTTTCATTAAGGAATTTGTTTAATCTTTCATTGAGTATGGAAGTAAAAAGTTTACCTAGACAACTGAGGATAGTAATTGGTCGGTAGTTATTAGGATCTTTAGGGTCACCTTTGTTTTTAAATATAGGTATGATTATTCCATTTAGCCAGCTTTGTGGAATGAACCCTGTTTCCAGTACACAGTTAAATAGTTTATGGTAAACAGGCATAAGTAGATGTTTAGTGGACTTGATATACTCATTTAAAATATTGTCGAATGGGCTAGGTGTTTTAGAATTTTTAAGCTTTGTGATACATTTTTCTATTTCTTCTTCAGTAATTGGGGTATTAAGCCTGTTGCTTGTGTCATTTTGTAGATGGGAGTTTGTGTCATTGAAGCGATTGTCATCGATTGTGCTGGTATTAATTTCTTTGAAGTGATCATGAAATTCATCTAATATGGGTATAGTTTTAACTTTAGTTTTTGGTTTAAGTTTATTTAAAAAGGACCAGTACTGTTTAGGATTTTTGTCGGACATTGAACGAAGTTTATTTGACATGTTATGTTTGCTGGCATTAATGTGGTAGTTCATGGTGCGTTTATATTCCTTACTGGCATTGATCATTCTTTGTTTGTTGTCTATAGTTTTGTTTTTTGTGTAGTCATTTTTGGCAGTATGATAATTTTTTCGTGCTTTAGAACATTGAGGACCAAACCATGGTTTATTGTTTTCTGGTCTATTATAATGAAATCGTTTTTTATTTTCAGGGTATGTGCTGGTGGAAGCTTGATGGAATACTGATTGGAGTTGATCGGTTATGTGCTCAATTGTCTGCTGTGATTGTGGGTAAGTGTTCATTTGCAAGAGTATTTGGTCTATTATGTTAAGGTTAATATTGTAAACAAATTGGTTGGACAAGTCAGGATTCCATTTTGGTTTCAGATTCATGTCACTTAGATTTTTGGTGGAAATATTGGAGCATTTTCTGTGTGGTATGTTTATGGACAAAGTGAGGGCATTATGACCATCTGAGAACAGTGAATCTGTTTCAATGATATGAAAATCTGAGAGAAAGTAAAAGCAATCAGATGAAGCAATTACATAATCAATTGTAGATTTATTTCTGAAAGTTAAGATAGCACAATCATTACCTGATGATAATCTTCCATTGAGGATAAAAATGTTGTTATTTTTGCATAAATCAATAAGTCGGAGTCCATGGGTATTTGTTCGATGGTCTTTAGAAGTACGAATAAGTGGGATAGATAATTGTTCAAGTGTTTTATATTTATCAAGTTGGCTCTGTATATCATCATCATTATCGAACATGTCATTTAAATGGGGATCTGTAGTTATGTAATATTTCATGCTTCCAACTCTGCTGTTGAAATCTCCTGCAAGAATTACATATTTATGTTCATTACATTTTTGAGACATTTCATTGGCCATAAACTCGTCATCGTTGAAAAATTTGGAGTTTTCGGGTGGAACATATACAGCTCCTATTATAATATTTTCATCAAGTTTCGCTAATGATTTGCAAATGGATATCCATAGTACATATTCAGAGTTTAATTGTAGGACTTTAATTGAGGAAGTAAGTTGGTCTTTAACAAATATACCAATGCCACCAGATTTACGCTTATACTCTTGTTCTCTGTGTTTGGCTAAATATTCATAGTTATTTATTTTAATAATATCGTGTTCATCAGTGTGGGTTTCCGAGATACAAAATATGTCGTAATTACTAATGAGTTCAGTGAATTCTGGGTAATTGAGTCTTTTCTTGAGTCCACTAACGTTTAAGGTTCCTAATTTTATGTTTTTCTCTTCCAGATTAGAGAGTGATTCGACGCCCCCCCCCCCCCCTCTGGCCTAGTGGGGATGGCTGCTGGCATCTGGAGCCCTGTTCAAATTTGGCGTCTGTGGAGTATTCCGGTTTTGTACAGACTCAGCAGTACGAGAGGTGTCCCATGGACGTTGTATCCCCTGCACAAAGGACTGTGCGCTCAGGGGAGTCCTAGGAGATGATGGCGGATGTTTACGAGTGTTTGCCCTCGAAGGATGAGGGGATACTGACTTTGTTCGCCTAGATATGTGCTCAGCGCTCTGGGCTGGTGTATCAGGAGTGTTGAGCACTGATGTGTTTCTGGGGATGACAGTGATCGTGTTGATAACAGGAGGATTAACGTTTAGGTTCCTGATATGGGAAGGTGGTTCGGAGTGTGCCTGTTTCGATTGGAAGGCTTGTGAGTTAGCAGAGACTCTGTTGCCCTGGAGGATCGCGTTCCAGGCAGGGAATATGTCGTCGACTACCTTGCCGTCTACAACAATTTTTGCAGGGAAGACTATGGAGACTGCTGCGTGGATAACTTTCGCGAAGTTTCTTGTATTTTGGCCAAAGTGCTTTCCGTGCTTGGGTTATTTCCTTTGGATAGTCTCTGTTGATGCTAAAATTAGTTCCTCTTAGCCGGTTTGCACGTGAGAGGACATTAACTGTGTTTTGATAGTCTAGGAAGTTCACAATAATACCTCTGGTGGCACCCTTAGAAAATCTTCCAAGACGGTGTGCTCGCTGGATATGAGGACAAGGGGTTAGCTGGAGCTGTTCAGCCAGGAAATGGGCTATGACATTGTGGCAGTTTTCATCTCTCTGTTCGCTGATCCCGCCAAATATGAGATTGTTCCTTCGACTCCTTGCCTCAATGTCAATAGATTTGTATTCCAGGAGTTTGATTCGTGAGTTGTGATCAGATAATGACCCTTCAATGGATATAATTTTTGTGTGCATTAGTAAACATTCATCCACTTTGTGTTCAAAATTTTTCATTTGTTTGAATATTTCTGTCATTTTTCCATCCAAAGATAAATGTTCAAAGTCATGTTGGTTTGTTATGACTGTACCACTGCTACATTCACCACCTGTGTTTACTCTAGAACGTTTCCTATTTATATTGTCATGGTTAGTGGTACTTCCCGCCGGTGGAATGACAAAACGGTTCTGTGTAATAAATGGTTCATCCTGTGAATTTTCGTTGCTGTAACAGTCAAAAATGTCTAGATGATCCATACTTACAGATTGGGAGTTATTTTGAGGCTATTAAGTGGCAGAAAACGAGGTTTAAATTGTCAGATGAAAAAAAAAGGCGACTGTTTACAAATTACCGGAAGTCGAGAATCAATACAAGTGATGTATATTAAGATTGACCAGATGATGCTAATTTTGTTACAGAAATTGATTGGCTGATAATGGTTTCATTTTGATTGGTTACTTAGAGAGTAATTGTAATTTACTGTAAACAAGTTAACCGTATAGATGTCACATAAGGACAATAAACAACAATGTACGCCTTGTGCAAACTGTGAAACCGTTATCACAACATGGCCCAGTTTTGTTATTTGTGGAAACAATGCGTCATATTTGCGCCTTCTACAAACCCTTGTAAAGACGTGGCCCCCCTGCCAATTATCAATTGTCGTTAATTGGACATGTTTGGCATGCGTGTAAAAACGTTACACTGCTAGGCAGGAAATACGACTGAAATTCATG
The DNA here is from genome assembly GCA_027627225.1 of Congeria kusceri. Classification (NCBI taxonomy): domain Eukaryota; kingdom Metazoa; phylum Mollusca; class Bivalvia; order Myida; family Dreissenidae; genus Congeria; species Congeria kusceri. Next base: position 39,116,030 of record CM051030.1, read on the forward strand.
TTAACTTTGCAGTCAAACTGGAAAAAAAACATGATTTTTTAAAAGAAATTGTGTTCTTTAAAAAATTTGAAATCGAATATTCGTATTCGTTTTTTTATATTCAAATATTTTCCGATATTCGAGTATTCGGTCCCATCCCTAATATCAATACATAATCTATCAAGGAACTATTAATTTTTACTGATCATGTGTGCTATTCAAAATAAATCAATATATGCTATATAGGTATGTAAAAGATATCAAATATATTATAACATGTATATAAAATATTTCTAACAGAATTTCATAAGCAGAGTCTTTTAATATTTTGTTACTGTTTGATATTTATGAATACAATATTTCAATGAACTTAAAACATTAAGTATAAATGCATCAGTTTTAGTGTCATTTAATTCAAGACTTTTTCACAATATTTCTTTATTCCTACGGCTAATTTCTTCAGATTTCTGCAAAGACAATTTAAAATGAACTGAGAATCACATACAATTCAAGCAACAAGGAACAGTTAGGATATTCCAAATGATATATTTTCCCTTTACATGTAACGTGTGTTTTAGTAAGATATTTGTTGGTTTTCAATTAGCATCTATAAATGTGTTTAATTTAGGCACAATTATTAACTACCTAAGCAGTTCGTAAATAAAACATATTTATAAAAACTAGTTATTGGCAAATTGTTGCACTAACGGGTAGTCATACGGATTAGGGTAATAATTAAAAAAACAACAACATCGGAATCGTATTAACCGATGTAGAATGATGAAAAAAAATGCAGAATGTAAACAATGCTATGTTATGCAATACGATGAATAATGAAATGATGAATAAATGTTCGTGAATGGTTTGTTTTTGGTTAGTTTCTGTGAGATGTGTTTATTTTTTTTATTAAATTAAACATACTATTTGGTGTGTGCAATTAATAAAATGTTTTTATTTAATGCAATAACTATAGCATTTGACATGTACCTTATATACATTACCATTTGAATGAAGGGGTTGTTGAAATATCTAAAGTGCGCAAGAATGTAAACACCCCAATCGTGTGAATCTACATTTAAACGTCAAACATTGTACAAACAATAGAATTTAACCAATAATTTAATTACCTACTCTTTTACCTGTATAAATGTGTGAAGTAATTATAACTTGGGATTTCACTGTATTACATTGTTTAATGTTTATAAAAATGTTATGGTAAGTAAACAGGTCGCTTTATGAGTTAACACGTTGCTATTTAAAAGTAATCGTGTGCACGTTAATATGTTAATCTGACGTCAACCAATCCATGGCCGATTACGTAATGACAATTCAGTTATTCAGTTATTTTAAATAATCATGTGATTTACCACAACAATTACAGTGTAACCTTACGTTAATAAAAAAATTAGCCTTACTGAAAATTAATAAATTATATCAAATGTTCTTGTTTCCCATAGCCTGCAGTTTCCATTCAAAGGCATCATTGCAAGAGCATTGTTAAAGAAAGGACAACAGAACTCAGCCACTACACTCAATCATGTGTTATTCAACTTAATGTTGAAAGTAAAACATTGAGCCATTGCTTTTAAATTATTGAGTTTTAGTTTGTAGTTATGATTAATTTGATTGTGTACACAGTCTGACACTATGCTGCATTACATTATTTCAGTGAAGAAATGTTTAGGTACATATAATCATATTGTATGCAATGAATGGACAATGGTATTTCATTAAAGAATTTAGGATTGCAATAATGTACATTAATATTGTTTCATTATTTACTAGAAATATGTAAATGTTTATTCTAGAGTGTATGTTAACAAACTTAAGAACTTATGTGTGAATTAACTGCGCTTTTGTTCGTTTGACTTTAAATTATAAATCAAATAAAAGTTAAAACAAGTATGATTAAAATGTATTTATTATATGTATATCCAATGATAAAATCACCAAGTTGTCACATGCATTATACATACAAAGATTTTTGTCAAATGTTACAGTTATATCACTATAATAGGCTTGACATGTAGTGTATGAGCTCTTTTTTGAAGGCAATATCATTAAATTGTATAAATTAATTGTAATTTCCTTTCTTTGTAATTTCCAATTGAAAATCTTAAAACCTGTTTTTGTATATGATATGTATATTAATACTGGTAATGATGAAACATAAAAAAAAGTACTCTTGTATAACATAACTTTTTATTTTAACTATATTTAACAATCAATTTCAAGATCCTTTAAATCGTCAGTGCAGTTGGCTGGCCATGCACACAATGAATGAATCCATTTTGTTTACACTTCATCTGTAATTCCTCTGCACATGTCAGGTTATGCAATGCTAAATAATGTCTGAAAACAATATGCACTGCGTATCATGTTTAAAATCGATTATGATGAAAGAGTACATTAGATCTAGTAGGAATCAGTTACTTACTGAATCAGCAGCCTGAAAAGAAATATAACAATCATTAAAATGCACAAGAATAATACAGTACCGGTAAGTTTAATTTGCATTTACTACAGTGCACTATCACAACTGTATCTATATATATTGTTTATTAATTCTACATGAAAATGTATATGGTGATGCAATACACAATTACTTTAGCTGCAATACTTTCTTATGTTTAATACAAACTCTTACAATAATGTGATTGGGCTTTTGAGCATTATATTAAATCAAGTAACTATCAATAAGCATTAGCTGCATACAACTGTAATTATTCCTTAACATTGATCCGAATATCCAAAATACACTTCAACTTAATTTGTTTGTGCTTAATTAAAAAAAACTGCAAATGATACTGCTATGACAAGAATACCAATAAGGAGACAAAACGACGGTTTAATGAAATTCGGAACGTCATAACAAAGAAAAGCAAAAGAAGTACTTGATTTTCGGGCTCATTTAAAATTGCCTATACTGTAGAACATAACGTACCTTTGCCATCTTGAATTAGCCGGTGTTACAATAGGAGATTTGGGTGGTGCCTGACCTTTACTACGAAGTAAGTAAAGATCGGGTACCAGAATAGGTTATATGTCTCTTCGGTTTTAGTTTGACTGCACAGATTAATTAAGTTTTACTATCGTTTTCAGTTGTGTTATGTTGTCGAGCTCCGCCATGAAACGTCGCGAAGAGTTTAGTGATGATGAAGCAGAGGAGAGGTTTGTTCTTAATTTTCTTACGATATATTGTCGAAGTACAAATTTATCATGGAATGGACATGTTTTAATGGCGTTCTGTATTAATTTACTTTGGCCTCACGAAAGTATTGATAATTTACCTACTTTGTAGATATGCCATACGTGCCACGTATAGTCAGTTTTTTCTGAACTGTCAAAACTTGACTAATTTCGCGGTGGTTGAATGCGTTATTTATCCTCGACCAGCATTTGTGATTTACCGAAAATAATACCTGTGGTGTATGATATTTAAAGGAGTGTGTTCATAGAGCAGTAATTTCTACCTATACAATATCGGAGAGTGAAACGATTAGTGGTATATTGCTCGTCACCCCGACTTAAGTTTTTCTGGTTCGAGTCCCGTCATTAAAAAAATTTTGAAGGAAAAGGTATTATTTTCAATGTTAATTTGCAGTTTTAATAAACATTGGATTTTATGTTTATAGATATTTATTATGTCAATTCTCTTCTATCTTTGTTTTTTTTATTTTTTTATTTTATTGATATAAATAATTCATAACATAAGAATTTAAAAACAAAATCAGATAAGCGCTTCTTCGTCTTCCGTGTCCGTCTCTGTGGTGTTTTTAATATCATTTTATTCGTGGAAATCATGATTTACTAGAAGCAATAGTGTTGAAACAATGTACAGTGATAAACAAACTTGCGTTAGATAAAGAAATAAAAAGTATACCTCTCTGGGATTCGAACCCGGACAGTTCGGTTAACAACAGGTTGTTTTTTTATTTAAACCACTCGGGCATTCCGCCTGTTGTTCTGTGCAGAATTGCTTATTCAATTAACATCATGTATTTTGCATATCATAAAGGCTAATCAGTACCCGTAAACACGACGGAAACTGCGACGAAAGTCTCTGTTTTATGGATTCAATAAAATTGACATTCATTTTGAGCCACAAACAGTTCAATTATTTTACTCAATATTTTATTATATTTGTGCATTGAACCTGGTCTGGCAATGATGGATTCTGTTGTAGTTTAATGTTTCTGTGCTTGGCATTGAAAGTATTAACAACACAATAGAAATACTGGGTGGAAAATTGGCCTTTGAAATAAAGAAAATGATAATTCGACATTCAGTATGTTAAAAAAATGTATGTAAATCCAAGTACCTTTATAAACTTGTTCTGATGAAGCAGGGATAGTTTAAAACAACGAATGCAGACGATAACACATTAAATGCAAAACAAAATTACTTCAGTGCATCAGTTTATAGCCACTCTCAAGGTTTTGTTTTATCCAAAGTCAATATTGAACCATATTATTGATATATAATGACGCTTAGCCATATTATCGACAGACTCTCAATAAATATCTTCGATTTCTGATTTTTTTCCTTCAAAATAAACGTCAATCTTCAATATAGCCCTCACACGTCAATAAAGTTTTCAATTGCGTGCATTGACCATTTTATTGAAAGTGTATGGGCCCCTTCAAGGTAAAATCTCTGGACAAAACAACTGGGTCAGTTAAGGACAGGATTTACTTTTGGCAACGATTAACTAAACCAAACCATCATACAATTCCAAAAAGAAACTATTGCAATATGTAAAGGCCAGAAAATACGAACAGCCTTTACCAAACTTATATATATGCGCCTTTTGCAACCCAATAATAATAATTATAATTATTTTTGATAATTATATTCATTCAATTCGTATTTTATATGGAAACGAAGGATAATGTATCTTTGAAGACCTCATAACAGTATTACATTAATCAAATATTCAAAACTGGTGACGATATGAAAGGACAGTTTATAATAAAACATTAAATTTATTATTAATTTACTGATAAATGATATTTTTTAATTTCTTCATTTAGGGACAGGATACAAAAGCCCTATGCCAAATTGTGTTGGAATTTTGTTTACCCAACTACTGTGAACCGTATTAAAGACGGTGCACGGGCAACGCAGGTTATTTAGGCAAGAATATAGCCGTGTACTATTGGATTTAGTAAACGGCTATTCTTGCCTGTGATTGGCTCGCTTACAGCAACTGTGGTCTAAATATAAACATTGCACATTGAGACGAGACCATGTTCTAGCATAATGGTTTACCCCGAAAACAGGTAAATCATATAAACGGGAGGTAACTTCAATGAAATCATAACTCGCTGCAATGCAACGTAACCAAAATCTTCCACTCGGCCAATTTTAGAAAGTTATTTTCATTATTTATGAAATCTCTACAAAGATTGTTTAAATAATGCCCCTGTCATTTGTAATTTGAACCATAATTAAGACTCGGCGACGGATAAAAACGGAATAGTTATCAGTGCCAGGCTAAACCTATCAAATAATACAAGAAATTACCCGTAATTAAATCACGTGTGTTGATGATTGTATGTTTATGATAAATTTACAATATTTCTATTATTCTGAAGCTATGAAAAAGGTTAAATAACACTACTCACTTGTAATAAAATGTATTCAGCACTAATCATTGCCACAATGTTGTGTATTGTTCCTTTGTGAAAAACATGTTAGAATAAATATCGTGCAAAGTTCAATGGTCGTTTCGTGGCACAGCAGACCGTAAACTTTGGATCGTGCACAAGGTGTACACCTGAGAGACAACTAACAGCATGATGACCGCTATCAGCGAATCTGAAAGCAGATTAATGAGATTCATTACGATGCCTCGGCAAATAACTATAACTGCTATTACAATATTGTTGGTTCACCATATATATAGTAACGCACCGTTATCCTGCTACTAACCCAAACAGTGACCTAATAAAGCGGTGACCGTATAAACTTGTTGATATCCGGCAGTAGATCACGTGACTGTGATATACCGTCAATAGGTATTCCTACTCGCCGGATAACAACATTGTCGAGAATGACACAGCATAAAGTCTACTTACCAGATTTTTTCATTGATACAAACTTTGTGTAGTCGAGTTTAACAGAGTTAAACAACAAATTAGTTGTCTGTCCTCACATTCCATTTGACTGGTTAATAACAACTTCCTTCCAGTTCCATTCCATTTCAACACACTTGAATCTGATGCAAGCGGGTTATTCTTTGTGGATAGACTTTCTTTGGCCAACCAACAGAGCATATTCATCAAAGAAATAACCTGTTATATTAATTTCCGATGAAAAGAAATGCAAAAAGGTAATCAAAATTGTGAAGTATAACTAAACATTTTATGATTTATTTCACTTTCAGTTACACTGTCCTCCACCCACAACTATAATACTATCCGAGTAAATCGTAGAAAATTGAAAACGGATCAGTCTCACCGTTTCCATTCGAGGCAATTATTCCATACACTTTTTATCTGAATGCTCGTGCATAATATAATCCATCCAAAACACAGAAACACTAAATATTTATTCCGATTTCATGTATTTTAAACTGCAAAACACTCGCGTTCTGGTTTGACTACATTGTATAAACTTACAACTCAATATGAATGACGTAGTTGGTGTGACGTAATTTAACTCTTTAAAAACCAATATTATCTGGTTTAAAACAAAAGCAGATTTACTACGTCATTTTCGTGTCGTACTGACATCAGCAAATAAGATTTATTAATATTTTACTTTTGTTTTTTGAAAAAGGTGATTAAGAAATAGAGAACTACTTTTTCCGGGTAGTACGCATTCATGCAAGCGAGTTATTAGGTCGTGGCCCGTCTAGAATTTTTTTTAAAATTTAAAACTTTAGTGTTTGGTGTTTTTAAATTTAATTGAATAGAAATCAGGATAAATAGAATACACGTTAGGTGCCGGGAAGGAGAAAGTTAAAGCTCGCCCTATTTTCATTTTCTAAGCCTCACCGGATAAACTTTCTCCATCCCGGCACCAACCATGTATTCTCTATATAGAACCCTCGATGTTTTAATAATTTAACATTTTATTAGTAAACTGTAAATCATAATTTCAACTAAACACATTAATGTTATTAACATGTATGTTTGTTTCGGAAGATAATTTGGATATATATATATATATATATATATATATATATATATATATATATATATATATATATATATATATATATATATATATATATATATATATATATATTGTGTGTGTATTATTTAAAATAGCGAAGCAGGGATTATACAAGTATTACTATGCAATGTGTAGATGTTATGATTATTCATTATTTCGCCAACGTTAAATGCATGTTTTACCTTTGTTAAACGTATGTTTCTTTATATTCTCAAGTTGCTCACGGCTTTCCAGCAAACGTTCATCGGTTTTCACCAGATCCTTTTCTGTAATCTATACTTTCCGAAAAATATCGACATAGTGATCTTCTAAATCACCTAGCCTTTTCTCAGTTTGTTTTATCCAAGAATCGGATGTCAGTTCGTACGTTTCTAAATACTTGCGAACGTTTTCGCTGATTTCTCGTACTTTAGTGTTCGTTTTACCATACAGTGACTTACAGAAATATTGCCTTCCAGAGAATTTTAAATGCGCATTGGCCTTCTCCACGGATTGTTTAAAAGAGGCAGTTAAATCTAAAAATTCAGTTTTCAGTGACGAATGTAATTGTTTCAATGTCGATACTTGATAAGCATATTCCTCCTTTACGGTTTGCAGTGTTGTGTTGAAAGTTGTATAATTTGAAGCCATTTGTTTTTCGAGAGAATCCATTCTGCCTTTCCGCTCTTCTTGATTCCGTGGAAAGTCATTAATAATAGACTTCCAATCTACATTTGGTACACCAACCAAGCTAGCGATTGCTCGTCGGTAGAAATACAACAGCGATTCTGGATTCTGTGATTTTTCAACAGTAAACCATCCTCGAACGCCAGTACAAACAAGCAGTATCGTCATGATGGATCGTGTGCCAATAAACGTATACCTGAACATAACAAGTAATACACAATAAATATTACATTCGTTTGGAAAACGAATGCTTTAATCAAGGATTATTGACAAAAAAGTCTGTGATTTGATGGTTTGGGATTAAAGAACGGAACATGCACATACATGTGCAACGGAAATAAACGTACTGTTCTACAACTGCAATGAAATCACTTAATGATTGCGGACATCGCGAGAGACTGTACAAGTTAATGAGTATTGATGTATTCGCCGCTATCTATGCAATCGACAGTATGGATAGCATGAACATTTAACCTGTATGAATAACATGTATATATTTAACCAGCCGCAACATCAATATTTCACCCGTAATGTTAAAATAAATATTTAACCTGTATGGTTAAAATAAATATTTACCCGTATGAGTAAAAAATTATTTACCCAGTGTGGATAACATGAATATTTAACTAAAAGTGAGAATGACCTCCTGATATATTTACTCGAACGTTAGGGCAACACTCGGCTAAAAATGAGCCATTGGTGTTAGGTTTTACACTATACACTTTCATGTTGATTAATTAAACGAGATTGAAAAGTTGGTTAATTTGGGTTTGGGTGGCGTTTGGGAGTACTATTTGCTGTACATTCGTCTCTATATATCATGCGAAACAATTAATCATTTTCATTTAAATCTGATTTGTTCAACTCAGTGAACTGCATAGTTGCAGATATAATACAATATACACGCATTGATATAATATTATATTAGTAATTGGGGCATATATAATTGTCATGCTATTGGTGAGTGATTCTGAAATGACATTAATTATGACATGATATTATAAAACATGTTTTACCTTCCATATTGTTTATCAAAATCTGTCATTTTCACCGCTTCCAGGCCACAATATGGAAACTTTCCCCCTTTTCGGGATATAAGAACACTAGCTGTATATAAACCTCATCACAAGATATACATTGTGTTTACTTTCACATTTGTTATGAGTTTTGATAAATACAAATAGATAACGGAGATATTCGACGATAATCAAAAGTAGCAGTTGCCCGATATGTCATCCAGCGTTATCACCTAAATTACTTGTACGTCTATTTCACCAGTAGTTACCTCTCAAATTTCTTTTCAGAAATTGCTGACTCTGCTTACGTATCGAAAGTAACTGACCCTGCTTACTTTCTCTACTGACCAAACAGTATTCACTTCATCTGCTCACGCATAAAAATTACTACCCGTTCTTTCTGATCAGAAGTTACTATCCCTACTTATTGATCATTTTTTACTACTCAAAATTACTTTCCGTACTCTTTAAAATTATAAACATATAGGTCTATAATACTATTTTAAATAATTTATCAGTTATGCAGATAAAACTGGTGCGTGTTATTTTTAAAAATCATAAAAAAGTACCTTGCGCGCTAATTGTCAATTCTAAAAATAGTGGGGATTTTGTTGGATTCGAATTTGAATGAATGTTAGCACTTACAAGGAATTTGTTGGAATTAGTTACATGCTTATCTATAAATGGTAGGGAATTTGTTGGATTTCGCCGCAGCAGTAATCGTTAAAAATGAGTATGCTCATCAGATGCTGACATTTTGAAAGCCAAATTCAACAAGGAAGGCATTAATTTCTAAATACACGGATGCGTATATGGAATTGTGCTTCCGAATTTAAATGTTGCGGATACGTATTGGGACACGGGTACGGAATCAAGGAAAAACGTAGCCATAAAAACGTGCTTGATCTGTGGTAAAATGAGTTGTTCATATATTGTTGGCTGCCTTCATAATATTGGATAATAGTCGCAATGAGACAAACAACATTTTTGCATATAATTTATGTTCGCACTAAATTGTAGTATCAACATGCACACCTACCCCACCAAGAGTTTTGTCTACGTGTGTGCAATACAAAACGGAAACAGGCCAAATCAACAGCCAAAATGTGTAATACTTGTAAAAAAAGTTTACGTTTCGTTTCACTAGTTAGAAAATGAATAACTGCAGGGAAGACCACTGTACGGAGTATGAGTCACCACTGTACTAATGTTGAGCTTGCGTGTATTTGTATGTCTTGTCAGTGATTTAGTAGGACCGCACTGGTTAATTAAGTTTTACTTTCGTTTTCCATTGTGTAATTTTGTCAAGCTCCGCCATGAATGGTCGCAAAAAATTTAGTGATGTTGAAGCAGAGGAGAGGTTTGTTCTTAATTTCTTACGGTATATTGTCGAAATGGCGATGCTTCATGGAATTTACACGTTTATCATATATATATGCCGCACCGTATTAAAATACTTTTGGCCTCTAACTTCCGAAGAAAGTGTCAGGATGTTTAGTTAAGTTGGGGCCACGAACGTATTGATAATTGAGCTAATTTGTATATGTCATACATGCCATGTAACAAGAAAACACAGACCTCCGCCAAGATAGGTATAAACAAGTTAATAAGCACTGCAGTAGCATTAAGATGTTCCAGAACGTAAAGTTGTTTGGGGTATTCCGGATCTTGTTTAGTTCCGGATCAAAGCCACTTAATAGCTTCAAATAGTAACTTAGTAATAAATGTTCGTAAATGTGCTTATTTTTTCTGGAAAAAAGTTGTCTGTCCTACAGAATTTAGACGTTTGTTTGATTACAAAAGCCACTCTTACGACCTAGGTTTTCTACGAAACGTACTGTAATCTGACATGCGCACTTCGCCAAATAAGAGTACGGGAAAAAAATCGCGGACTTGTGATTAGAGCCAATTATATCGGTAAATATTGAGTCACTACATCATGTTTATACATCAAAATGCTCACAAACACGTCCTCTATCAAATAGTGTAAAAATACCACCAAATATTCCTTTTTATAACTACAGCATTCCTTTAAACGAAACCCGGAAATTGGTTAGTTTCGGATCACGTGACTCTCAATAATGGGGGTTTACTCAAACGTTTTTGAGCTGTCAAACAGCTGGCATAGTTATATTTTTCAAATCAAAGGGATAAGAAAATAAGTTGTATGATACTGTAAACGATAACTTATATGTGTATGTGGTGATTTTTTTTAATTGTCCAGTATATATTGTGGATTTATTCGTTTGTATTTACATTTTGATGTAATATTTATTTAAGTATAGTGCCGTGATATTTTGAAAGATTTTAGATGGTAGTCATATAATTAACCATTCAGTGCTTATTTAATTTGTATCGTTCAAATCGCACGACAAGGAGATACTTGTCAATCACGGATTGAGCTGACCAATTACAGGTTTATTTTTTTTAGTGGTAAATAGCACATGGTTGCATTATCCAATCGATTTACTTAAAGCCCTTGGACAAATATCCTTGGACAAACAGAAAGGCAGAGTGATACTTTTCTGTCTACTGGTTAATAGACTGAATAAGAACTTGAGTCACATCTGGACAAATATAATTCATACTAGGTTGTCAACTTGTATACAAGTTTGATACAAGTTTGATAATTACATGTGCTTATATTGATCAGATTCATGGTATACCATGTGTTATGATGTACAATAAATATTGGTAACATCTAAATGCAATTAGTTATAAATTACAGAAATGGGAAAACCAAACCAACAGGGTCTACCTGTAAACAAAGCAAACACAATGAAGAAGAGTTACAACAAAGCGTCCCCATGAAAATCACTCAGAGCAATCCTAAAACAGAGGCCACTGTCAGAAAGAAAACTTCAAAACTGTATGGTTTATCCTGTGGCTATTTACAAAGAGAGATGTTGACATAGATAGTTGAAATGGGTTCTTTTTCTTTAAAAACATATTCCCTCTTTTTAGGTAAGAACCAGTTCCAGGTCAATCAGATGTGACTGATTCTACTTTGCCGAACACTAAAGCTTTGGAATATTTGGAAAATTGTGTTATTAACGGAAAGGGTCCGGTACTCTTAAGATGGAGGTTTTCACATTGTGGAATCTTACGAACTGGGAGAAAATGATTAAGATAATTTATAAAAAGATATACTTAAACTAGTGATGACCATGCAAGTGTATTGGCTGAAAATTTAATGTTGCCTTTCATAAACATACACATAATTTCACGATTTACAACCATAATTCACATTTCCTTTTTATATAAAAGTGTGTCACTTTAGATTCTGGAATTTTGTCAATCCCATTTGGCTATTTTGGGGATTTGGAATGTGTCCTTTACAAAACCCTGAAAAATCACTGAATTAGTTAAGTTAAATGTGATCAGGGCTCCATATAACCCACTCAAAGATTATGCAAAACTGTACTGTAGCCCCTGACCAATTTTATCAACGAGTCAGCATTTTACCCCTTGACCATATTGGAGAATCTTAAAGGATATTTTGAGAGCTTTAAATAGGAGTGGGCTTCAAAGGGTTTTTTAATCCCATGATATTAAGTGTGTTAATAGATGTTCATGTAAATAGTGTTAAGTACTACGGTAGTAGTGTTTAATTAAATACATTAAGAAAAGTGATTGCAGAACGAAATTGATTTTTTTTTAATTAGTAAGTTTTTCAATGTTGACCAGTACCAGTACCCCAGTTTAATTTTCTTTATAGTACTTAAACAACCTACCTACTATTTATGAAGGGTAATTGCAATAGTTTTTAGGGTATTTCCACAAATACCCCTCTTATCTGGAGCTCTGTGTGATATTCAAATGCAATGTTGTGTTATATTTTGATTGTTTTTAACTAATATGTTGATATGTAATCATCAATAATCATGAACACAATATTTACATGTTTTTTTGTCATTTGTAATTTGAACCATAATAAACTTTTAAATACAATGGTAAACACACTCTAGTTGATTTATTATTATGTTAAATATATACGCCCTTGCCTTAAATTACCATAGTGTGTGTCTACAAAGCAGATAATGTGCAACATTAGCTGAGCGAAGTATATGCCAAGATGATAAATTAAATGGGAAATACTTGTAATATATTTAATTAAGCGATGTGTAACCATTTGTCCATATTCCCAAGATGTTTTGAGAATATCCCTGACGTGATCCAAAACTGCCGTAAATGATTCGGAAATGACCGAAAAAGTTATGTCACTTGAGCGTGTAAACAAAAACGAAATCCATGTTTTTCGTGAAGAAGTACCTTTAGACGTTTCATCCCTCTACACGAATATCCCCACGATGACGGCGTCAGAGCATGTGAACACTTTCGTGAGAGTGAAGGACATTCCAATGTGTCTGATATTTCGCAACGTTTAAGACTTGTCCTTAAAATCAATTATTTTCAATTTGAAAATGAGTTTTTTCTTCAACATATGGGAGCAGAATGGGAAGGTCTATGGCACTGAGTTACAGATCTTTGTTTATGGGTAAACTTGGAAATTACTTTTTTTTATTAATGTGAAAGGACACCTTCATACTGGTTCCGCTTTTTAGACGACATCTTTTTCATATGGGACTACTCATCGGATGACCTTGAACTCTTTATTAACAAGTTAAACGGATTCCATCCAACTGTAAAATTTACTCGCACTATATCAAAGCATAACGTTTCCTTCTTGGATGTTTCTATTTCAAAAGGCAGTGGTCTAAAAATAAAAAAAACGGACGTTCACATTAAACAAAACAATAATCACCAAAACCTGCAATACAGTTCTTCACATCCTAAAAAAAAATAGTGCAAGGACGGGATACCCTACAGCCAGGCAAAACGTTACCGGCGAATTATCTCGGACGATGAACGCTTCGAACAGTCGTTGAACGAATTACGCATTTTCTTCAAGGACATAGACTATCCGGATTCCGTCATCAACAGCGCATTCGAAAAAGTTTCTCGGATGTCACAAGAGGACGCTTTACAACAATCGTAAAAAAAACATGAAGAATGTATGACCATTTACATTAATCTACAACCCGTCGTTTCCGGACATAGGTGCTACTATTAACAAGTATTGGAGTATTTTAAATGTGTCCTCAAACAATGCATTAAATATACCATACATTGAAACCTATTTTAGCATTCAAAAGACCGATTTTTCAAGAACTGACAATAATATAAATATATCTGATAGCTGTGGAAAATCAAGGTGCTTCCATTGTAAATCAATTAATAAAGGTACAGAGTTTTCTAGTTCAGTTACTGGTGAACATTTTCATTTACGTGTTGATATTATTGTACAACCAAAGATGTTATATATTTGGTCACATGTAAAAGATGCAAAAAAAACAATACGTTGGTCAAACGACACAAACAGTTTCAAAAGGTATGAAAAGTCACAGATTTAACATTTGTAACTTTATGAATCCAATGTTTTCTACATAAGTTGTTACGCAGTTAATGAATCGTCTCATAACATTTATTATTATTTTTTATGCCATTTGACATTGTTAGAAATAGCATCAATCGACTATGAAAAAGTCCTTTTGGATTCACAAAATTAAAACACTGCAACCTAACGGGATGAATTGAAAAGTTATTTACAACGTTAAAGTCTAACTTGTAGTTTGATAGGAAACAATTGCATTTTCACATAATCCGAAAGCATAACATTGAAATGTATGATACTGTTTCTCATAATTTGCACATCTATAATTGTTATATGTATTCCCGTCATTTTACGTTACGTCATTTTTAGCTCGACTTTTCGAAGAAAAAAATTTCGAAGTTGGTTTGGAACATCCATTTCAATGAATTTTGGATTTAAGAAAGAAACAGTAAAATAGCAGCATGTTAATTTCAATAAAATAACTTAAGCATTTTATCGAGTTAACTAAATGACATAGTTTAATTATCGGAAATTCTTTCGATCAGTATTTTGGCAAGACCGTTAAAGAAAAGAATGAGTGAAAGTTTTTACGCCTTTTTTCTATGCACAATTGTATTTATTATTCATTACACAAACATTTAATGATTATTGTTTTGATAAATACTGGGTAGTAATCTGTAGGTTAATCGCATAACTGTGGTAATTACCTAATGTTTCAATTAGAGTTAGAGCGTTATCCGACAATTCATAATTGCATAACTGTGGTATCTTACCTCGCGTTTCAACAAGGGTATGCACGACAAAACGGGAACATGTCAAATCCATAGCCAAAATTAACATACTTTTAAAAACGTACAAGTTTCGTTTTCCTCGTTAATGAAAATGAAACTCTGCATGGGAGATGACAGTAAGCAGTTTGAGAAACTATTCACTAAAGAAGTGCTTGTATGAATTTGTCTGTCTTGTCACTGATTAGTAGGACCGCACCGGTGAATGAAATTTTACTTTCGTTTTCTATTTTGTTACGTTGCAAAGTTCTGCCATGAAAGGTCGCGGCGAATTTAGTGATGGATATGTAGAGGAGAGGTTTGTTCGTAATATCTTACGGTATATTGTCTAATTTGTAACGCTTCATTTTTAAATGCCGTACCGTATTAACATTATTTGACTCGCGCATACTAAAACTTCCAAAGATTTACGATGTTATGTTGCCTGTTGGGGCCACGAAAGTATTGATATTTGAGCTAATTTGCAGATATGACATATATGCAACGTAACCAAGAAAGCACCCAGATAGCTCAGACCTCCGCCAAGATAGGTCACAACTTGATCATTGAATAAGCCAATGATAGGTTACCTCCCATGACATATCTCAAAACAAAGATTCCAGGATCCAGACAGTAATCCTGATCACCACTAAAATCCAATAATTTATTCATTGGCCCATTTCCAACCTACCTGTAAAATTTCATGCAAATGTTTTCATAATTTTCTGCATAAATTTGATAACAGACAGACAAATAAACAAATAAATTCATTAAAAGTGCATGTGAAGAAACAGCTTCAGGGACGCTTACATAACTACATGCACAACATAAGTGTTATATTACCGATGTTATTGTGTTGTGTATGTTTTATTATACAAATGTATTTAGTGAAATTACTTAATAACAACAAAGACTGATTGTGCGGGCTGTCTGCATTTCTTATATGTATAGCATTTGAGCATGTGGAATAGATATAGCCTGTTTCATGTCTGCTATGAGAATGCTATTTGCATAATTTGGGGTTTGTCTGTATCTGTATATTTGCATCTAAAATCCACATCGCAATATATAATTTTGATAAGTTTGTTTACATTTTTTAATGTTCTGAGTATAAATCCTATGGTGAAGTGTTATCTTAAGGAAGTGTATTCCCGTATTAGGGAAAGATCCAGAGCGAAAGAGCCCCTTTAAATGTTATCTTAAGGAAGTGTATTCCCATATTAGGGAAAGATCCAGAGCGAACGAGCCCCTTTAAGTGTTATCTTAAGTAAGTGTATTCCCATATTAGGGAAAGATCCAGAGCGAACGAGCCCGTTTTGACCCCGCCCCCTGCTGCCCCTTTGGGCAAGTCAACACTGATATGTTAAATATCTTTTAAAATTTAATATATGTTTTGCAAATTTTCATTCTAAATTAGAACAGTATAATCAATAAATTGCTGTATTAACCTTTTTTTTAAAAGAAAATGTTAAACAACTGATCAGACTTTTCCCCCTGTTACTTCTGAGCAGCACCCTGTACCTTTTAGACCTAGATCTTTCCCTATGTATATTGATATTAAACAAGGGATTATATAAGTTTGAAAAAAGTCATGTGGGTGTTCAGATTTATCTGATTAACTCTGTGTCTAGTTGTTTTTAGCTCACATGAGCACTAAGTGCTCGGTGAGCTATTGGTATAGGGGACCTCTCCTGCGTCGTCCGTTGTCTGTATGCCGTCAACAATTTGGCCCGTTATCGCGATAAAGACTACGTGTTTTATTCAATTTTATTCAAATTCAAACTTGCACAGTTTGTGTATAACCATAAAATCTTGGACGGGTTCGATAATGGGCCCGATCGGACCAGGAACACCAGAGTTATTGTCCCTTTTTGGGTCCCAAATAAATCTATTCCTGAATAACTCACCTGGTAAAGAGAGGTAAATGAAGTATCAGGAAGATAATTGCCAGAAATGTATTATTTCCCTTTGTAGCTCATTCACAGTTATAACCCAGATAGTGGAGTCTGCTTATCAGTAAAATCAATAAATCACTCTGAGTCAACATGATACTTCTATTTGAGATCAGTATCATTACACATAGTAACCATTGAAAACCTGCTTCTGACCTATATTTTGGCTGTGTGTGCAGCAATAAAAATTTCCACTCTCTGTCTTGGCATCCAGTTAGGAAAAAGATTAAAACAATAATTTATAACTGGAATTCATGTTGTAAACAAGCAATCAGAATATAGGATTTAGATCATGTGATCTAGTGCCTGAAAGGGTTAATTATTTTCTGTAGTTTTTGGACTGTTTAGTTAGTAACTTATTCAGTATTTAATCATGTAACTTTTGGACCGACTTTTACATTTGAATTGGGATTTTGGAAACGCAAGTAATTATCATACATGATTTTTGAAGCTGATTTATTATTTCTTCTTCATTGAAAAATACTTCTACACTGTTTTGCATTTTCTCCTTAATTATGCCCCCCTTCGAAGAAGTGGGGTATCTTGCTTTGCACCTGTCCGTCGGTCGGTAGGTCGGTCGGTCGGATGGTCGGTCTGTCCGTAGACCATTTCGTTTCTGCACAATATCTAGAGAACGCTTTGACCTACGATCATGAAAGTAGGTATGCTGGTTACTTGGGAGGAAAGGAAGAAGCCTACACATTTTGAGGTCAAAGGTCAAGGTCACCGTTGCTAAAAATAGAAAACAGTTTCCGCTCAATAACTTAAGAATTCATCGAGATTTTAATGGAACTTTATACATAGATACCTTATATCGAGACCTCGCTTGGAATTGCATATGGGTAGGGTGGGGTCAAGGTCATACATGTTTTACAAACATCTCTTGTTGAGAAATATTTGTTAACTATTTAGAGTGCACCATGCTACTTGCTGCTTGTATGGTATATAAGTAAGGGCTTGTAGTTTGGGGACTCATTTTAGCTCACCTGAGCATGAATTGCTCAAGGGTGAGGTATTGTGGTCAGTCTGTGTCCAGCGTCCGTTGTACGTCTTCCGTTGTCAACATTTTACTTAAACAACTTCTTCTCTGAAACCACATGGTGGATTTTAACCTTACTTGGCAGGAAGGCTCCTGGGATGGTCCTTTACCAAATTCCTTTAATTTATTAAAATATATTGAACCATCTGGTTGCCATGGCAACCAAAAGCTTAAAAAATGGAAAATTAAAAAAATCTTCTTATCAGAAACCACTGGCTGGATTTGAAAATAGTTCTCACAGAAATGCTCCTTGGGTGACCCTCTACCAGATTCCTTCAAATCATTTTGATTCGTTAAAAACCATGGCCGCCAGGGGGCGGGGCAGTTTTTCTTATATGGCTAAATTGAAAACTTTAAAAATCTTTTTGTCTGAAACCACTGGCTGGATTTCAAAATAATTTCACAGAAATGTTTCTTGGGTGACCCTCTACCAAATTTCTTGAAATCATTTTGATTCGTTAAAAAACATGGCCGCCAGTGGGTGAGGCAGTTTTCCTTATATAACTATATTGAAAACTTTAAAGATCTTCTAGTCTGAAACCACTGGCTGGATTTCAAATTAATTTCACTGAAAAGTTCCTCAGGTGACCCTCTACCAAATTCCTTGAAATCATTTTGATTTGTTAAAAAACATGGCTGCCAGGGGGCGGGGCAGTTTTCCTTATATGGTTATCTTGTAAACTTTAAAAATCTTCTAGTCTGAAACCACTGGCTGGTTTTCAAAATAATTTCACAGAAATGTTCCTTGGTAACCCTCTACCAAATTCCTTGAAATCATTTTGATTCGTTAAAAAACATGGCCGATAGGGGGCAGGGCAGTTTTCCTTGTATGGTTTTACTGAAATTGTTTTTAAAATCTTTTCGTCTGAGACCACTGGCTGGATTTCAAAATAATTTCACAGAAATGTTGCTTGGGTGACCCTCTACCAAAGTCCTCCAAATCATTTTGATTCTTGAAAAAACATGGTCGCCAGGGGGCGGGGTAGTTTTCTTTATACGGATGTATTGAAAACTTTAAAACTGTTCTAATCTAAAACCATTGGGTGGATTTCAAACTAATTTCACAGAAATGTTCCTTGGGTGACCTCTACCAAATTCCTTGTAAAGTGGATGCTATCAAAACAAAGCACTTAATTAACCAAAACAATTTAATTATTGAAAAAAATAAAACAACAACATATCTGACAAACTTAATAAAAATGTTCTATGGTCTGGGCATTTTTTTTAGGGTAGGTGTGGTAAATGTTTAAAAATGTAGCCTATAAGATCTCGGTTTTAATTGCTAAGCTGTTGTTGATGTTGCATATTTTTGAAGATGATTATAAATATTAAAATGATGAAGGCTATGATGCTTATGATACTTTGATTTTGATGTTTTTTATGAAGATGATAACGATGATGATGATGATTGTGATGATAATGATGATGATGATGATGTAGTGTAGATGAGGCATGAACATAAACAACAACCCAATATTAGAATTATATTTGAATATTCAAATGAAATATTCCCAATGCTTCTGGTAATTATGATAATCTTCAGAAAATAACATCAGGGAGGAACACAAAAACCAGAGCAATGGTTTACTTGAATCTTATTTGACCTCCTATCCTATATACATGTTATGTCAGGAATTTTATAACTTTCTCCAACTGACCTATGTATCCTCATGTGGCCCAATGATCTTTGCCTGTGGTTAAGCAGCTCCCTAGACAATTCAGTAAACTGCACTATCAATATCAATGAAATATTTGTACATGATTTGTCCATGGTGTAATATAAACTGGGTTCTGTGTTGGAAAGGTTCTGTTTCAGAGAAATATTTTCAGTTTTTCACAAGTTAGTCATTTGCCTAGAAATTTTATATTTATATGTCACTGACATTAATAAAGAGTTTGTTTTGAAAGTTATTTGTCCACTACTGGTTGCATGATCAGATGGGACACCCTCCATCTATGTTTCCATCTGTATATATGTCTGCAATAAAATTTGGGTCCTGCTATAACTCAAGAAATACAAAAACGAGGTTCATGAAACTTTGTGTGGTTTTAGAGGGAAATGGTAAGACATTGGATTTTTGGCTCACCTGAGCACAACGTGCTCATGGTGAGCTTTTGTGATCGCATTTTGTCTGTCATTCATCGTCCGTCGTGCATCGTCAACATTTACCTCGTTAACACTCTAGAGGCCACATTTATTGGTCAATCTTCATGAAACTTGGTAAGAACATCTGACCCAATGATATCTCAGTTGAGTTCGAATCTGGGTCATGTGGGGTCAAAAACTAGGTCACTAGGTCAAATTGAAGAAAAAGCTTGTTAACAATTAGAAGTCACATTTTTCGCCCAATCTTCTAGGAACTTGATCTAACAATTGTTCTAATGATATCTCAGCCGAGTTCTAAAATGGTTGCCCTCCGTTGAAAAACATGGCTGCCAGGGGGCGGGTCAGTTTTCCTTATATGGCTATACTGAAAACTTTATAAAGCTTGTTAACACTCTAGAAGTTACGTTTTTGGCCCAATCTTTATGAAACTTGGTAAGAGCATTTGTCCCAATGATATCTCGGCCGAGTTCGAATCTGGGTCATGTGGGGTCAAAAACTAGCTCGCTAGGTCAAATTGAAGAAAAAGCTTGTTAACACTCTAGAAGTCAAATTGTTTGCCCAATTTTCATGAAACTTGGTCAGAACATTCGTCTTAATGATATCTCGGCCGAGTTCGAATCTGGGTCATGTGCGGTGAAAAACTTGGTCACTAGCTTAAATTGAAGAAAAGCTTGTTAACAATCTAGAAGTCACATTTTTTGCCCAATCTTCATGAAACTTGTTCAGAACAATTGTCCCAATGATATCTCAGCCGAGTTCGAACCTGGGTCATGTGGGGTCAAAAACTAAGTCACTAGGTCAAATTGAAGAGAAAGCTGGTTAACACTTTAGAAGTCACATTTTGTGCACAATCTTCATGAAACTTGGTCAGGACATATGTCCCAATGATATCTCAGCCAAGTTCGAATCTGGTTCATGTGGGTTCAAAAACTAGGTCACTAGGTCAAATTGAAAGAAAAAAGCTTGTTAACACTTTAGAAGTCACATTTTTTGCACAATCTTCATGAAACTTGGTCAGGACATATATCCCAATGATATCTCGGCCAAGTTCGAATCTGGTTCATGTGGGTCAAAAACTAGGTCACTAGGTCAAATTGAAAGAAAAAAACTTTTTAACAGTATGGTAGTTTTTTTTGCCCTATCTTCATGAAACTTGGTCAGAACATTTGTCTTAATGATATCTCGGCCGAGTTTGAATCTGGGTCATGTGGGGTGAAAAATTAGGTCACTAGGTCAAATTGAAGGAAAAGCTTGTTAACACTCTAGAAGTTACATTATTTTCCCAATCGTCAAGAAACTTGGTCAAAACATTTGTCCCAGTGGTATGTCGGCCGGGTTCGAATCTGGGTTATGTGGGGTCAAAAACTAGGTCTCAAAATCAAATTGAAGAAAAAGCTTCAATTTCAATATGTACTTCCCAAATTTTGAATGTCTGTTGTTGCTGAAGTTTTTCAAACCATGATGATTAAGGCCGCACTTCCATCAGTCCGTATCAGTATATCCATATCAGTATGAAAATCTAACGCATGGAAAATTGTTCGACTAATGAAACTCAGGTGAGTGACCCAGGGTCATAGACTTGCATAGCATTGGGCACAAAGACAAAGACTAGTATAGCTCGCAAACATTAACCTACTACTCGTCACCTGTATAAGCAGAAATTATGCGCTCAATCTGTATTTGTGTTTACACTCATTTTAGTTAGTGCACGTGTTTCACAAGTTTAACGATACCATGGCAGTATTTTCTTTGGTACACTGCAAATCATTATATCGCAATTCGCGGAGTCCATGGATTGGGATCGCGATAAAGCCAGATCGCAGTATAACTTTCCAGACCATGTATGTACATATACACTAGCCTCTTCGCGATTTGTTAAAAAACATGGCTGCCAGGGAGCGGAACAGTTTTCCTTATATGTCTTTATTGAAATCTCAAACAATCTTCTTCCTAAAAGCCAGTATGATGCTTGCCACTCAGGTGAGCGACCTAGGGCCATCATGGCCCTATGATGGCCCTCTTGTTTATTAGCTCACCTGAGCACAACATGCTCATGGTGAGCTTTTGTGATCGCCTTTTGTCCGTCGTCCGTCATCCATGGTAAGTCATTCGTCGTCAACATTTACCTTGTTAACACAGTATAGACCACATTTATTGCCCAATCTTCATGAAACCTGCCCAGAATATTTGTGCCAGTGATATCTTGACCGTGTTCGAAACTGGCCCATGTGGGGTCAAAAACTAGGTCACTAGGTTATATTGAAGAAAAAGCTTGTTAACACTCTAGAAGTAACATTGTTTGGCCAATCTTATTGAAACTTGTTCAAAACATTTGTTGTTATGATCTCTCGGAAGAATTCTAAACTGGTTTCCCTCCGTTGAAAAACATGGCCGCCAGTGGGCGAGGCAGTTGTCCTTATATGGCTATAGTGCAAACTTTATAAAGCTTGTTAACAAGTCTAGAGGCCACATTTGTTTTGCCCAATCAACATGGAACTTGCTCAGAACATTTGTCACAACGATTTCTCGACCGAGTTCGAAGCTGGGTTATATGGGGTCAAATTAAAATTAGGTCGCTAGATTAAATTGAAGAAAAAGCTCTAGAAGTCACATTTTTTGCGCAACCTTCTTGAAACTTGCTTTTAACATTTGTTGTAAGAATATCTCGGCCGAGTTCGTTAAAAACACTCCGTTGAAAAACATGGCCTCCTGGCGGCAGGGGAGTTTTCTTATATGGCTATATTGGAAACTTTATAAAGTTTGTTAACACTCTAGTCAGGACATATGTTTTGCCCAATCAACATGAAACTATCTCAGAACAGTTTAGTTCCTTAGCCCCTCAGGTGAGCGACCTTATGGCCCTCTTGTTCACATTGTAATGTTTACAAACAAGGAGCCATCATATTACAGCGATGTCATGCCCTTTCCAATGTGGTACATTCAGAAACAACATTTAAGAAATGTAAAGTGTAAAACAAACTGCAAGATACAGATGTTCAACAAGGAAGTCAGATGGATTTGGAAATCAACATGAATATGAAAATGTTCGAATTTACACAAAAACTTGGTGTAGTGAAAAGCAATGTGAACATTATTTTTGTTAAATGTACATTCATTTTTGTGGATCTGCTCTTGTTTTATGAACTCAATTAGCAGTACACTTCAAATAGGTTAAGTGTTTATTTTACAATCTCTTTCTGCTAGATATACCATTACATGTGTTCATATTTGTTATCTAAGAATTGAAGTTTATCCAAGTTAAATGGTAAATATTATGTTAATATTATAATTTCATTGCGGTTGAATGACCCAACATCTATGGAATTCTGATTATCTGAACCAAAAAATACTGGGCAACTAAACACACATAGAGTAAAAAAAACTGTTGATAAAAAGGCTGGAATCACTGGGAAAACAGTTAAAACACTGTAGCTTTAAGACCTGTAGGTTTTGGAGAACAAAATAAAGACAATGTCGGTGACAAATGATGATGCAACAACAGTTGCTATGAAATCCATAGCTGATGAGAATCCAAATGAATCACCTATAAATGAAAACCAAACTAGGGATAAACAAAATGAAGACTGGTCTGGGGCAGGTGCAGGCCCTAAAGATACTGGAAAACAAACAGATAGTGAGCTAAGTCAGGAGTCACCTCAAACACCTGTTAATGCATCAGCTGAAGGTGCTGCTAAAGAAACTGGAGATGACCATTACAAAGACTGGTCTGTGGCAGATGATGGTGCAGGTCCTAAAGATACTGAAAAACAAACAGAATCCAATCATCACAATGACAGTTCCGGAACACCAGTTGATGTGCAAACTGAAGCTACTGGACAACAAACATCTAGTAATCTAAGTCAGGATTTGGCTTCAACAACTTTTGACACAGCAGCTGAAGAAGCCCCTAAGGAAACTTGTAATGAGAGTAACGAGAATAATGACGTGTCTAAGACAATAGACAATACGCAGAATGATGGTGCAGTAGCGTCAGCTAATAAACTATCTGAGGAAGATCATTTACTAAGCTTTCTTGTATTTATTTCCTTGTACCCTTCTTTCCTCATTTCGTAAAGTTATAGCCAATGCAGTAAGGTATACACAATTTCCTCAAGATAAGACATAAACCGCCAGCATTTCACTAGTTTGTATATGATAACTTAGCATTTGGTGAGCTTAAACATGTGGCCCCTGTTCAAGAACGATAATTATAGGATCAGCCCTAATTGATCTTAATCTTGATCTTTTAGCTCAACTGAACTAAATCTCAAAAATGTGTTATTTCGATATACCTATTCTGGATGAAATAGCGTAATTGCCGACAGGCTCTGATAACATTTTCCAACAAAGACAGGATTAATTTTTATATAATACCAGTATGTATTCGAATAGCAGTTTGAAATGAATCAGATTTTTGTGAACACCATTTTTGAGCGCAATCAGGATTATCCTGAAATATGCTCTAGTTCATTTTGAACCTGGCTTGGCTGAACTTATTTACAAACTTATTTAGTTACTAGCATGAACTAGTTTTAATAGTGCTGATATTGAATGAGATACATTTAAAATTGGATAAATCTTGCTTCACATAAATCCCCACTTATTTCTATTGACTGATACATTGTGATTAAACTCATTTATTTTTGTGCACACAAACAACATTCTTTGTACACACCAATTTCATTTAAGGGACCATGTCTGTGAAAAAGTCCTTAAGGGGGCAATATAAGATAAATTAAAATCGGGTTTTATGAAATTGGCTTATATACCCTGGAAGGAATGGTTAAAATTAGGGATATACAAGAAATGATGAGGAAAATTCATAATCCAGGTCGTTTGTTTGACCATTTTCTTGTTTACATTTTGATTTCTGAATTCTCAGTATCTTGTATACTGGTAAGCGAGTATTTGTCGGACGAAATATGCATTTATTTTCAGACAGTTTTAATGAATGAACGAATTCAACAATGAAAATTCGCATGTAAAATTCCTTTGCGTATGTAAACAAAATAAGTGTGCTTTGTGCGCATGCGCAACAAAAGAGGCCCTGAATGGGGTACATAAAACAAGGATTTTTTTCTACGTTGACAGTAGTATTTTTCGGACGTTTTTTTAAACAGTGAAGTAAATAAATAAATTATTTATAACTTTATTTAATGTATATTACAATAAAAATTGATTATCAGATAATAATTTCTATCATAATGGTACCACTTTATGAAATGATTTAATAATAAATAGAGACTATGAGTATCGCGTTAAAAGAAATACTAGAGCATAACGTTTTAAACAGTTTATTATACGTTACGTATCATCTATGTAGCTACTACGCGTGTTCTTCAACATCGTAGCGGGTTAAATAAGGTTCTACCAGACTTCGTCTGCTATAATTAGCAGATAGCCAAATTGGGATTTTATCGCAGATGCGCACGTCATTTTTCTTCCCCAGACGACATTTACATGCGTTATTGGCTATCAACGTACACACTAGGGATTTTTACCAAATAAATAACTCACTTTTTTCGAGGAAAAAACGAAACATACTTGAAAATACAAGCGATTATTTGTATATGATGATAAAATACGAAAAGCGGTTACGAAACACAAATATTTAAAAACGTCCGGATAATACTACTGTCCGACAAACACTCACTAACCAGTAGCCATAGTTGGCACAATTCTGATTATGACGAAGCAGAATAGCAGAGATGGTTAGAGTGATGTCAAATTGTTATTTTTAGCGCGCCCGAGCACAAGGAGCTCAGTGACCTATTGGTATAGGGGACCTCTTTTGCATCGTCCTTTGGCCGTCGTCTGTATGCCGTCAATAATTAGTTCGTTCTTACGACAGGGACTTAAGTTTTTATAAAATCTTGACCAAACTTGCACAGTTTGTGTATGACCATCAACTCTCGGATGGGATTGTTATTGGGCCAGATCACACGAGGACCACTAGTTATTGGTCCCTTTTCATGCAGAAATGCAAAAATGCCTTTTTCTAACATAGATTTTATTTTTCATCTAATCTTGACCAAACTTTCACAGTTTTTGCAAGACCATCAGATCCCAGCAGAAGACCAAAATGGATCAAATTAGGATGCAAACACTTGAGTTATTGCCCTTTTGTTTGTGCACAAAAATACAATCTTGCACAGTTTGTCTATGACCACAAGATCTCAGTTTAATTCGGATATTAGCACAATCAGACCAAAAACAAAAGAGCTATTGCCCCTTGTGTGTGGAAAAAAATATCCATATTGCATCAATGATTGGTTTGCACACGCAATAGAGACTCCATATATCTAGCTAGACTTTGCAAAGAAAAGGCAAACTATTCTACTCACCCCGGCGTTGGCGCCTCTGACGGCGTCCGGGCTAGGTTTAAGTTTTTCAGTAAGCTAGTTTCTCAAGAATGGCTTGAGGGATTTCATTCAAACTTAAAACATGTATTCCCCAAATTAAAATGAACCTATAGGCCAGGTTTTGTAACTCTAGTTTGAAATTTGTCAAAATTATGAACCTTTGTACACTTAGATATATTACATATAAGCTATTTAGATAGGTTTAAGGTTTAAGATACTGAACTCCAGATGGACATAAAATGTGCGTTTTTTGCTTGACTTTTCGAAGAAAAGGCAAGTTTTCTACTTGCTCCAGCATTGGCGTCCGAGCTAGGTTAAAGTTTTTTTGTAAGCTAGTTTCTCAGGAATGGCTTTAGAAATTTCATTAAAACTTAAAACATTTATTCCCCACATTAAAATGAACCTATAGGCCAAGATTGGTAAATCTATTTTGAAATTTGTCAAAATTATGGGCCTTTTTACACTTAGAAATTGTACATGTAAGTATATGGACAGGTCAAAGTTTTTCGGTAAGCTGGTTTCTCAGGAAGGGCTTGAGGGATTTCATTCAAACTTAAAACACTTAGTCCCTATATTAAAATGAACTAATAGGCCCATTTTGATAACTCTAGTTTGAAATTTGTCAAAATTATGGGCCTTTTTACACTTGGAAAATTTACATATAAGCTATATGGACATGTTAAAGTTTTTCTGTAAGCTAGTTTCTCAACTTTTTGTTTCCGCTCTTTAACTTAAGAACGGATTAAGCTATTGTAATGAAACTTCAAACATAGATACCTTATAGCTAGACCTCGCTTGGGATTGCATATGGGATGGCTAGGGTCAAGGTCACTGTTACCAAAAATAGAAAAACCATTTCCACTCAATAACTTAAGAACGTATTGAGATATTTTAATAACTCTTAATACATAGATACCGTATATCAATACCTCACTTGGGATTGCATGTGGGGTGAGTGGGGTCAAGGTCAAGGTCACTGTTTCTAAAAAAGTAAAACGGTTTCTGCTCAATAATTTGAGAACGAATTGAGATTTTTTAATGAAATTAAATACATATGAGGCGCGTCGTGGGAAAACCGGTCTTAATACATGTGCGTAAAGTGTCGTCCCGGATTAGCCTGTGCAGTCTGCACAGGCTAATCCGGGACGGCACTTTCCGCTTTTATTGTATTTTCTGTTTCAATGAATTCTAACCATAAATCCACTTTAGGCGGAAAGTGTCGTCCCGGATTAGCCTGTGCAGACTGCACAGGCTAATCCGGGACGACACGTTACGCAATGCATTAAGTCCGGTTTTCCCACGACGCGCCGCATATATACCTTATATCGAGACCTCGCTTAGGATTGTATATATACCTTACATCGAGACCTCGCTTGTGATTGTATATGGGGTGGGTGGGGTCAAGGTCACTGTTACTCAAAATAGACAAACGGTTTCGGCTCAATAATTTGAGAACGCATTGAGATATTTTAATTTAACTTAATACATGCATACCTTATATCGAGACCTCACTTGCGATTGCCTATAGGGTCAAGGTCACTGTTACTAAAATAGAAAAACGGTTTCCGCTCAATAACTTGAGAACGCAGTGAGATATTTTAATAATACTTAATACATAGATACCTTATATCGAGACCTCGCTTGGGATTGTATATGGGGTGGGTGGGATCAAGGTCAAGTTTACCATTACAAAATTTTTTATTGATGTGCTGACTTTCATTAAAAAAAATTTGGTTTTCGTGGAATTTTCATGTTTCTTTTTTTAGAAAATAAATGCCAGTAACTCTGATAAGCACAAGAAAAGTCGAGCGCGCTGTCCTCCGACAGCTCTTGTTTTTATAGCTATGCCTAAACGGTAAACGCATGGGTAAAACATCACTGTCATAAACCGTATATTTCATTGAAAAATAAAGTTGAATAATAAGCTCGCACTTTCCTTGAGCACGGTCTTCCCGATTTATAAATACCGCGGCTTTTCGCAGTACAAACACCTGATTGAAGTTTGCGGATGGGCGACTCTACAAAACTAAACTGTACATAAAATCATTGTTTCTCAGGTAAATAAAAAACACATGTGTCTAATTTTTTTATGTGCTCTTTACGATTATGTAAGAAAATAGTGTATTTTTGACAATTTTCTTTCGTTGTTATGATTCGACCATCTGGAGTTTAGTCTCTTTAAAGTTTTTGGTAAGCTGGTTTCTTAGGAATGTCTTGAAGGATTGGATCCCAATTTATAACTCTAATTCTCTATATTAAAATAAAACTCATAGGCCAATTTTGATAACTCTAATTTGAAATTTGTCGAAATTATGGGCCTTTTTACACTTAGAAATTTTACATATAAGCTAGGTAAGTTATAGTTTTGAGGTACGCTAGTTTCTCAGGAACGACTTGAGGGATTTCATCCAAACTTAAAACACATATTCTTTATATTAAAATGAACCCATAGGCCGATTTTGATAACTCTAGTTGGAAATTTGTCAAAATTATAGACCTTTTTACACTCAGAAATTTTACATTCCCACCGGTAGGGTGGCGGCGTCAACTTTTGATTTCCACTGCCTTACTCGAAAATGAATCTTCATACATAGATACCCTAAAGGAATACTTTACTTGAGATTGCATTTGGGGTGGATTGGGTGGTGTCAAGGTCAAGGTCACTGTTACTAAAAATAAAAATAACAGTTTATGCTCAATAACTTGACAACACATTGCAATATGTTAATGTAACTCAATTTATAGATACCGTATACTGTTTCGAGACATTGCACGAGATTGCATATGGGGTGGGTGGGGCGACGGTCAAGGTCACTGTTTTGAAAATTAGAAAAATACTTTCCATTCAGTAACTCGAGGACGAAATTAACTTTATTTAGTTGGCCCCTACTATTTAAATAGTTGGTTTTAGATAAAAATGCTAGTAACTCGGACAAGTACATGACAAGTCGAGTGCGCTGTCCTGTAACAGCTCTTGTTTATTCAACGTTGACCAAACTTACACAGTTTTTGTATGACCATAAAAGCTAATGAGTTGTTGGGATTTAATGGTAATGAACCAGATTGCACCAGGAACGCTAGAGTTATTACCCCTTATTCATTGAAAAAACGATGCAAGCATGCCTTTTTAGCTCACCTGAGCACAAAGTGTCAGTCGTCCGTGCGTCCGTCGGTGCATGCGTCCGTCGTCAACTTTTCATTCAAACAACATCTCCTCCTAAACCACTTGGCAGATTTTCACCAAACTTCACAGGAATGATCCGTTGGTGGACCTCTTTCAAAGTTGTTCAAATCTGTTCGGTCAGCTGCATATGTAGGTCACCATAGCTAAAAATAGATTAAAAAAGTGAACACTTAATTTTTTGTTCATATGAAACCACAAGTCTCACAGCTTTCATATTTACTATGTGACATCCTCTAGTGGTCCTTCACGAAGATTGTTAAAATGATGCCCCTTGGGTCAAAATGGGTTTATATAGAATATATAGCAAAATGACTTTAAAAATCTTCTCTGAAACTGCAAGGCCCAGAGGTTTCATATTTGATATGTGCCATTTTCTAGTGGTCCTTTACAAAGATTGTTGAAATTATGCCCCTAGGGTCAATATATTGCAAAAATCTGCTCCTCTGAAACCGCAGGTTTCGTATTTGGTATAAACATTGTATAGTTTTCCTTTAAAAAGATTGTTCAAATGATGCCCCTGGGGCCAAAACTGGCCACGCCCCCGGGGTCACATGGTTTATATAGACTTAAATAGCAAATGACTTTAAACCTCTTCTCATCTGAAACCGCAAGGCCCAGAGGTTTCATATTTGGTATGTAACATTGTATAGTGGTCCTCTACAAATGAGTGTTCAAATGATGGCCCTGTGGTCAAAACTGGCCACGCTCCGGGGGTCACATGGGTTACATGGACTTAAATAGCAAAATGACTTTAACAATATTCTCCTCTGAAACTGCAAGGTCCAGAGGTTTCATATTTGGTATATAACATTGTATAGCGGTCCCAAACAAATATTGTTCAAATTATGCCCCTGGGATCATAACGAGCCACGCCCCGGGAGTCACATGGTTGATATAGAATATGTAGCAAAATGACTTTAAAAATCTCCTCTGAAACCGTAAGGCCCAAAGGTTTGTATTTCGTTAGTAACAGTGTATAGTGGTCCCATACAAAGAATGTTCAAATAATGCACTGTGGTCAAAACTGACCACGGCCCAGGGTCATATGGTTTATAGACATAATTAGCAAAATGACTTTAAATATCTTCTCTGAAACCGCAATGCCCAGAGGTTTCATATTTGGTATATAACATTGTATAGTGGTCCTCTACAAAGATTGTTCAAATGATGCCCCTGGTTTCAAAACTGGCCACGCCCGGGGTCACATGGTTGATGGACTTAAAAAGCAATCTAATGTTTAAAATCGTCTCCTCTGAAACCGCAAAGCCCAGAGGTTCATATCTGGTATGTAACATTGTATGGTGGTCCTCTACAAAGATTGTTCAAATGATGCCCCTGGGGTCAAAACTGGCCCCACTCCGGGGGTCACATGGTTTATATAGACTTAAATAGAAAAATGACTTTTAAGTTTCATATTTGATATGTAACATTGCATAGTGGTCCTCTACAAAGATTGTTCAAATGATTAACCTGGGGTCTAAACTGGTCACGCCCGAGGGGTCAGATGGTTTATATAGGCTTAAATAGCAAAATGACTTTAAAAATCTCCTTTGAAACCGCAAGGGCCAGATGTTTCATATTTGGTATATAAAATTGTATAGTGGTCCTCTACAAAGATTGTTCAAATGATGCCCCTGGGGTCAAAACTGGCCACGCCCCGGGGGGTCACATGGTTTCTATAGACTTAAATAGCAAAATAACACACCACGGGGCCACATAGTTTTTATAGACTGATATGGAAAGTGGGCTTTAAAAGTCCTCTCCTCTGAAACCGCAAGGACCAGAGGTTTCATATTTGGCTTGAAACATTGTTCACTACAAATATATATTGTTAAAACTATGCCCCTGGGGTAAAAAGTGGCCACGCCCTGTGGGTCACATGGTCATTTAGACTATAAAATTCTTCTCCTGAAACTGCAAGTAGGTAAGTGGTTTAGTGCCATTTGGCCCTCTTGTTATAAGCCATTATGATGCCTTAAACTCAGGTGAGCGACCTAGGGCCATCGTGGCCCTCTTGTTATAAAATACAGACCTCATTTTTATCCAATCTTGACCAAACTTCCACATTTAATGTATGACCATAAGATCACAATAGATGCCAAAGGCTTTATGTAGCCACAAACACCAGAGTTATTGCCCCTTGTTTTGATTTTTTTTATACAAAAATCGACTTTATATGGGATCGAGACTTAATCTTTCATCCAATATTAACCGAACTCCCACAGTTTGTGTTTGACTATATGGTCTGAGGTCATAGCTTCATGTTTATGCAATAAAATGCTAAAATTTGCTTTGTGCTGGATAGAGGCTTTTTTTTTAGTCTTTACAACAAGCCGGTGATCATGCATGCATTGTTAACATTTTGTTTATGCAAAATGAGTGACTTTATTGGCTATGCTAACAAACCAGATACAGAGTTTTGCATTTAAGGTAGAAAGATCCTAATGACTTCGGAAATACTCGCGAAATATCGGTTAACTTCGGCCCATTCGCCACTTACCGTAAATCTAATCGATCTGATCCAAAACAGAAATTATTTTCTCGAAATAAACATTACTTTTCGAATGTTGAGTTCTTTTCCATTAAATGTGTGAAATAAATCCTTATTTGTCATTAAAGATGAAAGTTAAAATGTAGTTTGAAGAAAAACAAGGTACTCGGACATGAGGAATACCTTCAAATGACGTCATTGTTGGGAATTTCTGTTTACATTTAATCATAACATTTTCGCGATATTTCTGGTGTATTTCCTTACACTTAAGTTAAAATAGTTATAAATAAACGTTCAAGGATTATTAGTATTATTGAACATAATTATTCTTATATAAAAACATATCTGTGTAAAGGAGATACGTGCTCCTTGCTGTGAAATAACATTCATTCACACCAAAAACTTGGAAAAATAGTCAGTCGAGATGGGTGGAGAGCGTGACGTCGGGTGATCGAGTTTGGTGTTCTGTTGGATAATTTAAAATACTGTTCATTGTGTAAACTTGGGCCTGTTCCACTGAGGAATTTTGACGAGATCTACCGCTGTAAAAAACATCTTAAAATTATGTATCGGCAAAATGATGAGAATGGTCTAAGAGACACCTTTTTATCCAAAAACAGTGACATTTTACCAATAGTCACAAGCGTCAAGAAGAGTCTTGATGAAGTTATCACACAGATGTGCCTTTTTTTTTTTTATCTTGTTAACCCAATGTAATGAAAATGTCCATTGAATTTTTTGAAACACACACTTATAGTTAAAAAAAAAATTATTTTCCTGAATTAGGTAACCAAGGATATGTGAACCTCAGCTAGTTACATTTGTATTTAAAATGTTTACACAAAACACTATTTCTTTAACATTAATGCAAAAATAACTCATTTAATATCGATACTGCTAATAGATTATAATTATAAGAGAAAAAAAATATTTTAAGATAGAAGGAAAATATTTGCTTTTTTACTTTTCTTATTTTTCATATTTTTTTTATAACATAGGGTTGCTTCAGTCCAAATGTTATACCTTGAGATTTTTGTGGTGAACCTATGTCAATTTATACCCTTTTCCTCTCAGATAAGGTTATATTATATTTTGGTATTATTGATTTTGACATACTATGAAATAAAAGTTAAAAGAAATACAATAATTGGTGTTTGGCGTATTTTTACTTTAATGAAATCTGTTGTTTATTACCATATGCTTAGCCAAATTTACTGTAATAAGTATTGTTGGTCAACTTTAGTACTAATGTTTGTAATACTTTTTCATAAGGTACACCGTTGACGTATAAATTAAAGCAATTCGGGAATAAATAAAATACATTTTGACAATATGTCAGTCATTTTTGTAAGTGTACCCCATCAGAATTTTAGGTTGAAGTAGAAAAATGAGGGGTTATAAGAAAAATCGCATTTTTTTTCAAAACGTGTGGTTAGATTTTGTTTATATTTCACAGTTTAGTCTCATAATAGATTGAATTATCAAAGATAAGAAGAAAATCAAGGTCTGAAAAAAGTCCATTAGGGTCTTTCTACCTTAAATTTGCATTTACATGTCAGAGCTTATTAAAGACTTAAATTTGATTATCTGGTTGAAAACTGATGAAATTGGATTTTCAACAATGGCAAACCTTACATTCAATAATCTGTACATGAAACGTTGATGGGTTCAGAGCCTGCATTAACATCATTGGACAGAATATGATCAGAGAAAGGACCAAACTTGACACTAAAACAGCCATCTTAATTATTGCATTATAACTAGTTCTCCAAAACTGCCTACGGAAAGACATCAAAAATCTACTGTTTCTGCATTTGCCATCACTGTCACTGACTTAATGAAGAAGGGTCAGAAAGAATATTGAGAAAAATGATATGAAAACCATGAGTGAAAACAATGCGCCTCCACTGCCCAACTCGTATAGCCCATTGCACTGACTGATGCATAAAATCAAACTGAACTTAACAACCTCCAGGCATACATGTGTATTCTTCAGATAACTTAATTTTAAAACCCGTCACAACAATATGGTCCTCATCTTTACCAGTACTCAGGTGAGCACATTGGGCCATCATGGCCATCTTGTTTATTTTGGCTCCTGTTTCATGAGTTTGTGGTTTTTATTTTCCAAGCATTGTTTGTTTCCAAAAATGACATAATGTAGTATATCTTTACAATTTAGACACCTTTGTTTGGTACACTTATATTCTATACTATCATTTACATTTACTATTTTGTGGACATGATCACTATAACATTGTTCTTATTAAAATCAAACAACGTTTTCATAATTATTTAATAAAGTACTAAATACTTCAATGATAATTGATTTGAATATGTCATTTAACAATGTGATATTGTTTATCTGTTACAGTGATAAACAAACAGCAAAGACATCACAACAATCATCAAGTCAAGCCAGTCATGATGCCGAAGCAGAAGGATTTGTACTAAAAAACAGAATGATGACAAAAAGGACTGTAAAAAGTGATGATTCTGCTAAAACTTCAGTCGAACAGGCAGTCCCTCATGTTGCTAATAGAGATAAAAAAGAGCTACCTGGTACCAATCAAGGTGGTGATGTTACATCTTACGTTAAAATGGAACAAAGGTTTGCTGAGCAGTGTTATCAAGTTATTTATCATTCTATTGATTATATGCTTAAAATCTGTTTATTTTAAATTTTTGGAATAAATGCACACCATACTTGTTGCACGACAAAAACAAGTTGTATTATTTTTATCATGTACATTTAATTTTATCAGTGTTATTGCAGCATGTTTCACTACGATTAAATTAGTTTGGAATTGTTTTATTGATGGTAATTACTTGAACACAATATGTGTGTTTCAGTTTTGCATGTGTTTTTTCCCCCAGATATACTTCAATGGAAGAACGAATACAAAAAATGCTTTATCTGATTGGGTTTTTATGTTGTCTTTGTGTCATCTTGTGTGGATTTGCTTTGCATACATGGATGAACTATGGAATTGGATGCAAAACGATAGACGGCTCACCTGTGCAAGATCCGAAAATTAACGAGGTTCAAGAAGATTTGCATTCGATTAAAGGTAACATTAAAGACTTTCAAACATTTAAAGCAGATATTTGGGAAAGACTTAAGAGTTATGTTGATTCTGAACATGATACTATGAGACAGGAGTGGAATCGCAACTTATTATTTCTTGAAAAAATAAATGAGGAACACGTTAAGCAAGAACGTGAAAATCGTACTTCTGATGTTAAAAATGTCCAAAGCAAAATCACTCTTATGGAAGATAATATTCAAAGCATGGAGAATGATATTCAAAGCAAAGATGAAGATATCCGCAACAAAATTAAAAACGTGCATGCAGACGTTAAAAGTGTTCAAACAACAATGGTAAACAGTATAGGAGATATCAGAATTACAATTGACCATCATAAAATGGTTATTGATTCCGTTGAAGATAAGATTGGAAGCATTGGGTCATCTATTGAAGATGCAAAAATGCAAGTGGAACACATCAATCGGGCAAGAGAAGAGACAGAAAAAGTATTAACCAGGACCAGAGAGATTCAAGAAATAATACACCAAAACACATTTGACAAAGGTAGATATGATAATTCATTTAATAAAACTTAAAAATGGTACATTATTTTCTATGTTAGACAGTTACGGTTAATTGAAATCTTAAAGGTTTGGCGGGGGCTCAAACCTGCAACCCATGGGGTGAGAAGCCAGTGCGTTAACACTAGACCACTGATCTGCCATAATTTGATCCATTTCCCCTTTAATAAGTATATATTTGAAATTGACCAATCAGAAACAATGTATTTGTAAAATGGTACAAGGTTAAAAGCAACTCTAAGAAGATGGAAATTAAATACAAATCCTATTTTTAGATAACAATCTGAAACAAAAGATATATTTTGTATTTCAAATATTTGCACATACAATTTTTAGCTCGACTTTACAAAGAAAAGGCAAGCTGTTCTACTCACCCCGGCGTCGGCGTTGGCGTCCGAGCTAGGTTTAAGTATTTTAGTAAGCGTGTTTCTCAGGAATTGCTTGAGGGATTTCATTCAAACTAAAATACTTATTCCCCACATTCAAATGAACCTAAAGGCCAAGTTTGGTAACTCTAGGTTGAAATTTGTCAAAATTATGGATTTTTTTATACTTAGAAAGTTTACATTAGCCATATGGACATGTTAAAGTTTTTAGGTAAGCAGGTTTCTAAGGAAGGGCTTGAGGGATTTCATTCAAACTTAGGACACTGATTCACTATATTAAAATGAACTAATAGGCCAATTTTGATAACTCTAGTTTGAAATTTGTAAAAATTATGGGCCTTTTTACACTTCCAAATTTTACTTATACGCTATATGGACAGGTTAAAGTTTTTCGGTAAGCTAGTTTTTCAACTTTTGTTTCCACTCTCTAACTTTAGAACAGATTAAGCTATTGTAATGAAACAGCAAACATAGATACCTTATAGCTAGACCTCGCTAGGGATTGCATATGGGGTCGGTGGGGTCAGGTCACTGTTACTAAAAATAGAAAAACGGTTTCCGTTCAATAACTTGAGAACGAATTGAGATATTTTAATAAAACTTAGTATGAGATATTTTAATAAAACTAAATACATAGATACCTTATATCAAGACCTCACTTGGGATTGCATATGGGGTGGGTGGGGTCAAGTTTACTGTTACTATAAATAGAAAAAACGGTTTCCGCTACTTGAGATGCATTGAGATATTTTAATGAAACTTAATACATAGATACCTTATATCAAGACCTTGCTTGGAATTGAATATGGCGTGGGTGGGGTCAAGGTCACTGTTACTAAAAATAGAAAAACGGTTTCCGCTCAATAACTTGAGAACGCATTTAGATATTTTGATTAAACTTTATACATTTATACATTATATCAAGACATCGCGTGGGATTGCATATGGGGTCGGTGGAGTCAAGGTCAGGGTCACTGTTACTAAAAATAGAAAAACTGTTTCCGCTGTATCGAGACCTCACTTGGGATTGCATATAGAGTCAAGATCACTGTTACTAAAATAGTAAAACGGTTTCTGCTCAATAACTTGAGAATGCATTGAGATTTTTTAATGAATCTTTATACATAGATACCTTATATCAAGACCTCGCTTGGATTGCGTATGGGGTGGGTGGGGTCAAGGTCAAGGTCTCTATTACTAAAAATAGAAAAACGGTCTCCGATTAATCACTTGAGAATGCATTGAGATATTTTAATGAAACTTAATACATAGATACCTTATATTGAGACACATTTTACTTCAAACAACTTCATCTCTGAAACCACTTGGCGGATATTTAACTAAACTTGGCAGCGATGTTGCTGGGATGGTCTTTTAAAAAATTCCTTTTATTCATGAGAATATATTGAAAACTTCAAAAATCTTCTTGTCAGAGACCACTGGCTGAACTTGAAAATAGTGTTTACAAAAATGTTCCTCTAACAAATTCCTTCAGTTCATTTTGATTTGTTAAAAAACGTGGCCGCCAGGAGGGCGGGGCAATATATTTCTAAATTGAAAACTTTAAAAATCTTCTTGTCTGAAACCACTGGCTGGATTTCAAAATTGTTTTCACAGAAATGTTCCTTGGGTGACCCTCTATCTAATTCCTTCAAATCATTGTGATTCATTAAACAGCTTGGTCGCCACGGGGCGGGATAGTTTTTCTTATATGGCTATATTGAAAATTTTGAAAATCTCCTTGTCTGAAACCGCTGGCTGGATTTGAAAATAGTTTTTTTCACAGAAATGTTCCTTGGGTGACCCTCTAAGTTTTTTTCACAGAAATGTTCCTTGGGTGACCCATCTACCAAATTCCTTCAAATCATTTTGATTCGTTAAAAACATGGCCGGAAGGTGGCGGGCAGTTTTCCTGATATGGCTTTATTGAAAACTTTGAAAATCTTGTTGTCTGCAACCACTGGCTGGATTTCAAAATAATTTCACAGAAATGTTGCTTGCCTGACTTCTTTCCAAATTCCTTTAAATCATTTTGATTCGAGAAAATACGTGGCCGCTGGGGGGGGGAGTTGTCCTTATATGGCTGTATTGAAAACTTTAAAAATATCATGGGATGAAACCGCTGGCTGGATTTGAAAACAGTTTTCACAGACATTTTCCTTGGGTGACCATCTACCATATTCCTTTAAATCACTTCTATATCTTGCCACATACTTATTCATGTTGTTATTCATCGCCAATAACTGTTAACGATTGAGGTGGCGAGAGTATTTGCGCCATGACGGTGGCAGTTCTAGCTGAACTCAGGTGAGCGACCCATGGCCATCTTGGCCCTCTTATTTTTTCGAAGTGTTTCGTTGCCAACGTATTATCAGAAAACAATGTTCTTAGGACAACTCTACGTATATTGTTACCAGTGTGTTGTCATATGTGGTATGATATTGAATAGTGTCAGTGTGTTTTGTTTTACCGTATTGCCAGTGTATTGTCAGATGTCAATAAATGTTACCAGTGTGTATCCAGTGTAGTGTACGCCTATTGTCAGAAGCTGACGACACACTGGTAATAGTGCCAGTGTATTGCCAGATACAACAAAATGTCAGTGTGTTGACAGAAACACTATTTCATAAGGATAGTGTTCATTTTGTTTTCAAGTAATTTTAACTATAGTGTGTTTATGACTTCAAGAGATCAAAAGAGCTCCATATTTGACTTGAAATACAAAAGTTATTGATCCTGTTTTGAAAACATTCCAAAATTGGTTGTGCACAAGATGGAGCCTTTATTTATAGTTTGACTATTCTAAGAAAAGGTGAGCTTTCCTACTAGCCCCAGCGTCGGGGTCCGCATCTGATCTTGGTAAAAGTTTTTATTCAAACGGCTTGTAACTTCAAAACTACATTAATTATCACTTGAAACTTTGAATATACCTTTGTTATCAACTGCATCATCAGGTGCAACATTCCCCATAACGGTTTTATATTTTGATAGACTTATGCCCCTTTTTCACATAGATTTTCTGGTTAAACTTTCTATTGAAAAGTTAAATAACTTGAAAACTACATACATTATTCACTTGAATCTTGGAATGTACTTTTGTTATCAACTCCAACATCATGTGCAATATTTCCCATAACTCTGTTTTGTATTTTGAGAGGAATGGCAGTTTTTCACATAGTTTTTCTGGTTAAAGTTTATAATCAAGTCTTATAACTTCAAAACTCGATAGGTTATTCACTTGAAAACTTGGTGTGTTTCTTTGGTATTAACTACTGCAGCAGGTGCCACAATCCATGTAATGCTGTTTTGTATTTTGACAGCGGTATGCCCACTTTTCACATAGACTTTGAGGTTAAAGTTTTTGTTCCAGAGTCTTATAATTCCTAAACTACATGTGGTATTCACTTGAAACTTGGAATATATTGAAGAAGTAATTGATAACTCAGCTGTCTTATTTCAACAAGTTATGCTCCTTCCACTTTGAAAATATGTACTAACTGAAATACTTTGAATAATCGAGCTCGCTGTTCTCTGACTGCTCTTGTTTGTCTCATATTGAACCGACTTGCACAATACGAGTATGATCATGAATGATTTAAATATATAATCAATCTTGTATATGTGCTTGCTTTATCGCGTTCATCTTATTTTTATCAGGTGGATATTTTCAATTCTTCATAAAGCATCTGGTATGGACACGAATACTTAAACGCCATTCCATTATTAAAAATAAGTATTAAAATATAAAGTGCTAAATACACATTTTCAGCTTTAACGTTTTATGACCTTGAAAGCAAAGCGCAGATTGGATGGCTCACTTAAAACAAACAAACGTGTCCTGTATTTAACGCCAGATGCTTTTTATTTTGTAAATAATTTGCTGTATTTTTATCCATCTCTTTATTGCTAATATGCATTAAAGACATCAACATTAATTAAGACATAATGCAACATTCCCAATACCAGAGAAAAATCCCATTTGATTGTTTAAGAGTCGTTGACCTTCTGAAAATTGTGTTTCACAAATTATTTGTAGAACTCAGTTCAATATTTCTGTGATAATGCCGTTATTAATTGTTCTTTGTATTCATATATTTTGAAAATGTCTTGAAACAGCTGAACAACAAGCTATTTAACTAGCTTTAATCGAAGTTTTGGATAAGTGGATGTGGAAACAAAATCCTCACTTTCTTCCTTCTTATTTTATATTAAAATAAAAAGGCTATATACATTTTAGCTCAAATTTTTGTTATATAAAAGTTGTTTTCTCTTCCAAATACTATTTTCACAATTATGTCTGGTTTGGTCTGAAAATGTTGACACTACGATCCGAGTTTGTCACACATTGCAAACATCTAACCACTTCTTTCACAGGCTTTAGGTAATAAGCGTGTCTTTCAGCTGACAACAATTAATAATCCTTCCTGTACAGTTCAATATAGGCAGATATCAATCATTTAGACCTAATATTTGTATAAGGTCTTTTCGGATGATTTAAACTTTGGAAATGTCGTAAGTAATTTCAAATTACCTGCCACTTTGAGATTACTAGGCTCAGCTGTTTATGGTTGCAGGTGCCATGATAGCTGTGCTGTTGCTAATCATCATTAGTCTGGTAGGGCTTGGTTTTTATGTGTGTGTTCATAGACCATGGAACCCAAAGGATTCAAGTCGAGCTAATGTAAGTTTTAGGGTTATGATCGAAACAAGTGTCAGAAAAAAGCAGCATAAATTATCAGCATTGTAACTGATTTTATTTTAATGTTTTATTTAACATTTGGACTATTTGTAAGAACATCATTCTGATGAATTTTGTCTGTTCAATTGACTTGTTTGTTGTTGAATGCAT
The DNA here is from genome assembly GCA_027627225.1 of Congeria kusceri. NCBI lineage: Eukaryota > Metazoa > Mollusca > Bivalvia > Myida > Dreissenidae > Congeria > Congeria kusceri. The sequence continues at coordinate 39,157,015 of CM051030.1, forward strand.
TTAGTAACGTGCATAACCCACATCTGTAACTCAGAGCCATGCTGGTACGGTTAAAGCCGCATTAAAGGTGCAAATTGTCATATTTAGCACAAACGATTAAACTGACAATTAAATATCTAGTAAAATTATATAATTGTATGTTTTAGCTTCTATTTTACCATGCATCAGGAATCTATTCAATTTTTGGATACCGTTTAAAATAAAAACACCGATTCTCCAAGTAAACTGTTTATAAACAAATGCTTTTATTTGCTAGTGTGTTGATTCTCACAAGTTCCATGCTTTTTATGAATAACTGTACATCTAACATTAGTATTAATAGTCATAAACTGGATAACTCATTTAAAGGGCTATCTATGCAAAATATTGTATAGGATTTAAAGTTTGAAATATATAATACATACAACAATTTACAAACTAAAAATCACTTGGTAAGTTTCTGATCACTAATGAGTACATTTGCATAAAAAAACATGTTTATTTATAACTACATATTAGGAGTGTCATAGAAAACTGGGCTTATTGCATGTGCGATACGTGTTGTCCTGGGTTAGCCTGTGCAGTCCGGGGCGAAACTAAGTATTTTATAAAGATAAATCCACTGTTGGCGGAAAGTGCAGTCCTGGATTACGGAAGCCTGTGCGGGCTGCACAGGCTGATGGTGGAGTACACTACGCAGATGCAGTAAGCCCGGTTTTCCCACGTCACGCCTTGTATGTTTTCTAAATTTGTTGTACCAATGTCTTTATTCAATTTTTGATACTCGTTTAGGTTTATTAGACGACCCTCGGAGTTTAAACACTCCACTGACCAATTTAACGGGATTTCCCCATGCTAAAATCATGCATGGGATTAACATTCCTTTTACAGGAAACTAGGACACAAAATGTCTAAAATCTAAACAATAAAGTGGAAATAAAACTAGTCATGTTCCAATTATTTTAAGAAAATGTATCCTCGATGTATCTTGATTCGCGATGTTAAGGTTTTGCAATAAAATGAACAACAAAATACAAATGTAGCAATTTGTTACTCACCTGAATTAAATAGTTTAATAATCCTCCAGTTAATTCATGAAATTTATTTTTTGCAACATGTTCACTGTAATCCACAGCATCACTGTTTCCCAAATAAGTTATCAGCGTCCGCCATTTTGACAGCTGAATGTAAGGTCGCGACCTATGACGTCATTCATGGCTAAGGCCAAGGCAAATCACTAATGAGGTTTTAATGTCAATTAGCTTTTAAAACAAAACCAAATTTAAAAGTAGAGAACATGTTTTAACTTATTTACAAGTCAGTTTGCCTCAAAATTATTCTTCATTGGAATCATAATGGGGGCATAGAAATGTATCACCCCTTCTGACACATCTAACAGGAGTGCAGTAAACTATGAGTGTCCAGTGCTTGCATGGGATCCCAATGTTCACACCATCACACTGTACCCACTTTACAAATGTCAGAGATATGCAGCCAGACAGTTCCTTCAGTTGGAATCTGTTGCACACACAGCAAGTGTCATCAGAAACTCCTTCGCTGTCACTGGAGCTGTCATCAGCCATGCGAACACAAGATGGACCAGCTACTGGACTCGGTGCCACTGATGAAACAGTTTGTTTACTTTTACTTACTGCGGTCTTGCCTTTGTTTGATTTCATAGATTTCCTTGTGGTAGGTTTCTGATTTTCTTCATGAGTTTTTATCGCCTCAATCACCTTATTACTGGTAAGTTCTTTTCCAGACACTAATCTGCTTACTGTTTTCCTGGGTTTCTTTGCATTTTCATTTTTTACAGACCTGATCTTGTTTTCTACTGTTTCTAAAATACTAATACTTTTTTCAGTTTCATTTCTTACACCTCCTTCAATGGTTGCATCTGAATCATCACTGTCCACATGAGTTGTCTGGTACACTTCAGCGGGCAGTATACTTTCTCTGGGAACTGCATTTTTATCCAATGGGAACACTCCTGTTTTACGGAATCCCACTTGAAGGTTTTCAGCTGACAAAGCTTTGTGATATACATGGCTGACTATATCACAAACATTATACTGCGTAATGGCAGCTGATGTTTCACGGATAATTCTGTGACCCCGCGATGGTACATCCGTTGGAAAGGACCATAACATGAAACGTCCAATGGCTGGAGCAAGTGAATTGTGTGGGCTGGTAAAACAAACAAAATGATACCATTGTTTTTTGCCCACTCTGCAAGAATAAAGGATACATGTGACTTGTGGCCATCTAGAAGCAACAGAACTTTTGAGTCACACCTACCAGGCACGAATTTGATGAAGTGTTTGGTCAAATATTGAGTGAACACTTGCAGATTTGACCATCCGCTTTCAGACATTGTTCCGCCTGCCCCTGGAGATGCTCCTTTAAACAATTCATGGTTCATCCGCTTTCCAGGGAAAATGAAGAATGGCGGAATAGCTACACCACTAGCACTACCAGCACCAATGATAGTGACTGTCTTACCCTTACCGGATGTCACAGCCTGGGCAGGGTATTTAGAACTAGCTACAATGTACGGCGGTTTGTGATCTATAGACACACCTTTCTCATCAATATTGTATATTAAATGAGGCTTGTCTTGAAGGTCATGCTTTTGCAGACACTTTTGAAGGTTGTCATAGAAGTTTGACACCACGCTTGCACTGGCCAATTTAGATCAAATGTGTTCTAGTGCTCTTGGTTTAACAACCCTCATTTCTGGCCATCTCTTGAGGAAACCTTTCATCCACATCATGGAAAGTGGTGTATCACTGTTCTTTTACCTAGTTGAACAGCGAACTGCGAACCAACATCTATACACTCTTGTTGAGTATTCCCATACCCTAAATCAGCCATAGTCTTAAAATGATTTACTATTTGGGCCTCTTCAAATTCATCAAACAAAGGCACTTTCCCCATAACAACAGTTTCTGGGTCAACTTTTCCGAAAACTCTGTCCCTGAGTGTGTTTTCAGGCACCATGTACACCCTTGATGCTCTAAGAACAGACATTCCATCATCTTTTACTGCCTTGAATGCATTTATGAGGGAAGATGGCGAGTAGAGTCTGTATTTCCTACGAATAGGCTGTGGATGTGCCTAAAACAAACAAGTTTTGTAAAAAAAAATCACAAAATTGATTGTGTTTGAAAAACATAGTGTTTAATATGTTTGGCCTTACTACGAAAATTGTACGTCACGTGACTTTCATTGATGAAAGTAAACAATTCCAGCCGACATTAAACTGTTAAAAAATACCTTCTGTATGCAGAAAAACAACTAATTTCCATGGTAATTTAAATGAATATAATAAAAAATATCTTTTTTTGTGTGTTTTTGTAAAGGATAATACAAAATACCTGTTTAAATCTCATGTTTTGAAGTTTGACAGCAAATACGGTCAAGTACGCATCGTAGTAAATGTGACGTCACTAAAATCACTGATCCGTGACCTCGCGCGAGAGTTCCGGTAAAAAATGGCTGCGAATCAAGATACATCGCGATTTTAGATTAGGTTAGGATAAATGTATTTTTTTTTAAATCTTAATACAATATTAACTTGCAGCACCTTGTCTGTGCCTTTAAATATACATGTTGATGTAGTTGATGTACCGGTGGTTATTAATGTCGCGGATTTTTTGTCTGGACCCGTATTTGGTATCCCAATTGAATGTGTTTTGTTTGCATGGCAATCCATTCTTTAAGCCTACTGATGCTGATGAATTGCATATAAGTGTTATGTTAATTATTATGATCATAAAACATTGAATCATTGAATAATTTCTGTAGGCTAGTGAAGCCCAACAAGCACTCGACACTGTTCCAACTCGTCCAGTCCTCGGTAGTTCCGTTTGTATCATCAGTTTCAAGTCAAATCGCATTGCAGAATACGGTACTCTTGTCAGCTCCGCTCTTGGTGTCGGGAGCAGTTCAATCGTTTACTTGATCACAAGGCACGCAGACATTCCTGGTTTACCCCACTGTAAGATGTACATCATGTGTGTGGAGTTTTCTGAAAGGTTAAACAATTTTCTATTCGAATTCTTTTTCACCTAAATAGCTTATGTTGCAAAAACAGTTTTTCATTTGTAAAATGTAGATTATATTTTGTTCAATTGATACACTAAATTGATGAAAACACGATAAATATTTATGTTTGATTTTTTATTTCAGGCATGTTATTATAGAAGAACCAGGGCTTGCACTAGGTGACATGAAAAGAACAACATACAGTGCAGTGAAAAAAATGGGAGGTAAACAAATTAGTCAAACTTGTGTTACATCTTTTTGTTGTGCACAATTGGTCATCAGTTTTGTTCATAGAAATGACAGACTTCTCAATGAGTTGTAATACTGATTTTTGTATTATAAGAGCAGTGGTTCAGTTTATATTATATTTGCAATAGTCCATAATCCCTGTGCCAATACACATCAACTTATTTGCTGCATTAACTTCAAACTGCCTATAATGATAATAATTCTGATAGTTTTGCATTTATGGTTTAATTTTACTTACCGGTAAGCATTTTGAGGAAAAGGTAAGCTTTTCTATTCGTCCCGGAATCTGCGTCGGCTTTCGAGCTATGTTAAACTTTGTCCGTAAGCTATTTCTCGAAAACGCCTTTAGGGATTGCATTCAAACTTAAAACATTTATTTCTCAAATGAAAATGGAAACATTAATTCCCCGTTTATTAGCTGGACCTTTTAAAGAAATGGCAAGCTATTCTACGACGTCCGGGCTAGGTTTAGGTTTTTCGGTAAGCTAGCTTCTCAAGAATGGCTGGAGGGATTTCATTCAAACTTGAAACACATATTCTCTATATATACATGAACCCATTGGCCAATTTTTATAACTGTTGTAGAGAAATTTGTCAAAATTCTGGGCTTTTTAACACTGAGAATTTTTATATATAAGCTAATTGCATATGTTAAAGTTTTTCGGTATGCTAGTATTTCAGGAATGGCTTGAGGGATTTCATTTAAACTTAAAACACTTATTCCCTATATTAAAGTGAACCCGTACTCTAGTTTGAAATTTGTCAAAATTATGGGCCTTTTAACACTTCGAAATTTTACGGGTAGGGTGGCGGCGTCAACTTTTGATTTACATAGATACCCTAAAGAAATACTGTACTTGGGATTGCATTTTGGGTTGGTTGAATAAATAGAAAAAACACACAACAGTTTCTGCTCAATAACTCGAGAACAAATTGAAATATTTTAATTAAACTCAATTTATAGATACCGTAAAGCGAGACATTGCAGGAGATTGCATATGAGGGGGTGGGGTCAAGGTCAGGGTAAATATTTTGAAAATTAGAAAAATGCTTTTCACTCAGTAACTGGAGAATGAAATTTACTAAGTTCACTTGGCCCCTAGTATACAAACTGTTTGTTTGAGAAAAAAAAAAGCCAGTAACTCTGACAAGTACAAGAAAAGTTGAGCGCACTGTCCTCCGACAGCTCTTGTGTTAATAATGCCCTTTGAATGTCACCTTTGATGTCAGTGATGACCATTGAATGTTAACTTATAATGAATTATGACCCTTAACTATTACAAGTGTATTGATATTGCTATATCGCTGCTACTATGCATATTTGTGAAAGAACAAAATGCGATGTTACCGAATTACTCAAATATTATTTCCATGTATTCTGTAAACCATTTTTAAAACTGGTTAGTGATTTTATAACAGAATTAACAAGAATTTAAATACATATCGCCTATATCGTTTCATTGGAAAAAAAAAGAAAGAACTTGTTACTTCTAAATGAAAGATCGAAATTGGGCGTTTATCCATTTATAAAACAGTTCTAAGCAAACTTGGTGTTTAGCAAATAATTACACAATGAATGCTCAAATAAGAGAAATCACATTTTTCAGACCCCATTATTTTCATTATATTCTTGAAACGTCCTTTTAAGTGTAGTAACATCTTTAAAATGTCAGATTAACCTTTTGTATTTGACTAAATGTGTGCATTTGCAGCTGGTCCTGCATTTTTCATCGTTACATATTACAGAAAATGTATAGCTCGACCACGTTACCCTGACACTTGTGAACTTTATTAGCATAAATTACGCGCTTGAATTATTTCCTACATAATATATTAGGTTTTCTTCGTGCACGTGTTTAACGAGTTTAATGATACCAAAACAGTATTTTGTCGAATTAACTCAGTTCCAGTACGATTACTAATATATTTATTGTAACAGTATTTTAATATATTCATGCATAAAGGTCAGTGTTTGCAAGCTATAACAATAGTTTTCAAATATAATGATTAATCTGTGTTGTTTTCTTGTAACCTAATACGTTGGAATGTATACGTTTATACATGTAATTGTATGTTGTTTATAATACAAATTTCAGTGCAGAATTTCAGGGTTAAAAGATTAATAAAGTCAGAATGGAAAGAAGTTACTGAACCAAAGTCAGGTTGTATTATATTGAAAATCAGTACATTTTCCAACATAGGGTTCGAGTGACAAAGTAACTTGTGCATTATTATCTTGAAATGTTTTAAGAGGGTTATATCTATAGAAATATTAATGAAAGATTTTAATAAAATTATTTTGAAGATCAGTACATTTATCAACATTGGGGATCGAGCGACAAAGTAACTTGTGCGTTATTATCGTTAAATGTTTTAAGAGGGCTATATCTATAGAAATATTGATGACAGTTTTAAATAAAATTATATTGAAGATCAGTACATTTTGCAACATTGGGGATCGAGTGACAAAGTAACGTGTGCATTAGTATCATGGAATGCTTTATGAGGGAAATATCGGAATAAATATTTATATAAAGTTTTTAATACCATCCAAAAACTTTTTTCATATTTGTTATGAAGGGAAACTTCGGGGGCATATAGTAATCGCATCGTCCGTCCGTCTGTCTGTCTGTCTGTCTGTCCGTCACGCCTTTTGTGCGGAGCATAACTCCATTAGTATTGAAGTGATTCAAATGAAACTTCAAATAATGATATAGGACAATGAGAGAAAGTGCAGAGTCCAAGGACCACAACTATTTCTTGAATATTTACAGAGTTATTGCCCTTTGTTTAATTTTCTTGTGCAGAGCATATCTCCATTAGTATTGAAGGGATTCAAATGAAACTTCATATAATGAGAGAGGACAAAGATTGGAAGTGCAGAACACAAGGGCCACAACTCTTTCTTCAATATTTATGGAGTTATTGCCCTTCGTTTTATTTCCTTATGTGAATCAGTAATTTTCTTGTACTGAGCAAAAATCCATTAGTATTGAAGGCATTCAAATGATACTTTATATAATGATAGAGGACAATGAGAGAAAGTGCAGAGTACAAGGACCATGACTCTTTTAAAAAAATGTATTGAGTTATTGCCATTTAATTAATTCTCTTGTGCGGAGCATAACTCCATTTGTATTGAGTGGATTCAAATGAAATGTCATATTATGATAGAAGACAATGAGAGGAAGTGCAGAGCACAAGGACCACGACTCTTTCTTCAATATTTACAAAGTTATTGCCCTTTGTTTTATTTCCTTATGTGAAATATTATTTTTCTTGTGCGTAGAAACTCCATTGGTATTGAAGGCATGCAAATGAAACTTCATATAAAGATAGATGACAATGAGAGGAAGTGCGGAGCACAAAGACCATTACTCTCTTCAATATATATTGAGTTAGTGCTCTTTGTTTAATTTTCTTGTGCGGAGCATAACTCCAATAGTATTGAGAGGATTCAAATTAAACTTCATGCAATGGTAGAGGACAATGAGAGAAAGTGCAGAGCACAAGGACCACAACTCTTTCTTAAAAATTTCAAGAGTTATTGAATTTTGCTTTATTTCCTTTTTCGAAGCATATTTCTTTTCTTGTGCGTAGCATAACTCCATTAGTTTTGAAGGGATTCAAATGAAACTTCATATAATGATAAAGGACAATGAGATGAAGTGCAGAGTACAAGGACCACAACTATTTCTTCAATATTTATGGAGTTTTTGCCCTTCAGTTAATTTTCTTGTGCATTTCATAACTCCATTAGTATTGAAGTGATTTAAAATAAATCCACATATATTGATAGAAGATGTTGAGACTAAGTGCATAGTACATGGACCATAACTCTTTTTGTTGGAAGCGTGATTTTTGCCAACATGTAACTGACATTGTGTTGCCTTCCTCTGACAAGCATATGCTTTGGGGGCATACGTCACATCCTGTGACAAGCCTTGTTTTGTAAAACAATGGAACGTTATTTGACACATATACGTTCGTTTGGCCCTTTATTTGTATTATACGACATTAATTATATCATTGAGTATATTTCTGTATCTTTTGTATAAAATTATTATGCTCCATCTCTAAATAAAACCAATTGTAAATTATTAATTTACATTTATTAAATTATGCATTTGAATAACGTTATTGAAAATAGTGACTATATGTTCATAGATAATAAAAAATTACTCATTTAACTTACAGGGGAATATTTGTTTTACAGCATAGCTGACTAACCCAACTTTTGACTTTCTCAATATCCAATCAAATGTTGTGAAAATTCCCGTTAGTAGTCCCGAATGAATAAATCCTTGCCTTGCATCGGCTTATTAAAAACAAAGTCCCACTACACTGGTCATAAGCGAGTGTGTGCAACTTCCCAAAAATAAAGAGGGCAAATTCATAACAAGTTTGGAATACTGATGGATAATCAATAAATGTATAACACAGCTCGCACAAAATGATAGCTTTCATATATAAGAAACAATATTTGACATGTAATTTACATGTTTTAGATCAATACATTTGTCATTGTGCAATGATTAAATGAATACATTGGAATACTTTTGAGTGTTCCATCTATAGACGTATGCAATAAGCATACTTTAAATAGCATTAAGGGCGTATATTGATAGGGCATTATGACCCGCTGCTCGTGAATGAATTTATTCTGGCCTTTAAGGTCAGTGTGAGGTCATTGTTTCTGAGCTGAAAATATATGTGCAGTTGAAAATGCAAGGAGTTTAAATTCGGAAGGAAATTTACTTGTTACTAAAATACATTGCAGTGTATGCACAGATACCCAATGTAATGTGTTTATTTTATTTAAATAACATATACCCATAATTTTCTGTTTTCTTGTAAATATTATTTTTATTGTACAAGGTAATCCTCAAGGAACGGAAGAGCACACAAAGTCATAGTTTATAAATGTTTAAAAGATTAAGTAACGTAAACATACACATGTATAATGCTCTGTTAGGAGGTGTATAGTATGATTTAGTCTGTGATTACTGTGTGCTGTTTAGATTTAGTAAGTCATGTGGCGGATAATTCAATTCTAAAATTCCAAACAAGTAACACATATGTCAGTTTTGCCTTTATTTTAGTTTACATTCCCTTTTTTCATAAATTACCATAGACGCCGAATATCTTTTTAAAGATATTTCTTGTTTATATATTTAATATATTGAGAAAAAATACATATTTATTTTATAGGTGCATTAGTGATATTGTACGTAAACCATCGTGGATCCCAGAATATCCCAAATCTTTACCACAAGGACATCTACTGTGTCAGCAGGCAACCTGAGTTGCAGCAACTGGAGCAGCGTAACCGGTTTATTAGTACCTATGACCAGCTGAATGACAGTCAGAAGGCTGCCTTGAAGCAAGCTGTCACAGAGGCACTAGGCTGAAGAAAATTGTGTAGTGGTCTTTGGCCCTTGAAACATGCCATGTAGAATATTAGAATAGATGTTTAACCCCCCGCCACTAAGCGGGAGGGGGGTTATAGGAATGCCCTTCGTCCGTCCGTCCGTCTGTCCGTAACATTTTCGTGTCAGCTCCATATCTCCTATTCCCTTTGAAGGATGTTCATGAAACTTGGCTCAAATGTTTAGGTCATTGAGACGATGTGCATAAGGCATGAGTCAGTCACGCCGGCTCAAGGTCAAGGTCACACTTGAAGGTGAAATATTCGAGCCTCCATTTTCGTGTCCGCTCCATATTTCCTTTACCCTTTGAAGGATTTTCATGAAGTTTGGCTCAAATGTTTAGGTTTTTGAGACAATGTGCAGAAGGCATGAGTCAGTCACGCCGGCTCAAGGTCAAGGTCACACTTGAAGGTCAAATATTCGAGCCTTCATTTCGTGTCCGCTCCATATCTCCTATGCCTTTTGGAGGATTTTCATGAAACTTGGCTCAAATGTTTAGGTTTTTGAGACAATGTGCAGAAGGCATGGGCCTTTCAAGGATGTTCATGAAACTTGGCTCAAATGTTTAGGTCATTGAGACGATGTGCAGAAGGCATGAGTCAGTCACGCCGGCTCAAGGTCAAGGTCACACTTGAAGGTCAAATATTCGAGCCTTCATTTCGTGTCCGCTCCATATCTCCTATGCCTTTTGGAGGATTTTCATGAAACTTGGCTCAAATGTTTAGGTTTTTGAGACAATGTGCAGAAGGCATGGGCCTTTCATGCCAGCTCAAGGTCAGGGTCACACTTGAAGGTTAAATTTTTGAGCCTCTATTTTCATGTCCGTTTTTGTGTCCGCTGCATATCCCCTATACCCTTTGAAGGATTTTCATGAAACTTGGCTAAAATGTTTTTCCCATTGAAACCATGTGCAGAAGGCAAAAGCCAGTCACGCCAACTCAAGGTAAAGGTCAGACTTGAAGGTTGAATGTTTGAGCCTGTATGTTAATGTCCGTTCTATATCTCATGTGCCGTTTAAAGGATTTTCATGAAACTTGCCTCAAACGTTTATCACATTGAGGCAATGTGCAGAGAGCATGAGGCAGTCAGGCCACCTCAACATCAAGGTCACACTTGAAGGTGTAATGTTTGAGCCTCCATTTTTGTGTCTGCTCCATATCTCCTATGCCCTTTGAAGGATTTTCATAAAACTTGGCTCAAATGTTTATCACACTGAGGCGATGTGCAGAAGGCATGGAGCGGTCTTGCCACCTCAAGGTCAAGGTCACACTTAACGGTCAAATGTTTGAGCCTCCATTTTCGTGTCAGCTCCTTATCTCCTATGCCCTTTAAGGAATTTTGATGAAACTTATTAAGGTCAGTGTGTTAAAAAGTCACCTTTGAATTTCTAATGAAGGATCACGGCGGGGGATATTGCTGTCCTTTGGACTTCCTTATTCAAATGAACTTTCTAGTATTACGTGTTATTTATATTTTATCAATTATATTTTTTAATATTCATGTTGGATAAGATAATTTTAGGATGTTTAAAATGCGAGGAAGTCTATGTGATTTATCATACAGAAACCTTAAAAAAAGTTAGAATGTAGAAACACCATCAGCATTTTCTCCAAGAATTAATATACATCCTGGTTATTTTTAGAGCCAATGTATATCAATTAGGTATGGGACCGAATACTGAAATCAATATTCGAATATTCGTTTTAGGTATTCGAATTCATTCGAATATTCGTTTTGTAAAAATATATACGGCACTCTGTCCGAATAAATACCTATCCGAAATATTGTACTACATGTACGTAGTTGTTTTACCTTGTTTAAGTGGTAAATGAGCGATGTAACTTAGTGAGTGTTTGGAAAATATAAAGAAATGTAAAATATTGTTAAATATATTATTAATTAATTTGTTAATCGTTCCGTACACAAATTTCTCATTACATAGATTACACGTTGCCTGGGTTTTGTCTAATAACCGCGTAAAGTACTTCCAAGCACATGATGGTGGCATTGTTTATTAATCAAGACTCTTGCATAATATATGGTGTTGATATAATGGAGAATGATTTACAAGTGACGTATATTCAGATTGTCCAGATGATGCAAATTTTGTTAAAGAAATTGATTGGCTGATAATGGTTTCATTTGGATTGGTTTGCTTAGAGAGTAATTGTAATTTACTGTAAACAAGTTAACCGTATAGATGTCACCTAAGGACAATAAACAACAATGTACGCCTTGTGCAAACTGTGAAACCGTTATCACAACATGGCCCAGTTTTGTTATTTGTGGATGCAATGCATCATATTTGCGCCTTCTACAAACCGTTAATTCGCTACCCTTGTAAAGACGTGGCCCCCCTGCCAATTATCAATTGTCGTTAATTGGACATGTTTGGCATGTGTTGTAAAAACGTTACACTGCTAGGCAGGAAATACGACTGAAATTCATGTTAACTTTGCAGTCAAACTGGAAAAAAAACATGATTTTTAAAAGAAATTGTGTTCTTTAACAAATTTGAAAATCGAATATTCGTATTCGTTTTTTTATATTCAAATATTTTCCGATATTCGAATATTCGAGTATTCGGTCCCATCCCTATTATCAATACATAATCTATCAAGGAACTATTAATTTTTACTGATCATGTGTGCTATTCAAAAGAAATCAATGTAAAGAAATCAATATTTTCTCTATAGGTATGTAAGAGATATCAAATATGTTATAACATGTATATAAAATATTTTTTCCTAACAGAATTTCATAAGCATAGTCTTTTAATATTTTGTTACTGTTTGATATTTATGAATACAATATTTAAATCAACTTAAAACATTAAGTATAAATGCATCAGTTTTAGTGCCATTTAATTCAAGACTTTTTCACAATATTTCTTTATTCCTAAGGATAATTTCTTCAGAATTCTGCAAAGACAGTTTAAAATGAACTGAGAATCACATACAATTCAAGCAACAAGGAACAATTACGATATTCCAAATGATATATTTTCCCTTTACATGTAACGTGTGTTTTAGTAAGATATTTGTTGGTTTTCAATTACCATTTATAAATGTGTTTAATTTAGGCACAATTATTAACTACCTAGGCAGTTTGTAAATAAAACATATTTATAAAAACTAGTTATTGGTAAATTGTTGCACTAAAGGGTAGTCATACGGACAATGCAGAATGTAAACAATGCTATGTTATGCAATACGATGAATAATGAAATTATGAATAAATCTTCGTGCATGGTTTGTGAGGTGTGTTTATTTTTTTAAATTAAATTAAACATACTATTAGGTGTGTGCAATTAATAAAATGTTTTTATTTAATGCAATAACGATAGCATTTGACATGTACCTTATATACATTACCATTTGAATGAAGGGGTTGTTGAAATATCTTAAGTGCGCAAGAATGTAACGCCCCAATCGTGTGAATCTACATTTAAACGTCAAACATAGTACAAACAATAGAATTTAACCAATAATTTAATTATCTACTCTTTTACCTGTATAAATGTGTGAATTAATTATAACTTTGGATTTCACTGTATTACATTGTTTAATGTTTATAAAAATGTTATGGTAAGTAAACAGGTCGCTTTATGAGTTAACACGTTGCTATTTAAAAGTAATCGTGTGCACGTGAACCAATCCATGGCCGATTACGTAATGACAATTCACTATATGGCGTAAAAACGGTATGTCATATTAAACACAATTTTAAACATTTTAAGCGCTCGTTTTGTAGTCATTGCAATCAAACGTATTTCGTTTAAGTATCACATGATCTTTTAGTGATCTTAATCTCGCTAACTGCACATCGAATAAACATACTGAATAACCTGTCTGAACGTACATGCATATATTTCGGATTTTCTGACGTTTTGTTTACTATTTAATGAAATACAGTTATTCAGTTATTTTAAATAATCATGTGATTTACCACAACAATTACGGTGTAAACTTACGTTAATAAAAAAAACTAGCCTTACTGAAAATTAATAAATTATATCAAATGTTCTTATTTCCCATAGCCTGCAGTTTCCATTCAAAGGCATCATTGCAAGAGCATTGTTAAAGAAAGGAGAACAGAACGCAGCCACTACACTGAAGCATGTGTTATTCAACTTAATGTTGAAAGTAACACATTGAGCCATTGCTTTTAAATTATTGAGTTTTAGTTTGTAGTTATTATTAATTTGATTGTGTACACAGTCTGAGACTATGCTGCATTACATTATTTCAGTGAAGAAATTTTTAGGTACATATAATCATATTGTATGCAATGAATGGACAATGGTATTTCATTAAAGAACTTAGGATTGCAATTATGTACATTAATATTGTTTCATTATTTACTAGAAATATGTAAATGTTTATTCTATAGTGTAAGTTAACAAACTTAAGAACTTATGTGTGAATTAACTGCATTTGTTCGTTTGATTTTAAATTATAAATCAAATAAAAGTTAAAACAAGTATGATTGAAATGTATTTATTATATGTATATCCAATGATAATATCACCAAGTTGTCATATGCATTATACATACAAAGATTTTTGTCAAATGTTACAGTTATATCACTATAATAGGCTTGACATGTACTGTATGAGCTCTTTTTTGAAGGCAATATCAATAAATTGTATAAATTAATTGTAATTTCCTTTCTTTGTAATTTCCAATTGAAAATCTTAAAACCTGTTGTGTATATGATATGTGTATTAATACTGGTAATGATGAAACATAAAAAGTACTCTTGTATAACATAACATTTTATTTTAACTATATTTAACAATCAATTTCAAGATCCTTTAAATCGTCAGTGCAGTTTGTTTACACTTCATCTGTAATTCCTCTGCACATGTCAGGTTATGCAATGCTAAATAATGCCTGAAAACAATATGCACTGCGTATCACCTTTAAAATCGATTATGATGAAAGAGTACATTAGATCTAGTAGGAATCAGTTACTTACTGAATCAGCAGCCTGAAAAGAAATATAACAATCATAAAAATGCACAAGAATAATACAGTACCGGTAAGTTTAATTTGCATTTACTACTGTGCACTATCACAACTGTATCTATATATATTGTTTATTAATTCTACATGAAAATGTATATGGTGATGCAATACACAATTACTTTAGCTGCAATACTTTCTTGTGTTTAATACAAACTCTTACAATAATGTGATTGAGCTTTTGAGCATTATATTAAATCAAGTAACTATCAATAAGCATAAGCTGCATACAACTTTAATAATTCCTTAACATTGATCCGAATATCCAAAATACACTTCAAATTAATTTGTTTGTGCTTAATTAAAAAAACTGCAAATGATACTGCTATGACAAGAATACCAATAAGGAGACAAAACGAGGGTTTAATGAAATTCGGAACGTCATAACAAAGAAAAGTAAAAGAAGAACTTGATTTTCGGGCTCGTTTAAAATTGCCTATACTGTAGAACATAACGTACCTTTGCCATCTTGAATTAACCTGTGTTACAATAGGAGATTTGGGTGATGCCGGACCTTTACTACGAAGTAAGTAAAGATCGGGTACCAGAATAGATTATATGTCTCTTCGGTGTTTAGTTTGACTGCCCAGATTAAGTAAGTTTTACTTTCGTTAACAGTAGAGTTAAATTGTCAAGCTCCGCCATGAAACGTCGCAAAGAGTTTAGTGATGGTGAAGCAGAGGATAATGAAGCAGCGGAGAGGTTTGTTCTTAATTTCTTACGATATATTGTCGAAGTAGCAATTTACCATGGAATGTACATGTTTAAATGGCGTTCTGTATTAACTTACTTTGGCCTCACGGAAGTATTGATAATTTACCTACTTTGTAGATATGCCATACGTGCCACGTATAGTCCGTTTTTTCTGAACTGTCAAAACTTGACTAATTTCGCGGTGGTTGAATGCGTTATTTATCCTCGACCAGCATTTGTGATTTACCCAAAATAATACCTGTGGTGTATGATAATTAAAGGAGTGTGTTCAATAACGCAGTAATTTCTACCTATACAATATCGGAGAGTGAAACGATTAGTGGTATATTGCTTGTCTTAACTTAAGTTTTGCTGGTTCGAGTCTCGTCATTAAAAACAATTTGAAGGAAACGGTATTATTTTAAATGTTAATTTGCAGTTTTAATAAACTGGATTTTATATTTACATATATTTATTATGTCAATTTTCTTCTATCTTTTTTGTTTTTGTTTTATTGATATAAATAATTATAACATAAGAATTTAAAAACAAAATCAGAGAAGCGCTTCTTCGTCTTCCGTGTCCGTCTCTGTGGTGTTTTTAATGTCATTTATTCGCGGAAATCATGATTTACTATAAGCAATAGTGTTGAAACAATGTACAGTGATAAACAAACTTGCGTTAGATAAAGAAATAAAAAGTATACCTCTCTGGGATTCGAATCCCGACAGTTCGGTTAACAACAGGTTGTTTTTCGATTTAAACCACTCGGGCATTCCGCCTGTTGTTCTGTGCAGAATTGCTTATGCAATTAACATCATGTATTGTGCATATCAGGGCCCTCAATCAGTTTTGGGGGAAGAGGCCCACCGCCCTCTAGAAGGGGAATTTTGACTGACCGGGGGAATATTTTAATATGGAAATGTTTACAGATTAACTGATTTGAAAACTAACTCAACCCGAACCAACTCGCGTCTAATTGTCTTTTGGTAAAAACGTCATGTAATCTTTACAGCAAATGCTCTTATAAATATAACTTTTAATATAACTTTGATATTTTTTAGCACAAAAAACCATAGCCCAGAATCTACCGATAACGCTTAAAGTTTGGACTTGGCTGCGGTATACATGTAACATTGCATTATACACGCGTCATTTCCACGAGTTGTTTCGTGATTTCGCCGACGTTAATAAATAGTTCGCGCGTTTTTCTAGCCCAGCACGATTTTATAACTTTGATATTTTTTAGCACAAAAAACCATAGCCCAGAATCTACCGATAACGCTTAAAGTTTGGACTTGGCTGCGGTATACATGTAACATTGCATTATACACGCGTCATTTCCACGAGTTGTTTCGTGATTTCGCCGACGTTAATAAATAGTTCGCGCGTTTTTCTAGCCCAGCACGATTTTATAACGGAGATGTGAAACTAATATAATTTAATATGCAACACACATGTTTTTGTAAAAGTAATTTTCAGTCCCGCTTTTTAAATTATTAATTAATTAAATGTATTCATTTAGAAGACTGAAAATGGAAATACACTAACACTCCATTATATCGGGATTCGCGGGGTCCATGGATCGATATAGCGATATAACTTGTCAGGTCATTCATGTGCACATACATTTAAACACAAGCCTATTTTCGCTATCTCAAAAAGTAAATGTAATTAAATCACCTTTTCATTGTTGTTAACATCTATAACGTGGTATATCCGTACGTAAAATATTCTATTTGTATATAACAATATGATATAGTTCCTTGTAATTAATTTTAAATCAGTTATCGCAATACATATACTGAATCGAAATGCGAAACGCCTATCCGAATTTACTCTTCACAAACTATATTTTATGTACAGTTAAAATACACATTTACTTCATGAAAAGCCTTTGTTCGGCTAGAAAAGCGCGCGAAAATTATGCCGAAATGTACAACGTCCCGTCATCCGCATGGAAAGCGTGAGTGTATTGATGTCCATATAAAAACTTTGTAGCGCAGAGAACTGTGAGATCTTTACTTTTGAATAAAAGTAATGTAGCGCATACTACCCAATTTTTTTGTTATCGCCATCGATGTGCGGTTAACATTTCTTCTTAAACAAAATATACTTTTGCCGTATCGATAACGTTATTGCCGTTCAGATAGGTCAGTATTGATTTCTGACATACATGTACTGTGTACACCCTCCACTTGGACAGCGTGTAATTCGGCTGCTAATTAAAGCGACACCAGTGAAAGGACGTTGTCATGGGAGGCATGCGCGATATAAGCTGATGACGTCAAACTGTTTCACGTTGATGTTGAACATATCCGTTTATTGGTTATCGCACATAACACGAGTCAATGGAATATTAGTGATGTTTAGATCTTGGCCAAAACGGCTTATGATGCGGAAGATTATCGGCTTCTTAACTAGGTTTGCTGTTGTTTTTTTTGCAGACCTCCAAGGAGGGTTTTTTTCCATATTTTTAGGGGAAAAAACATATTTTTCAGGTGGGGGAATGGGGCCGATATCCGGCGGCAATAATCGTAGATTGATGGGCCCTGCATATCATAAAGGCTAATCATTACCCGTAAACACGACGGAAACTGCGACGAAAGTCTCTGTTTTATGGATTCAATAAAATTGACATTCATTTTGAGCCACAAACAGTTCAATTATTTTACTCAATATTTTGTATCATTTGTGCATTGAACCTGGTCTGGTAATGATGGATTCTTTTGTAGTTTAATGTTTCTGTGCTTGGCGTTGAAAGTATTAACAACACAATAGAAATACTGGGTGGAAAATTGGCCTTTGAAATAAAGAAAATGATAATTCGCCATTCAGTATGTTAAAAAAAATGTATGTAAAATCCAAGTACCTTAAAAACTTGTTCTCTTGAAGCAGGGATAGTTTAAAACAACGAATGCAGACGATAACACATTAAATGCAATATAAAATTACTTCAGTGCATCAGTTTAAAGCCAC
Organism: Congeria kusceri; assembly: GCA_027627225.1. Lineage (NCBI taxonomy): Eukaryota > Metazoa > Mollusca > Bivalvia > Myida > Dreissenidae > Congeria > Congeria kusceri. The sequence continues at coordinate 39,175,418 of CM051030.1, forward strand.
CCTCAAGGTTTTGTTTTATCCAAACTCAATATTGAACCATATTATTGATATATAATGACGCTTAGCCATATTATTGACATACTCTCAATAAATATATTCGATTTCTGATTTTTGTTTTCAAAATAAACGTCAATCTTCAATATAGCACACACACGTCAATAAAGTTTTCAATTGAATGCATTGACCATATGATTGACCATTTTATTGACAGTGTATGGGCTCCTTTAGGTCACAATATACTAAAAGATTTCCTTAACAAATTCAATGTAAAAGCAATAAATTCAACAAAAAATAAACTCAACATTTTGCGCGTAGAGACCCTCATAACCATACCTTTTCTTAAAGAGCATTCCGAGCCGAATTGATTTAGACAATAAAAAAGATAGGTCATGTGATATGTAAGAAAGAACTCGACGCGAATCAAAGTTCACTGTTTTACGGCCATCTTTTTACCGGCTACTCTCCAGTTGAAGGTATACTGCCAACTGTCAAAGTCTCGTCATGTAGTCTCCAACCTTCAAGCGAAACAGTGAATTTTTAGTACACAACAATGTTTTTCCTACCACACGTACAAAGAAATATTCAAAAATAAAGTCATGGCAAGTGACTATACAGAAAATTGTGTCTTCAAATAAATGGTGTTGATTTATTTAGAGAGTATAGCATTGCACACCTGAAATATTTAGTATACTGTAACCTATAAGAGAAATTTGTTCTCATTAAAATTAGTTTTTCTTGCATATAATTATCTTCCCATGCATATTGCACCAATATATTAAGTTTGGCTTGTATATCTGTCCATTTGGCCATTTTATTTCATATTTTCAAACACAGGTGATTTTGGTCGGAAGCCGGTGATTTCAAGCGTCTTGAAGCTTAAATGTCCCTCTAACAATTAAAGCTGATATTTGCAATATTTGTGACAAAATACCCAAACAAACCAAACAAACATGTATGGGGGGCTTATGTGGGGTGAGGAGAGAATGACTTTGTTAGATATTTTTACTCTAAGCCATTTTGATAATGTATTTTTTGTGTATTTTAAAAAAAAAATCACCCCAAAAATGTAAATTTAATAGAAAAAAATTCCAATTTCATCCAAGACAATTAACAAATTAGTCAAAATGGGAGATCAAAGATACTTTGAAGTGTAGAAATCAATCAGCTTCCAGTAATTGCTTGTTTCAAACCAATAAAGTGTAAAATCTTTAAAGCACCTTGTTTGTCGCAGCCTCTTTAATTACAGGCCACCAATTATATATTCTAGTATATAATGTCATGAGTGCCTTTAAACTGCAGCAGGTGGTCAATTTGCATTGCCTGCTCACATTTAGAGGTTTAAGGGAATACAAAATTGCATAGTTTGGGCACAAAATAAGTACTTTGACTTTTTTTAAGGTGGCAATCTGGTCAAAATGGGGTTCATAACCAAGCAAAAGAAAAAGTTGCTCAATGTTGGTTTTAAACGAGGTGGGACTAGTCCGGTGAAGGGGAAAAAACATAATTATGAAAGAAGGTCAAATTCCAACACAACCTATGTAAGGTTAGAAAGGTCATCCTTTGAAGCACGGGTAGCTTACAATGACAAGGTTCTTACTTTTCGGGATGTAGACGGCTCTCAAACCCCAGCTAAGCCCTTGCGTCCGAGAGCGAACAAGATTCGCTATGTAGACCTGTTACGGGTTCCTGCTCCATCAAAAGTCCATCCCGACTTACTTACGAACAAGGTCTATGTCCCCGCCCTACTCCAGTCTATGATGTCCTCTGAAAATAGAAAGCATAGGTTAAGAAGTGATAAATGTAGGGGCGACTTGGTAATTGACGGCAGTGCTTCCATAAAGTGGGGCTTAGGCTGGGAGGAAAGGTTAAAATGTACAAGATGCAGATATGTAGGCAAGCATTATAAGCTTTACAATGAGGTTCCATCAAGTACCAGGGGCAGAAAGGCAGCTCAGATCAATGTAGGCTTCCAAATAGGTGTTGCAAGTACTTCTATTGGGAACACAGGTTCCCGCAGAATTCTCAACACAACCAATATCATTGCTCCCTCTCCACTTGCTATGCAAAAACAAGCAAATAAGGTCAATACTGCCCTTAAATCCCTAAATGAGAGAAGCATGTACCAGATTAGAGAAAACTTAGTTGCTGAAAATGCCAAAATTGGTCAAAAAGATCCCTCTAAGGTAAATGTTGAAGGGGACACTTGCTACAACAATCCAATTTTTAACTCTGACGCGACACCCTTTCAAGCCGGAACTATTGCCATAAGCACTATGTGTGAAAACAATACCAGAAACAAGCAAATTGTAGGGGTACAAGTAGCAAATAAACTATGCAGGACTGCATCAATGCTTAGGAATAAGGGTAAACCTGTTCAGTGCCCCAATCATAGGGGGCATTGTTCTGCAAATGTTTCAGAGAGGGAACCAATAGGTGATGAAGGCAAATGGAATAGGTTGTTAGGTGACCAGATCTCTAAGGACATCAAAATAGCAAATTTCACTTGTGATGGGGACAGTAGGGCATTCCAAGGTGTTCGTAACTCTCACGGTCACAATGTGGGTCATCTTAAGGATCTGAGGCACCTAGGCAACTCGCTGAAGCGCGAGCTCAACAAAGCGCCTTTCTCAAAGGGCATGCTCAAGGGTCATTCCAAGTCTAATATCAGGAGTCGGTTCGCTCTCTCGGTCAAAGCTAGGTGTATGGCTGAGCTTAAAGCTGCCCACAATAAACACCAGGGTGACATCAAGGTTCTAAAGAAGGTCATGGTTGATGTAATCGCAACCATTGTTCTATGCTTCAGTGGTTACTGCGGTACTCATTGTGCAAAGTACAGTTATGTCTGTGCTGGTACAAATAGGCAAGCTAAGAATTTCATGCCAGACAATGTCAAGGTTAAAATGGTTGACAGTGACCAACAAGTCCTTAAAAAATGCATTGAAATGGTTTTAGGTCCAGCTGCTCTTGACGCTACCAAACTTTTAACCACAACCCAAAAAAGTGAAGCAGTAAACAGGTCGTACCAAGCTGTCAATCCTAAAACTGTGACTTTCTCACGCAACTGTGTAGGTCGAATTCACGGGCAGGTTCACAAATTAAACAATGGCTATGCTGACTCTGTAATTGCAAAAACCACTGAACTAAATGCTAACCTTGCCCAGGGGTCAAAGATTATTAAGCAGATAGCATATGAGGACCGCAACGACCTTAACCGAAAGCAAACATCCGCTACCAACAAAGCACGAGCTTTACGTGCCAGGACGCGGAATTATCGATACAAACTGCATGAGGAATTACACTACGGCAAGGGCATGAGTGACCCCAAACCTGATTATGACAGTCTTCCACACCTTAAGCATCATAAATATGCTTAGTTGATTGTGTACCTGATAATAAATTGTTATTATTACCTGTTTTGGCATAAGAGACCTCTAACAAGTGGCCCTCGCGTCAGCATCAGGCGTTCCTCTACCTGAAAAAGGCAAAAATACCCAATAGAAATAGATATAAAATGAAAAAAAACATGCATTTATGTATTTTAAGTGTATTTCTATGAATAAAAGGAAGTGATAAAGCTTGTTGTATTCATGTTTTTACCAAATATGCAGGCTGGCTCAGTTCCATGCCCGCTGCACTGTCCGAACTGTAAACATGTCCGCCGTTCCATGTTGGTGGAATGGGGCTCTATGTTTAAATGTTCAGGCTTAACACACAAGCTATTGTTGCATAAGTGGCTCACAGAGTCCCTGGCGTTCAATTCTGACTTCATGTAGCACATTAACGCTACACGGTGAACCAAGTATGTCTCTGATTTTATGTCCGAAGGCAATTTAGCCCCAATTCGGCCATAATAGGGTAAGGAACTATTTGAAATACAACCATTCCAGATCAAACAATCTGAATTGATGCATTTAATGCACTTATTTTCTACTCCTTTGCTCAGAAATGACCAAAAATCTGCTTTCTCATCCATATTTTGCACTTGCAGACGATATTTTATTTTAACCCAAAGTCAGTTTAGGTCACAATATACTAAAAGATTTCCTTAACAAATTCAATGTAAAAGCAATAAATTCAACAAAAAATAAACTCAACATTTTGCGCGTAGAGACCCTCATAACCATACCTTTTCTTAAAGAGCATTCCGAGCCGAATTGATTTAGACAATAAAAAAGATAGGTCATGTGATATGTAAGAAAGAACTCGACGCGAATCAAAGTTCACTGTTGTACGGCCATCTTTTTACCGGCTACTCTTCAGTTGAAGGTATACTGCCAACTGTCAAAGTCTCGTCATGTAGTCTCCAACCTTCAAGCGAAACAGTGAATTTTTAGTACACAACAATGTTTTTCCTACCACACGTACAAAGAAATATTCAAAAATAAAGTCATGGCAAGTGACTATACAGAAAATTGTGTCTTCAAATAAATGGTGTTGATTTATTTAGAGAGTATAGCATTGCACACCTGAAATATTTAGTATACTGTAACCTTTAAGATAAAATCTCTGGACAAAACAACTGGGTCAGTTAAGGACAGGATATACTTTTGGTAACGATTCACTACGAAACGAAACCATCATACAATTACGAAAAGAAACTATTGCAATATGTAAAGGCCAAAAATACGAACAGCCTTTACCAAACTTATATATATGCGTCTTTTGCAGCCCAACAAATATTATTCTAACGATTTTTGATAATTATATTCATTCAATTCGTATTTTATATGAAAACGAAGGATAATGTATCTTTGAAGACCTCATAACAGTATTACATTAATCAAATATTCAAAACTGGTGACGATATAAAAGGACAGTTTATAATAAAACATTACATTTATTCTTAATTTACTAATAAATAATATTTTTTGATTTCTTCATTTAGGGACTAAATCCTATAGGACAGGATACACAAGCCCAATGCCAAATTGTGTTGGATTTTTGTTTACCCAACTACTGTGAACCGTATTAAAGACGGTGCACGGGCAACGCAGGTTATTTAGGCAAGAATATAGCCGTGTACGATTGGATTTAGTAAACGGCTATTCTTGCCTGTGATTGGCTCGCTTACAGCAACTGTGGTCTAAAGATAAACATTGCACATTGAGACGAGACCATGTTCTAGATGAATGTTTTTCCCCGAAAACAGGTAAATCATATAAACGGGAGGTAACTTCAATGAAATCATAACTCGCTGCAATGCAACGTCACCAAAATCTTCAGCGCATATCACTCGGCCATTCTTCTTTTTTTTATAGTTGTATGTTTATCATTTTGAATAGCACATGTATATTTAAAATGAACGGCAAATTAAACTGACACTGAAAATTGCAATAGCATTGATACCCCTATCAAATTACCTAGGCCGATCTTTCGTGTCTCAGAGGTCGCTCTCTGACAATTATCAAATACTCAAGTGTCTGTATAATACGTAGAATGTTCATGATATAACAGACAATTCACGCAACAAAAGTAAGTGATTTTTATTCTAAGTACGAGTACAATAGTAAAATATTATGTACAAGTATTTTATTTTTTTCGCCTTCGTTATTGTTAGAAGTAACATAAAACAATTACAAACTGATAGAAGTTGATTATAAGTTGTAGCTGTGCAATATTAAAAATGTATATAAAATTCAAATATTGCTCGTGCCCTTTTTTAATAGTAGTTTATTTTCTGGGAATAATTCTCTAGTTTGACTATCTGCATGCAGTATTTACCGTATTAGTTTTCAAATATTGCCGTTTTTAGGGCCAAACAATTTGATAAGTGGTAATTTCGTATATACATGCAATTTTGTTAAACTCATGCTTTGTTAAACATGCCGAGGAAATAATTTTTAAAATGATTAGTCAGTATTTTGACACCTGTCAGTTGATGTAATATGACCTGTTTCGTTTATGTACATAATATTTAATAGAAGGTATTTGTTTTGATTAAAAGCAAATCTTCGCTACTTGAATATGGGTTGGCATGTAAGAAACAACACAGTACTATGTGTACCTTAATTATTTTTTTTCACTCAGTACTAAACAAAGCGAATATAACGCATTGCTATGATCAACCTGTATAAAGTTATTTTACCTTTGATTTTTCTTAAAATAATATGTTACACAACTACCACTACTTCTACTACTACTACTACTACTACTACTACTAATACTACTACTACTACTACTACTACTACTACTACTACTACTACTACTACCCCTAATACTAATACTACTAATAATACTACTACAATAATAATAATAATAATAAGACTGTTGATGATCATGATGCTGATGATACAGCTTACTTTTTAAGGTTTCAAGATGATGATGAAAGATCGTATGCTAAAGTAGAAGAACAATTGTTAAATCTAAGAAAAAGGTTTGTAAAGCGGTTTATTGGTATGGTTGCAATAATTCAATTCTCAATTTTAGAAAGTTATCTTTCGTTATTTATGAAATCTCTACAAAGATTGTTTTACTAATGCCCCTGGGTAAAAAGTGGCCATGCCCCTGGAGTCACATGCCCTATACAGACTTACACAGCAAAATGACTTTAAAAATCTCATATGAAACCGCAAAGAACAAAGGTTTCGTATTTGGTATGTAACGTCGTATAGTGGTCTTCTACAAAGATTGTTAAAATTATGCCCCTAGGGTAAAATTGGCCATGTCCTGTGGGTTATATTGTTTCAAAAGACTTATGTGGCATTATTAATTTAGAGATAAATGATATTTTTTTAATTTCTTCATTTAGGGACTAAATCCCATAGGACAGGATACACAAGCCCAATGCCAAATTGTGTTGGATTTTTGTTTACCCAACTACTGTGAACCGTATTAAATAAGTTTGGAATTGTTTTATTGATGGTAATTAATTGAACACAATATGTGTGTTTCAGTTTTGCATGTGTTTTTTCCCCCAGATATACTTCAATGGAAGAACGAATACAAAAAATGCTTTATCTGATTTGGTTATTATGTTGTCTTTGTGTCATCTTGTGTGGATTTGCTGTGCATACATGGATGAACTATGGAATTGGATGCAAAACGATAGACGACTCACCTGTGCAAGATCCGAAGATTAACGAGGTTAAAGAAGAACTGCATTCGATTAAAGGTAACATTAAAGACTTTCAAACATTTAAAGCAGATATTTGGGAAAGACTTGAGAGTTATGTACATTCTGAACATGATACTATGACACAAGAGTGGAAACGCGACTTATTACTTCTTGAAAAAATAAATGAGGAACACGTTAAGCAAGAACGTGAAAATCGTACTTTTGATGTTAAAAATGTCCAAAGCAAAATCACTCTTATGGAAAATAAAATTCAAAGCATGGAGAATAATATTCAAAGCAAAGATGAAGGTATCCGCAACAAAATTAAAAACGTGCAAGCAGACTTTGAAAGTGTTCAAACAACAATGGTAAACAGTATAGGAGATATCAGAATTACAATTGACCGTCATAAAATGGCTATTGATTCCGCTGAAAATAAGATTGGAAGCATTGCGTCATCTATTGAAAATGCAAAAATGCATTTTAAAAATGTCCAAAGGAAAATGACTCTTATGGAAAATAAAATTCAATGTATGGAGAATAATATTCAAAGCAAAGATGAAGATATCCGCAACAAAATTAAAAACGTGCAAGCAGACTTTGAAAGTGTTCAAACAACAATGGTAAACAGTATAGGAGATATCAGAATTACAATTGACCGTCATAAAATGGCTATTGATTCCGTTGAAAATAAGATTGGACGCATTGCGTCATCTATTGAAGATGCAAAAATGCGTGTTAAAAATGTCCAAAGCAAAATGACTCTTATGGAAAATAAAATTCAAAGCATGGAGAATAATATTCAAAGCAAAGATGAAGATATCCGCAACAAAATTAAAAACGTGCAAGCAGACTTTGAAAGTGTTCAAACAACAATGGTAAACAGTATTGAAGATATCAGAATTACAATTGACCGTCATAAAATTACTATTGATTCCGTTGAAAATAAGATTGGAAGCATTGCGTCATCTATTGAAGATGCAAAAATGCAAGTGGAACAACTCAGTCGGGCAAAAGAAGAGACCGAAAAAGTATTAACCAGAACCAGAGAGCTTCAAGAAATAATACACCAACACACTTTTGACAAAGGTAGATATGACAATTTATTTAATAAAACTTAAATGGTACATTATTTTCTATGTTAGACAGTTACGGTTAATTTAAATCTTAAAGCTTTGGCGGGGGCTCGAACATGCAACCCCTGGGTTGAGAAGCCAGTGCATTAAAACTAGACCACTGATCTGGCATAATTTGATTACAGTAAAGATCCCCTTTAATAAGTATATATTTGAAATCGACCAATCAGAAACAATGTATTTGTAAAATGGTATAAGGTTAAAAGCAACTCTAAGAAGATGGAAATTATATACAAATCCTATTTTTTTGATAACAATCTGAAACAATACATATATTTTGTATTTCAAATATTTGCACATACAATTTTTAGCTCGTTTTTTCGAAGAAAAGGGAAGCTGTTCTACTCACCCCAGCGTCGGCGTTGGCGTCCGAGATAGGTTTAAGTTTTTTGGTAAGCTAGTTTCTCAGGAATGGCTTGAGGGATTTCATTCACACTTAAAATACTTATTCACCACATTAAAATAAACCTAAAATTATGGTTTATTTTACACTTAGAAAGTTTACATTAGCTATATGGACAGGTTAAAGTTTTTCGGTAAACGTGTTTCTCAGCAAGGGGTTGAGGGATTTCATTCAAACTTGGAACACTTATTCACTATACTAAAATGAACTTATAGGCCAATTTTGATAACTCTAGTTTGAAATTTGTAAAAATTATGGGCCTTTTTACACTTACAAATTTTACATATAAGCTATATGGACAGGTTAAAGTTTTTCGGTAAGCTAGTTCCTCAACTTTTCGTTTCCACTATCTAACTCGACATCTGATTAAGCTATTGTAATGAAACTGCAAACATAGATACCTTATAGCTAGACCTCGCTAGGGATTGCATATAGGGTGGGTGGGATCAAGGTCACTGTTACTAAAATTAGAAAAACGGTTTCCGCTCAATAACTTGAGAACAAATTGAGATATTTTAATCAAACTTAATATGAGATATTTTAATCAAACTTAATACATAGATACCTTATATCAAGACCTCACTTGGGATTGCATATCGGGTGGGTGGGGTCAAGGTCAAGTTCATTGTTACTATAAATGGAAAAAACGGTTTCCGCTACCTGAGAACGCATTGAGATTTAATGAAACTTAATACATAGATACCTTATATCAAGACCTCGCTTGGAATTAAATATGCGGTGGGTTGGGTAAAGGTCACTATTACTAAAAATAGAAAAACGGTTTCCGCTCAATAACTTGAGAACGCATTTAGATATTTTAATAAAACTATACATTCATACCTTAGATCAAGACCTAGCATTGGATTGCATTTGGGGTGGGTGGGGTCAAGGTCAGGGTCTATGTTACTATAAATAGAAAATCAGTTTCCGCTCAATAATTTGAGAACGCATTAAGATATTTTAATGAAACTTAATACAAAGATACCTTATATCGAGACCTCACTTGGGATTGCATATAGAGTCAAGGTCACTGTTACTAAAATAGAAAAATGATTTCTGCTCAATAACTTGAGAATGTATTGAGATTTTTTATATGAAACTTTATACATAGATATCTTATTTCAATACCTCGCTTGGTATTGTGTATGGGGTGGGTGGGGTCAATGTCAAGGTCACTCTACTAAAAATAGAAAAACGGTTTCCGATTAATCACTTGAGAATGAATTAAGATATTTTAATGAAACTTAATACATAGATACCTTATATGGAGACAACATTTTACTTCAAACAACTTCCTCTCTGAAACCACGTGGCGGATATTAACCAAACTTGACAGCGATGTTGCTAGGATGGTTTAAAAAAAAAATATTCTTTAAATCATTAGAATATATTGAAAACTCTGGTTGCCATGGCAGCCAACAGCTTAACATCTTTAAAACTTCAAAAATCTTCTTGTTAGAAACCACTGGCTGGACTTGAAAATAGTTTACACAAAAATGTTCCTTGGGTGACCCTCTACCAAATTCCTTCAACTCATTTTGATTCGTCAAAATACATGGCCGCCAGGAGGGCAGGGCAATGTATGGCTATATTGAAAACTTTAAAAAATCTTCTTGTCTGAAACCACTGGCTGGATTTCAAAATAAGTTTTCACAGAAATGTTCCTTGAGTGACCCTCGACCAAATTCCTTCAAATCATTGTGATTCGTAAAAAAAACTTGGCCGCCACGGGGCGGGGCAGTTTTTCTTATATGGCTATATTGAAAATTTTGAAAATCTTGTCTGAAACCGCAGGCTGGATTTGAATTTTTTTTTCACAGAAATGTTTCTTGGGTGACCCGCTACCAAATTCCTTCAAATCATTGTGATTGGTTAAAAACATGGCCGGTAGGTGGCGGGGCAGTTTTCCTGATAAGGCTTTATTGAAAACTTTGAAAATCTTCTTGTCTGCAACCACTGGCTGGATTTCAAAATAATTTCACAGAAATGTTCCTTGCCTGACTTCTTTCCATAATTCCTTTAAATCATTTGATTCGAGAAAATACCTGGCTGCCGGGGGGGGGGGGTGTTCCTTATATGGCTGTATTGAACACTTTGAAAATCTCCTGGGATGAAACCGCTGGCTGGATTTGAAAATAGTTTTCACAGACATTTTCCTTGGGTGACCATCTACCATATTCCTTTAAATCACTTCTATATCTGGCCACATACTTATTCATGTCGTTATTCATCGCCAATTACTGTTAATGATTGAGGTGGCGAGAGTATTTGCGCCATGACGGTGGCAGTCCCAGCTGAACTCAGGTGAGCGACCCATGGCCATCTTGGCCCTCTTATTTTTTCGAAGTGTTTTGTTGCCAGTGTATTATCAGAAAATAATGTCCTTAGGACGTCTGTATGTATTTTGTTACCAGTGTGTTGTCATATGTAGTATGATATTGAATAGTGTCAGTGTGTTGCCAGATAGACTTTACATTATTTTGTTTTACCGTATTGCCAGTATATTGTCAGATGTCAATAAATGTTATCAGTGTGTATCCAGTGCAGTGCACGCCTTTTGTCAGCAGCTGACAACACACTGATAATAGTGCCAGTGTATTGCCAGATACAACAAAATGTACCCAGGTTTATACCAGTGTTTTGTCAGTGTATTTTCAGACAGACTTTTGTGTTACCAGTCTATTGCCATTGTGGTTTCAATCTGATATCAGTGTGTTGTCAGTGTGTTGACAGAAACACTATTTCATAAGGATAGTCTTAATTTTGTTTTCAAGTAATTTTGACTACAGTGTGTTTATGACTTCAAGAGATCAAAAGAGCTCCATATTTGACTTGAAATACAAAAGTTATTAACCCTGTTTCGAAAACATGCCAAAATGGGTTGTGCGCAAGATGGAGCCCTTAATTGTAGTTTGACTATTCTAAGAAGAGGTGAGCTTTCCTACTAGCCCCGACGTCGGCGTCCGCGTCTGATCTTGGTTAAAGTTTTTATTCAAAAGGCTTGTAACTGCAAAACTGCATGAAGTATTCACTTGAAACTTAGAATATACATTTGTTATCAACTGCATCATCAGGTGCAACATTTCCCATAACGGTTTTGTATTTTGATAGACTTATGCCGCTTTTTCACATAGATTTTCTGGTTAAACTTTCTATTGAACGTTTAATAACTTGAAAACTTCATACGTTATTCACTTGAAACTTGGAATGTACTTTTGTCATCAACTCCAACATCATGTGCAACATTTCCCATAACTCTGTTTTGTATTTTGACAGAGGAATGGCAGTTTTTAACACAGATGTTCTGGTTAAAGTTTATAATCAAGTCTTATAACTTCAAAACTTGATAGGTTATTCACTTGAAAACTTGGTGTGTTTCTTTGTCATTAACTACTGCATAAGGTGCCACAATCCACGCAATTCTGTTTTGTATTTTTGACAGCGGTATGCCCACTTTTCACATAGACTTTGGGGTTAAAGTTTTTGTTCCAGAGTCATATAATTCCTAAACTACATGTGGTATTCACTTCAAACGAGGAATATATGGAAGAAGTAATTGATAACTCAGCTGTCTTATTTCAACAAGTTATGCTCCTTCCACTTTTCAAAATATGAACTAACTGAAATACTTCGAATAATCGAGCTCGCTGTTCTCTGACAGCTCTTGTTTATCTCATATTGAACCGACTTGCACAGTTCGAGTATGATCATGAATGATTTAAATATATAATCAATCTTGTATATGTGCTTGCTTTATCGCGTTCAGCTTATTTTTAAGAGGTGGATATTTTCAATTCTTCATAAAGAATCTGGTATGGACACGAATACTTAAACGCCATTCCATTATTCAAATATTAAAATAAAATGCTAAATACACATTTTCAGCTTTAACGTTTCATGACCTTGAAAGAAAAGAGCAGATTGGATGGCTCACTTAAAACAAACAAAAATGTCCTGTATTTAACGCCAGATGCTTTTTATTTTGTAAATAATTTGCTGTATTTTTATCCATCTCTCTATTGCTAATATGCATTAAAGACATCAACATTAATTAAGACATAATGCAACATTCCCAATATCAGAAAAAAATCCATTTGATTGTTTAAGAGTCGTTGACCTTCTGAAAATTGTGTTTCACAAATTATTTGTAGAACTCAGTTCAATATTTCTGTGATAATTCCGTGATTAATTGTTCTTTGTACTTATATATTTTGAAAATGTCTTGATACAGCTGAACATCGTTATATTAAACTAGCTTTAATCAAAGTTTTGGATAAGTGGATGTGGAAACAAAATCCTCACTTTCTTCCTTCTTATTTTATGGTAAAATAAAAAGGCTATGTACACATTTTAGCTCAAATTTTTGTTATATAAAAGTTGTTTTCTTTTCCAAATACTGTTTTCACAATTATGTCTGGTTTGGTCTCAAAATGTTGACACCTGACACCACGATCCGAGTTTGTCACACATTGCAAACATCTTAAAACTTCTTGTCTTTCAAGAAGTGTCTTTCAGCTGACAACAATAATAATCCTTCCTGTACAGTTCAATATAGGCAGATTTCTATTTACTAGTATGAATATATCAATCATTTAGACCTAATATTTGTATAAGGTCTTTTCGGATGATTTAAACTTTGGAAATGTCGTAAGTAATTTCAAATTCCCTGCCACTTCGAGATTACTAGGCTCAGATGTTTATGGTTGCAGGTGCCATGATAGCTGTGCTGTTGCTAATCATCATTAGTCTGGTAGGGCTTGGTTTTTATGTGTGTGTGCATAGACCATGGAACCCAAAGGATTCAAATCGAGCTAATGTAAGTTTTAGGGTTATGATCGAAACAAGTGTCAGAAAAAAGCAGCATAAATTATCAGCATTGTAACTGATTTTTATTTTAATGTTTTATTTAACATTTGGACTATTTGTAAGAACATCATTCTGATGTATTTTGTCTGTTCAATTGACTTGTTTGTTGTTGAATACATTTAGTAACGTGCATAACCCACATCTGTAACTCAGAGCCATGCTGGTAAGGTTAAAGCCGCATTAAAGGTGCAAATTGTCATATTTAGCATAAACGATTAAACTGACATTTAAATATCTAGTAAAATTATATAATTGTATGTTTTAGCTTCTATTTTACCATGCATCAGAAATCTATTCAATTTTTGGATACCGTTTAAAATAAAAACACGGATCCTCCAAGTAAACTGTTTATAAACAAATGCTTTTATTTGCTAGTGTGTTGATTTTCACAAGTTCCATGCTTTTTAACATTAGTATTAATAGTCATAAACTGGATAAGTCATTTAAAGGGCCGTCTATGCAAAGTATTGTATAGTATTTGAAGTTTGAAATATATAATACATACAACAATTTACGAACTAAAAATCACTTGGTAAGTTTCTGATAACTAATGAGTACATTTGCATAAAAAAACATGTTTATTTATAACTACATATTAGGCGTGTCATGAGAAAACCGGGCTTATTGCATGTGCGATAAGTTTTGTCCTGGGATAGCCTGTGCAGTCCGGAGCGATACTTTCCGCTTTTATGATAATTTTTGTTTCAAGGAAGTCTTTTCTAAAGATAAATCCACTGTAGGCGGCAAGTGCAGTCCTGGATTACGGTAGCCTGTGCGGACTGCACAGGCTGATTCTGGAGGACACTACGCAGATGCAGTAAGCCCGGTTTTCCCACGTCACGCCTTATATGTTTTCTCAATTTGTTGTACCAATGTCTTTATTCAATTTTTGATACTCGTATAGGTTTATTAGACGACCCTCGAAGTTTAAACTCTTCACTGACCAATTTAACATTCCTTTTACAGGAAACTAGGACACCAAATGTCTTTAAAATCTAAACAATAAAGTGCAAAAAAACTATTCATGTTCTAATTATTTTAAGAAAATGTAAATGCATTTTTTGTAAAATCTTAATACAATATTAACTTGCAGCACCTTGTCTGTGCCTTTAAATATACATGTTGATGTATTTGATGTACCGGTAGTTATTAATGTCGCGGATTTTTTGCCTGGACCCGTATTCGGTATCCCAATTGAATGTGTTTTGTTTGCATGGCAATCCATTCTTTAAGCCTACTGATGCTGATAAATTGCATTTAAGTGTTATGTTAATTATTATGATCATAAAACATTGAATCATTGAATAATTTCTGTAGGCTAGTGAAGCCCAACAAGCGCTCGACACTGTTCCAACTCGTCCAGTCCTCGGTAGTTCCGTTTGTATCATCAGTTTCAAGTCAAATCGCAGTGCAGAATACGGTACTCTTGTCAGCTCCGCTCTTGGTGTCGGAAGCAGTTCAATCATTTACTTGATCACACGGCACGCAGACATTCCTGGTTTACCCCACTGTAAGATGTACATCATGTGTGTGGAGTTTTCTGAAATGTTAAACAATTTTCTTAGCTAATTCTTTTTCGCCTAAATAGCTTTTTTTGCAAAAAAAGTTTTTCAATTGTAAAAAATAGATTATATTTTGTTCAATTGATACACTAAATCGATGAAAACTCGATAAATATTTCTGTTTTATTTTTTATTTCAGACATGTTATTATAGAAGAACCAGGGCTTGCACTAGGTGACATGAAAAGGACAACATACAGTGCAGTGAAAAAAATGGGAGGTAAACAAATTAGTCAAACTTGTGTTACATCTTTTTGTTGTGCACAATTGGTCATCAGTTTTGTTCATAGAAATGACAGACTTCTCAATGAGTTGTTATACAGATTTTTGTATTATAAAAGCAGTGGTTCAGTTTATATTATATTTGCAATTGTCCATTATCCCTGTGCCAATACACATCAACTTATTTGCTGGATTTACTTCAAACTGCCTATAATGATAATAATTCTGATAGTTTTGCATTTATGGTTTAATTTTACTTACATGTAAGCATTTTGAAGAAAAGGTAAGCTTTTCTATTCGTCCCGGAATCTGCGTCGGCTTTCGAGCTATGTTAAACTTTGTCCGTAAGCTATTTCTCGAAAACGCTGCATTCAAACTTAAACCATTTATTTCTCAAATGAAAATGGAAACATTAATTCCCCGTTTATTAGCTGGACTTTTTAAAGAAATGGCAAGCTATTCTACAACGTCCGGGCTAGGTTTATGTTTTTCGGTAAGCTAGCTTCTCAAGAATGGCTGGAGGGATTTCATTCAAACTTGAAACACGTATTCTCTATATATACATGAACCCATTGGCCAATTTTGATAACTCTAGTAGAGAAATTTGTCAAAATTCTGGGCTTTTTAACACTGAGAATTTTTATATATAAGCTAATTGCATATGTGAAAGTTTTTCGGTATGCTAGTATTTCAGGAATGGCTTGAGGGATTTCATTTAAACTTAAATCACTTATTCCCTATATTAAAGTGAACCCGTACTCTAGTTTGAAATTTGTCAAAATTATGGGCCTTTTAACACTTCTAAATTTTACATTTTACGGGTAGGGTGGCTGCGTCAACTTTTGATTTACATAGATACCCTAAATCAATACTGTACTTGGAATTGCATTTGGGGTTGGTTGAATAAATAGAAAAAACACACAACAGTTTCTGCTCAATAACTGGAGAACAAATTGAAATATTTAATTAAACTCAATTTATAGATACCGTAAAGCGAGACATTGCAGGAGATTGCATATGAGGGGGGTGGGGTCAAGGTCAGGGTAAATATTTTGAAAATTAGAAAAATGCTTTTCACTCAGTAACTGGAGAATGAAATTAACTAAGTTCACTTGGCCCCTAGTATACAAACTGTTTGTTTTAGAAAAAAAAGCCAGTAACTCTGACAAGCACAAGAAAAGTTGAGTGCACTGTCCTCCGCAGCTCTAGTGTTAGTAATGCCCTTTGAATGTCACCTTTGATGTCAGTGATGGCCATTGAATGTTAACTTATAATGAATTATGACGCTTAACTATTACAAGTGTATTGATATTGCTATATCGCTGCTACTATGCATATTTGTGAAAGAACAAAATGCGATATTACCGAATTAGTCAAATATTATTTCCATGTATTCTGTAAACCAGTTTTAAAACTGGTTAGTGATTGTATAACAGAATTAACAAGAATTTAAATACATATCTCCTATATCGTTTGATTGGAAAAAAAAAGAAAGAACTTGTTACTTCTAAATGAAAGATCGAAAGTGGGCGTTTATCCATTTATAAAACAGTTCTAAGCAAACTTGGTGTTTAGCAAATAATTACACAATGAATGCTCAAATAAGAGAAATCACATGTTTTGATTTTTTTCAGACCCCATTATTTTCATTATATTAGTGAAACCTCCTTTTAAGTGTAGTAACATCTTTAAAATGTCAGATTAACCTTTTGTGTTTGTCTAAATGTGTGCAGTTGCAGCTGGTCATGCATTTTTCATTGTTACATATTACAGAGAATTTATAGCTCGACCACGTTACCCTGACACTTGTGAACTTTATTAGCATAAATACGCGCTTGAATTATTTCCTACATAATATATTCGGTTTTCTTCGTGCACGTGTTTAACGAGTTTAATGATACCAAAACAGTATTTTGTCGAATTAACTCAATTCCAGTACGGAAACTAATATATTTATTGTAACAGTATTTTAATATATTCATGCATAAAGGTCAGTGTTTGCAAGCTATAACAAGAGTTTTCAAATATAATCTGTGTTGTTTTCTTGTAACCTAATACGTTGGAATGTATACGTTTATACATGTAATTGTATGTTGTTTATAATACAAATTTCAGTGCAGAATTTCAGGGTTAAAAAATTAATAAAGTCAGAATGGAAAGAAGTTACTGAACCAAAGTCAGGTTATATTATATTGAAAATCAGTACATTTTCAACATTGGGTTCGAGTGACAAAGTAACTTGTGCATTATTATCTTGAAATGTTTTAAGAGGGTTATATCTATAGAAATATTAATGAAAGTTTTTAATAAAATTATATTGAAGATCAGTACATTTTGCAACATTGGGGATCGAGTGACAAAGTAACTTGTGCGTTATTATCGTGAAATGTTTTAAGAGGGTTATATTTAAATAAAATTATATTGAAGATCAGTACATTTTTCAACATTGGGGATCGAGTGACAAAGTAACTTGTGCATTAGTATCATGGAATGTTTTATGAGGGAAATATCAGAAGAAATATTTATATAAAGTTTTTAATATCATCCAAAAACTTTTTTCATATTTGTTATGAAGGGAAACTTCGGGGGCATATAGTAATCACATCGTCCGTCCGTCTGTCTGTCTGTCTGTCTGTCTGTCCGTCCGTCCGTCCGTCACGCCGTTTGTGAGGAGCATAACTCCATTAGTATTGAAGTGATTCAAATGAAACTTCAAATAATGATATAGGACAATGAGAGAATGTGCAGAGTCCAAGGACCACAACTATTTCTTGAATATTTACAGAGTTATTGCCCTTTGTTTAATTTTCTTGTGCAGAGCATATCTCCATTAGTATTGATGGCATTCAAATGATACTTTATATAATGATAGAGGACAATGAGAGAAAGTGCAGAGTACAAGGACCATGACTCTTTTAAAAAAAATTATTGAGTTATTGCCATTTAATTAATTCTCTTGTGCGGAGCATAACTCCATCTGTATTGAATGGATTCAAATGAAACGTCACATTATGATAGAGGACAATGAGAGGAAGAGCAGAGCACAAGGACCACAACTCTTTCTTCAATATTTACAAAGTTATTGCCCTTTGTTTTATATCCTTATGTGAAATATTAATTTTCTTGTGCGGAGAAACTCCATTGGTATTGAAGGCATTCAAATAAAACTTCATATAAAGATAGATGACAATGAGAGGAAGTGCAGAGCACAAAGACCGTAACTCTTTCTTCATGATATATTGAGTTAGTGCTCTTTGTTTAATTTTATTGTGCGGAGCATAACTCCATTAGTATTGAAGGGATTCAAATTAAACTTCATGCAATGATAGAGGACAATGAGAGAGAGTGCAGAGCACAAGGACCACAACTCTTTCTTCAATATTTACGGAGTTATTGAATTTTGCTTTATTTCCTTTTGTGAAGCATATTCATTTTCTTGTGCGGAGCATAACTCCATTAGTTTTGAAGGGATTCAAATGAAACTTCATATAATGATAAAGGACAATGAGAGGAAGTGCAGAGTACAAGGACCACAACTATTTCTTCAATATTTATGGAGTTATTGCCCTTCAGTTAATTTTCTTGTGCAGTGCATGACTCCATTAGTATTGAAGTGATTTAAAATAAATCCACATATATTGATAGAAGATGTTGAGACTAAGTGCATAGTAAATGGACCATAACTCTTTTTGTTGGAAGCGTGATTTTTGCCAACATGTAACTGACATTGTGTTGCCTTCCTCTGACATGCATATGCTTTGGGGGCATTCGTTAAATTATGCATTTGAATAACGTTATTGAAAATAGTGTCTATATGTTCATAGATAATGAAAAATTACTCATTTAACTTACAGGGGAATATTTGTTTTACAGCATAGCTGACTAACCCAACTTTTGACTTTCTCAATATCCAATCAAATGTTGTGAAAATTCCCGTTAGTAGTCCCGAATGAATAAATCCTTGCCTTGCATCGGCTTATTAAAAACAAAGTCCCACTACACTGGTCATAAGCGAGTGTGTGCAACTTCCCAAAAATATAGAGGGCAAATTCATAACAATTTTGGAATACTGATGGATAATTCAATAAATGTATAACACAGCTCGCACAAAATGATAGCTTTCATATATAAGAAACAATATTTGACATGTAATTTACATGTTTTAGATCAATACATGTGTCATTGTGCAATGATTAAATGAATACATTGGAATACTTTTGAGTGTTCCTTCTATAGACGTATGCAATAAGCATACTTTAAATAGCATTAAGGGCGTATATTGATAGGGCATTATGACCTGCTGCTCATGAATGAATTTATCCTGGACTTCAAGGTCAGTGTGAGGTCATTGTTTCTGAGCTGAAAATATATGTGCAGTTGAAAATGCAAGGAGTTTAAATTCGGAAGGAAATTTACTTGTTACTAAAATACATTGCGGTGTATGCACAGATACCCAATGTAATGTGTTTATTTTATTTAAATAACATATACCCATTATTTTCTGTTTTCTTGTAAATATTCTTTTAATTTTATAAGGTAATCCTCAAGGAACGGAAGAGCACACAAAGTCATAGTTTATAAATGTTTAAAAGAACAAGTAACGTAAACATACACATGTATAATGCTCTGTTAGGAGGTGTATAGTATGATTTAGTCTGTGAGTACTGTGTGCTGTTTAGATCTAGTAAGTCATGTGGCAGATAATTCAATTCTAAAATTCCAAACAAGTAACACATATGTCAGTTTTGCCTTTATTTCAGTTTACATTCCCTTTTTTCATAAATTACCATAGACGCCGAATATCTTTTTAAAGATATTTCTTGTTTATATATTTAAAATATTGAGAAGAAATACATATTTATTTTATAGGTGCGTTAGTGATATTGTACGTAAACCATCGTGGATCCCAGAATATCCCAAATCTTTACCACAAGGACATCTACTGTATCAGCAGGCTACCTGAGTTGCAGCAACTGGAGCAGCGTAACCGGTTTATTAGTACCTATGACCAGCTGAATGACAGCCAGAAGGCTGCCTTGAAGCAAGCTGTCAAAGAGGCACTAGGCTGAAGAAAATTGTGTAGTGGTCTTTGGCCCTTGAAACATGCCATCTAGAATATTAGAATAGATTTTCAATCCCCCGCCACGAAGCGGGAGGGGGGTTATAGGAATGCCCTTCGTCCGTCCGTCCGTCTGTCCGTAACATTTTCGTGTCAGCTCCATATCTCCTATACCCTTTGAAGGATTTTCATGAAACATGGCTCAAATGTTTAGGTCATTGAGACGATGTGCATAAGGCATGAGTCAGCCACGCCGGCTGAAGGTCAAGGTCACACTTGAAGGTCAAATATTCGAGCCTCCATTTTCGTGTCCGCTCCATATCTCCTTTACCCTTTGAAGGATTTTCATGAAACTTGGCTCAAATGTTTAGGTCATTGAGACGATGTGCAGAAGGCATGAGTCAGTCACGCCGGCTCAAGGTCAAGGTCACACTTGAAGGTCAAATATTCGAGCCTTCATTTCGTGTCCGCTCCATATCTCCTATGCCTTTTGGAGGACTTTCATGAAATTTGGCTCAAATGTTTAGGTTTTTGAGACAATGTGCAGAAGGCATGGGCCTTTCATGCCAGCTCAATGTCAAGGTCACACTTGAAGGTTAAATTTTTGAGCCTCTATTTTCATGTCCGTTTTAGTGTCCGCTCCATATCCCCTATACCCTTTGAAGGATTTTCATGAAACTTGGCTAAAATGTTTTTCCCATTGAGACCATGTGCAGAAGGCATAAGCCAGTCACGCCAACTCAAGGTAAAGGTCACACTTGAAGGTTGAGTGTTTGAGCCTGTATGTTAATGTCCGTTCTATATATCCTGTGCCCTTTAAAGGATTTTCATGAAACTTGCCTCAAATTTTTATCACATTGAGGCAATGTGCAGAGAGCATGAGGCAGTCAGGCCACCTCAACTTCAAGGTCACACTTGAAGGTCAAATGTTTGAGCCTCCATTTTTGTGTCTGCTCCATATCTCTTATGCCCTTTGAAGGATTTTCATAAAACTTGGCTCAAATGTTTATCACACTGAGGCGATGTGCAGAAGGCATGGAGCGGTCTTGCCACCTCAAGGTCAAGGTCACACTTAAAGGTCAAATGTTTGAGCCTCCATTTTCGTGTCAGCTCCATATCTCCTATGCCCTTTAAGGAATTTTCATGAAACTGATTAAGGTCAGTGTGATAAAAAGTCACCTTTGAATTTCTAATGAAGGATCACGGCGGGGGATATTGCTGTCCTTTGGACTGCCTTGTTCAAATGAACTTTCTAGTATTACGTGTTATTTTATATTTTGTCAATTATATTTTTAAATATTCATGTTGGATAAGATAATTTTAGGATGTTTAAAATGCGAGGAAGTCTGAATGATTTATCATACAGAATTTTAAAAAATGTTAGAATGTAGAAACACCATCAGCATTTTCTCCAAGAATTAATATACATGCTGGTTATTTTTAGAGCCAATGTATATCAATTAGGGATGGGACCGAATACTTAAATCAATATTCGAATATTCGTTTTAGGTATTTGAATATATTCGAATATTCGTTTTGTAAATACTACAATATACGGCACTCTGTCCGAATAAATACCTATCCGAAATATTGTACTACATGTACGCAGTTGTTTTACCTTGTTTCAGTGGTAAATGAGCGATGTAACTTAGTGAGTGTTTGGAAAATATAAAGAAATGTAAAATATTGTTAAATGTATTATTAATTAATTTGTTAATCGTTCCGTACACAAATTTCTCATTACATAGATTACACGTTGCCTGGGTTTTGTCTAATGACCGCATCAAGTGCTTCCAAGCACATGATGGTGGCATTGTTTATTAATCAAGACTCTTGCATAATATACGGTGTTGATATAATGGAGAATAATTTACAAGTGATGTATATTAAGATTGACCGGATGATGCAAATTTTGTTAAAGAAATTGATTGGCTGATAATGGTTTCATTTTGATTGGTTTGCTTAGAGAGTAATTGTAATTTACTGTAAACAAGTTAACCGTATAGATGTCACATAAGGACAATAAACAACAATGTACGCCTTGTGCAAACTGTGAAACCGTTATCACAACATGGCCCAGTTTTGTTATTTGTGGAAACAATGCGTCATATTTGCGCCTTCTACAAACCGTTAATTCGCGGCCCTTGTAAAGACGTGGCCCCCCTGCCAATTATCAATTGTCGTTAATTGGACATGTTTGGCATGTGTTGTAAAAACGTTACACTGCCCCCGCCCACCTGCTAGGCAGGAAATAGGACTGAAATTCATGTTAACTTTGCAATCAAACTGGAAAAAAAGCATGATTTTTTAAAAGAAATTTTGTTCTTTAAAAAATTTGAAAATCGAATATTCGTATTCGTTTTTTTATATTCAAATATTTTCCGATATTCGAATATTCGAGTATTCGGTCCCATCCCTAATATCAATACATAATCTATCAAGGAACTATTAATTTTTAATGATCATGTGTGCTATTCAAAAGAAATCAATATAAAGAAATCAATATCTTCTATATAGGTATGTAAGAGATATCAAATATGTTATAACATGTATATAAAATATTTCTAACAGAATTTCATCAGCATAGTCTTTTAATATTTTGTTACTGTTTGATATTTATGAATACAATATTTCAATGAACTTAAAACATTAAGTATAAATGCATCAGTTTTAGTGTCATTTAATTCAAGACTTTTTCACAATATTTCTTTATTCCTAAGGTTAATTTCTTCAGATTTCTGCAAAGACAATTTAAAATGAACTGAGAATCACATACAATTCAAGCAACAAGGAACAATTACGATATTCCAAATGATATATTTTCCCTTTACATGTAACGTGTGTTTTAGTAAGATATTTGTTGGTTTTCAATTAGCATCTATAAATGTGTTTAATTTAGGCACAATTATTAACTACCTAAGCAGTTTGTAAATAAAACATATTTATAAAAACTTGTTATTGGTAAATTGTTGCACTAACGGGTAGTCATACGGATTAGGGTAATAATTATAAAAAAAAACATCGGAATCGTATTAACCGATGTAGAATGATGAAAAACAAAGCAGAATGTAAACAATGCTATGTTATGCAATACGATGAATAATGAAATGATGAATGAATGTTCGTGCATGGTTTGTTTTTGGTTAGTTTCTGTGAGATGTGTTGTTTTTTTATATTAAATTAAACACTATTAGGTGTGTGCAATTAATAAAATGTTTTTATTGAATGCAATAATCATAGCATTTGACATGTACCTTATATACATTACCATTTGAATGAAGCGGTTGTTGAAATGTCTAAAGTGCAGAAGAATGTAAACACCCCAATCGTGTGAATCTACATTTAAACGTCAAACATAGGATGACCAACGTGTCAGTATGTTTATATAATCAGACTATATATATGGTATTATTTTCATTTTTAGCTCACCTGAGCACAAAGTGCTCATGGTGAGCTTTTGTGATCGCCCGTTGTCCATCGTCCGTGCGTCCGTGTGTCCGTCCGTGGTCACCTTTTCATTCAAACAACATCTCCTCCTAAACCACTTAGCAGATTTTCACCAAACTTCACAGGAATGGTCATTGGGTGACCCTCTTTGAAAGTTATTCAAATCGTTACGGTCCGCTGCATATGTAGGTCACAAGAGCTAAAAATATATTTAAACAGTGTAAACTTGAAAAATCTTCTCTGAAACCGCAGGGCCCAGAGGTTTCATATTTGGTATGGTACATCCTATAGTGGTCCTTTACAAAGATTGTTCAAATGATGCCCCTGAAGTCAAAACTGGCCACGCCCAGGGGGTCACATGGTTTATATAGACTTAAATAGCAAAACGTCTTTAAAAATCTTCTCTGAAACTGCAAGGCCCAGAGGTTTCATATTTAGTATGTAACATTCTATAGTGGTCCTCTACAAAGAATGTTCAAATTATGCCTCTGGGATCAAAACTGGCCACGCCCAGGGGGTCACATGGTTTATATAGACTTAAATAGCAAAACGTCTTTAAAAACCTTCTTCTCTGAAACCGCAAGGCCCAGAGGTTTCGTATTTAGTATGTAACATCCTATAGTGGTTCTCTACAAAGATTGTTAAGTTATGCCCCATGGGTCAAAAATGACCACACCCCAGGGGTCACATGGTTTATATAGACTTAAATAGCAAAATGAGTTTAAAATTCTTCTCTGAAACCTCAAGGCCTAGAGGTTTCATATTTGGTATGTAACATCGTATCGTGGTCCTCTACAAATATTCTTCAATTTATGCCCCTGGGGTCAAAACTGTTCAAGCCCTGGGGTGACATGGTTGACATAGACTTAAATACCAAAATGACTTAAAACCTTCTCCTCAGAAAGGGCAAGACCCACAGCTTTCCTGTATTTGGTACGTAACATTGCATAGTGGTCCTCTCCAAAGATTGTTTAAATTATGCCCCTGGGGTCAAATCTGGCCACACCCCGAGGGGTCACATGGTTTATATAGACTTAAATAGCAAAATTACTTTAACAATCTTTACATGAAACTGCAAGGCCCAGAGGTTTGTTCAAGATTGTTCAAATTATGCCCCTGGGATACAAATAAGCCACGCATCAGGGATGCAAATTCCTATTGGGTTACAAGGTCTCATGTGAGGGCCCTCAGGACCCTCTTGTTCATTATACCCCCACAAACGAAGTTTGGGGGGGGGGGTATATAGGAGTGAGCTTGTCGATTCGTCAGGCGGTCTGTTGGATTTTTGGTTTCCGGACGATAACTCAAGAAGGGCTTGATATATTCAAAAAAGGTTGGTACACATGTGTAACATCATGAAATAAAGGTCAAGTTCGCCTTTGGTTGCAAACCACTAAATTTTGACAGAGTTATGGCCCCTTTTCGACTTAAATTCCCTTAAAACATGGTTTTCTGACGATTACTCAACAATGGTTTGACATATTCAAATAATTATTGGTATACATATGTAGCATCATAAAATACGGGTCCGACTTTGGTTACAAATCACTAAATCTTGACAGAGTGATGACCCTTTTTTGACTTAAATTCCCTAAAAAACATGGTTTCCTGATGATAACTCAACAACGGCTTGACATCTTTAAATAATTATGGGTACACATATGTAGTATCATAAAATACAGGTCAAGTTCGCCTATGGTTACAAACCACTAAATTTTGAGGCGGCGTCAACTTTTCGTTTCCGAGAACAAATTGAGCTATTGAAATGAAACTTCATACATAGATACGTTATATCAAGACCTCGCTTGGGATTGCATATTGAGTGGGTGGGGTCAAGGTCACTGTTACTAAAAATTGAAAAACGGTCTCCGCTCAATGACTTGATAATACGTTAAGATATTTTAATGAATTTTCATATAGATACCTTATTGCGAGGCCTTGCTTGGGATTGCATATGGGGTGGGTGGGGTCAAGGTCACCATTACTAAAAATAGAAAAACAGTTTCCGCTCAATAATTTGAGAACGCATCAAGATATTTTAATGAAATTTCATACATAGATGCCTTATATTGAGACCTCGCCTGGGATTGCATATAGGATGGGTGGGGTCAAGGTCAAGGTCACCATTACTAAAAATAGAAAAACGGTGTCCGCTCAATAATTTGAGAACGCATTGAGATATTGTAAAGAAACTTCATACATAGATACATTATATTGAGATTTCCCCTGGGATTGCATATGGGGTGGGTGGGATGAAAGTCAAGGTCACCGTAACTAAAAATAGAAACACGGTTTCCACTCAGTAACTTGAGAATGCATTGAGATATTTTAATGAAACTTCATACATAGATACCTTATATCGAGACCTCGCTTGGGATTGCATATGGGATGGATGGGGTTAAGGTCACCATTACTAAAAATAGAAAAACTCGTTCCGCTCAATAAATTGAGAATGCATTGAGATATTTTAATGTAACTTCGTACATAGATACCTCATATTGAGACCTTGCTTGGGATTGCATATGGGGTGGGTGTGGTCAAGGTCACCATTTTTAAAAATATACAAACAGTTTCCGCTCAATACCTAGAGAACGAATTGAGATATTTTAATGAAACTTCATATGTAGATACCTTATATCTAGACCTCTTGTGATTGCATATGGGGTGGGTGGAGTTACGGTCACCTTTTCTAAAAATAACTTAAGAACTGAATAACTTAATAACTTGTTTAGATATTTTAATGAAACTTCATATGTAGATACCTTCTATTGAGTCCTCGCTTTGGATTGCAATGTCATAACCACCATTTCCTAGCCATAGATATATGACCTTCACCTTGCACCCAGAACTTTCTTTCATTATAGTGCTGACTTTTGTGCATTTTGTTAGAAACATTTGTTTTTTGTAGAATATCGTGGAATTTCCACGTTTCTTGTTAAATTATTTTTGGTACACATGTGTAACATCATAAAATACAGATTATGTTCAACTGTGGTTACAAACTACTAAATGTTTACAGAGTTATGGCTCCTGTTCCAATTACATTTTTCCAAATACACTGTTAAACATTCACAAATAAAGTATTTGTGACAAGGCCATATTCTGGGGGTATATCCGTCACTCGCGTGACAATTCTAGTTGCTCTTCACTTTAAATCTATTGTCAATTGATATTTTTCCTTATTTGCATGGATTCGGTCCATTTATATTGTAGCATCTATATTAGTGTTTTCGAATATCGATCGTATTGGTAACATTAAGTTCACTATTGCTGCCATAAATTTATAAGTGTACTGTACCAATAACTTCATTTCATTTGCATACATGTACATGTACTAGCATACAAGATTGATGTAATACAACAGTTATTGTTGTGATTGATGTTATTTGAACCGCTTCAAATACTTACATACGGTACTTGTTATAATTATTGATAGCTTAACTATATTTTGTTTTCAGTTATGATTGCATTGTTAGCTTAACAATATTTTGTTTGCAGTAACGATCGCATTGTTTTTTTTTTAGCTCGCCTGAGCACGAAGTGTTCGGTGAACTATTGGTATAGGGGACCTCTCCTGCGTCGTCCGTATGCCGTCAACATTTGTTCGTTCTTACGATTGAGACTTCACTTTTTATCCAAACTTGCACAGTTTGTATATGACCATAAAATCTCGAACGCTATCGATAATGGGCCAGATCAGACCAGGAACAGTAGAGTTATTGCTCTTTCTATGGAAAAATGCAAAACATTGATTATGATTCAAATAGAGACTTCACTTTTTATGCAATCTGGACCAAACCTCTACAGTTGGTGTATGACCATACGACCCTTGTCACAGTCAAATATTGACCAGATTGGACCAGAAACACCAGGGTTATTTACCTTGTTGATATAAATTGCTACAAAACTGCACCTGGTGCAGAATAGAGTCTTTTTTTTAATCAGTCAACCAAACTTGCACCGTTTGTTTAACACTATAAGATCTCAGACGTTATCAAATATTGGCCCGCTCGGACTAAAATTTGTGAAAAAAAAGCAATAATTAACAGTGTTTATATAAACACTTCATGTTAATGTAATCCTCATCACACTTTCACATTGTGCATGGCCATCTCAGACATTCTTAATTAAACATCCAGATTAGAGCAGAAATACTGGAACTATAGTCCTTGTTTCATAATAAAATGCAAACCATTACTTCCATTACTTTAACCAAGCAAAAGTTTTAATCCTGAACTACTCTCTGTAGGCTATTTGCCTTGCACTCTAAGGGAGACAACTTCCTTATAAACTTGCTGAGCAGTTCATGGGAGATAACTTACTTTAAGAACAGGTGCTATTCTCTGGACAAATTAAATTCACCACCACCACCATAACCAGCTCCCCACACAGACGTAGGTCACTGCATAAACGGCTGTAACTAGACACTCCACTGACCTTTGTGCAGTGAAAATTCATTCATGTTCATTTTTATTTTGTGTCTACATTTGTGGGGAGCATTCACTAAAATGAAGTTGTAAATACTGTTAATTTCCATGATATTCAGTTTGAGTATCATTAATAGTAAGACAACATTTATGATCAACTTTCATTCGTTAAATACCAGCATGGTGCAAGTTACATATACATTCAATTTGTGGGAAATTATGACTGATACAGGGGAATAAATACAGGAGTGACAAGGGACACTCCTGGCCAATAAATTGTTGTGTATAAATGACAAAATAGCTTACATACTTTCTTTTGTTTCTACATTTACCACAGTGTCATTTACTTAATGAAAACATACCAGAACCGACTGTATAGAAAACTAATATGAGAACCATAAGCGAAAAGAAAACACCAGCAACACCAAGACATGATAGCTTGTAACACTGCAAGACGCAATAAATCTAGGCAACCCATCTAACCCTATTGGCGAATAAACATTTTATTCTTGTGGTTTCTTCACAAAAATATCTGATTGCAAGATTCATAAAATAGACCTGTGTGTGGATACTTACTTGAGCATGACTTTTATTGTTTGTTTTTGATATGCAAGGGTTACAAGCCAAGGAGTTAAATAAATATGGAAGTTAATCAGCTGGACAAATGATTTTCGACCCTTATGGCACACAAGTCATGCTTAATAACATTTCTTCAAACCTGTCTTCGCCTTTGCGTGGTTACTCAGGTGAGCCCTTTGGGACATCATGGCACTCTTTTTATGAATATTAAATTATGTAGTATTGTTTACACGTCTTTGACGAATATGAACACACATTGTTTTAAGTACTGAACTTTAATATGAACAAAAAAAGATTTAAGAACTATAACTTACATATCAAACAATTAAATGAAGAAAACAAGGGGCAACCATGTGTGATAGACATTTTTTGCATTCTTACATGTTAAGGAAAATGTTAATGGGGATTAGAAAAAAAAACGAACTTTGTTATCGCTTTTTCGTATTTTTAAATTGTAATTATACTTAATAACCATGGTAACATAGCTGCAAGGATACTTTATAAATATGTAATGCATTTGTTTTATTATATTTGCGTCTGTAATAAGAATACATGTAAATGATTGTATGAGTGAATTTCTTAGCTTTAGTCTGTTTCATTTTATAACTTTTTTTATAAGCAAGCGTCAATAAGCGTTATTGGAATGCATAGGTTTCACTCGCCGGTCCCGAAAAGTACGAAATTAATCAGAGTTCATCCTAATATTTAAATATTAAAATGTGGCCAATGAAAACAGTTGCGTTTCAAAAATATAGTTCATCCTTTTTTTTCCCATATTATCTTATTTGTTCATCATATACATGTAAAGAACTTTACTGGGACCATACTGAGATGCGTGATCTTGTATGGCATGACACTTTGCTTACTTATTGTTTATAAATGCTTTGCGAGTGACAATAAAATTAGGTGAAACATTTGCTGTTTATTTCTTTATCGATGTCGTGTAAAGCATATATATTTTGAGCACGAGTCTTGCTACATATAAGTGTACCCAGGGAACAAGTAAAGTTCTAGAGGGTAAACGCATATGTCTTACTCATGACTTTGAGAGTTGTTTTAAGCGAACTTTTCCGTACTTTTTATTAGTCATTATTTAATTATATTCTGAGGTTACGTTATAAAATATATGTAAATACTTGCTAATTTAAGTCGCCTAAGTGTAATTACTCTGTGATTAAAATATTACAAATAATTTCTATAACGTTTGGAATGAAAACTGCCATGACAACTTCCAGTGTATCGACATCCTGCATATTTCCTTTTATATTGTGTTTATGTATTTTGCTAGGTGTTGTTAAGGTCACAAATAAGGTCGAACTATCATGACATGGTAAAATTACAACTAAGACAACTGTGGGTCAAAATTGACATTCAATATGCTATGAAAGTGTAACATAATACAGAAGTGAAATTTGAGCTAATGTAAAACAGATCTGAGATTCAATATATGGCAATATATGCCTGGGCAGCTACATGTGTAAAAACCTCCCTTAAGCGCATTAAGTATAGAGGTTAAATACATTAAAAAGAAAACAATCAATACATGATAAGACGGCTAAGAAATCACGACAATCATTACATGACTGGACGCCTAACGAGAACTAGAACAATGTGTATGGCTATCTCGGGATGAGTAGGGTAGGTAATAAATTGATGACCAAAATTGCGAAGCAGCTGCCTACGCCAAAAATCAGTATGTGAATAGTTGGGAAGACCAGTGATTGATTGTCTAGTATCGATTACGTGATACAAGTAGTTTTTTTCATTAATTAGTCCAATCTCATAACAGAGTTGTCGTTCGTTGCTCTCACCCTATACCTCTGTAATGGGCTCAATGTCAAGAATCTTGTCAAAGCGGAAAAAGGTATTGAACGCATGTTAAGGTTGAATTTTAGGACCACAAGCATTGAAATAATGAATACGTGTTTTTTTTTAAATTATCATTAATGTTTAAAAACATAATAGTTTTGATTCCTATTATGTGAGCTATTATCTTGCCCATGTAAGCAGATGGAATCAGTTTGCAGATGTAAACAAAATAATAGGATGGTATTGTGCTTTGCGTTTGAATATTATGATCATGTGACTAAAGCCACGTGCATGAGTTGGACTCCTTTCCGAGCCAACTACTGAGGTGAATGGAATGTAGCCGGTGTACAAGAGATTGGGATTAGTCCAGAACAAAGGAAGTACTTAAATAAATTCCGTCACATGGAGAAAAACTCGTACTATGAAAGTACATACAAGTATAAAAGTTTTATAGTAGGGCGATTTCGAGAGATTGAATCGCGTGACCTACTTTTTCCTTTGCAGACTCCAAAGCAAATAACAATCGATACACCCAAATTTATACGTTCCATCGTCTATTTTGGCCCGTTCAGGATTAGTCGACACGTGAACTGTAAAACATATTATTGCGTTTGCATTGAGTAGTTTGCATGCAAATCTATATATCTACCAAAGTGTTTATAGTTGGGAGTATAAAAATGAGCAGTTCGATTTGTATTGTGTTAAAATGGCATGGCAGAAATTCAATTTCATTCAAAAAAATTGTCTTCTCTGTCAGGAAATACACTATATTTCTAGCCAACAGTCTTTCTTTGCTATTAGATATTTATATTATTGAGACGGGGTTTTAAAGGCTTAGTTTACGGAATGCCTTGCGTCTCTGTGGGGTATACCACTCTGTGTATTGGTCCACCATAAAATACTTTTCATTATCTGCAATATTTTCTCTCAGCTGACTTAGCAATGGCAAACTGCGCTGTTTCTTCTGCAGCAGTGTATTGATATAAGCTAATTAGGGTAGCCACACTGTGACCACAGTAGGGTGCCAATATACAGGGGTACAATACCCGATATTTTTAGCTCACCTGAGCACTAAGTGCTCATGGTGAGCTTTTGTGATCGCCCGTTGTCCGTCGTGCGTGAGTGCGTGTGTTCGCCGTCAACTGTTCATTAAACAACATCTCCTCCTAAACCGCTTGGCAGATTTTCATAAAACTTCACAGAAATGACCCTTGGGTGGACCTCTTTCAAAGTTGTTCAAATCTTTCCGGTCCGCTGCATATGTAGGTCACCAGAGCTAAAAATAGCTTTAAAAAGTGAAAACTTAAAAAAATCTATGAAACCGCAAAGCTCAGAGCTTTCATATTTGATATGTGACATCCTCTAGTGGTCCTCTACAAAGATTGTTCAAATGATGCCCCTGGGGTCAAAACTGGCCCGGCCCCGGGGGTCACATGGTTTATATAGACTTATATAGCAAATGACTTTAAAAATCTTCTCCTCTGAAACTGCAAGGTCTAGAGGTATCGTATTTGGTATGTAACATTGTATAGAGGTCCTCTACAAAGTTTGTTCAAATAATGCCCCTGGGGTCAAAATTGGCCACGCCCCGGGGGTCTCATGGTTTATATAGAATATATAGCAAAATGACTTTAAAAATCTCCTCTGAAACCACAAGGCCCAGAGGTTTCATATTTGGTACGTAACATCCTTTAGTGGTCCTTTACAAAGTTTGTTCAAATTATGCCCCTGGGGTCAAAACGGGCCGCCCCCCGGGGGTCACATGGTTTATATAGAATATATAGCAAAATGACTTTAAAACTCTTCTCCTCTGAAACCACAAGGCCCAGATGTTTCATATTTGGTATGTAACATCCTATAGTGGTCCTCTACAAAGATTGTTCAAATTATGCCCCTGGGGTCAAAACTGGCCACGCCCCAGGGGTCTCATGGTTTATATAGAATATATAGCAAAATGACTTTTAAAATCTTCTCTGAAATTGCAAGGCCCAGAGGTTTCATATTTGGTATGTAACATCCTTTAGTGGTCCTTTACGAAGTTTGTTCAAATTATGCACCTGGGGTCAAAACGGGCCACAACCTGGGGGCCACATGGTTTATATAGAATATATAGCAAAATGAGTTTTAAAATCTCCTCCTCTGAAACCACAAGGCCCAGAGGTTTCATATTTGGTATGTAACATCCTATAGTGGTCCTCTACAAAGATTGTTCAAATTATGCCCCTGGGGTCAAAACTGGCCACGCGCCGGGGGTCACATGGTTTAAATAAACCTATATAGCAAAATGTCGTAAAATCTTCTCTGAAACCGCAAGGCCCAGAGGTTTTGTATTTGGTATTTAACATCCTATAGTGGTACTCTACAAAGATTTTCAAATTATGCCCCATGGGTCAAAACATACCACACCCCATTGGTCACATGATTAATATAGATTTAAATAGCAAAATGACTTTGAAATTCTTCTCCTCTGAAACCGCAAGGCCTAGAGGT
This sequence comes from Congeria kusceri, assembly GCA_027627225.1. Classification (NCBI taxonomy): domain Eukaryota; kingdom Metazoa; phylum Mollusca; class Bivalvia; order Myida; family Dreissenidae; genus Congeria; species Congeria kusceri. The sequence goes on from CM051030.1 coordinate 39,208,471, forward strand.
TTCATATTTGGTATGTAACATCCTATAGTGGTCCTCTACAGATACTGTTCAAATTATGCCCCTGGGGTCAAAACTGGTCACGCCCGGGGGTTATAAATGATTTATATAGACTTAACTAGCAAAATGACTTTAAAAATCTTCTCTGAAACGGCAAGGCCCACAGCTTTCCTATATTTGTAACTTAACATTGCATAGTGGTCCAAAGATTGTTCAAATTATGCCCCAGGGGTCAAATCTGGCCACCCCCCGAGGGGTCACATGGTTTATATAGACTTAAATAGCAAAATGACTTAAAAATCTTTACCTGAAACCGCAAGGCCCACAGCTTTCCTATATTTGGTATGTAACATTGCATAATGGTCCTCTCCAAAGATTTTTCGAATTATGCCCCTGAGGTCAAATCTGGCCACCCCCTGAGGGGTCACATGGTTTATATACACTTAAATAGCAAAATGACTTAAAAAATCTTTACCTGAAACCGCAAGGCCCAGATGTTTGTTCAAGCTTGTTCAACTTATGCCCCTGGGATAAAAATAAGGTTACAAGGTCTCAGGTGAGCGTCCTAGGGCCCTCAGGGGCCCTCTTGTTTGTTTTAGGGGGGGGGTCATATAAAGAAGGATTAAACTAGGCCTTTAAGGATCACAACACCACAATACACATATCGGGTTTCGTCCATTTTTTTTCAACATTTTCTATACGAAATCTGTTCTGGTTTTATAGCATTCTGGGTAATAAATTAAAAGATGGTCTCCGCCTTTGAATTCACACAGGATATTACATACGCTGCCAGCGTTTTGATTTGGTCATGTTATGTATTTACATCGCAGAGCTTTCTCTCGCTAGCTCATACATAGTTCCATACCATACTAAGTCTAAAGCTTCCCTACTACCAAACAACACTTCTCTGTCGCAGTTCGTATCTAGCCGACTTACAGCATATGACTAACAGAGATATGCTTGTACGGTTCTCCCACGAATCCAAATATTTCTTTCTTGATCTGCGAAGTTGAAAATTTTATGTTTTCGTAATCAAGTAGTGATCGTTCACGATACTTGTAAAGTGGAAGGTTGCTTTGAAGGCATTGTTAAATCCTTCTTCATTTGACCCCCCCCCCCCCCCAATTCTGGTGTATTGCACTCCTGCGTATTGGCACCTTGATGTGGTCACAGTGTAGCAACCCTTATCAACTGAGATTCGTACACTGTTGCAATTGAAACGGTGCACTCAGCCATTACCCAGTCAGCAGAGATAAAAGACTGCAGATAAATGATAAGAGGTTTTATGGTGGGCCTATACACAGAGTGCATTACCCCTATGGACATTCCTTAAACTAGGCCTTTAGGGCACATGTTTACGTTATCAGCAAACCCCCATTTTATACATCGCGTTTCTAAATAAATTTATTAAATGAATTGTATTATATGTAACAAAACATAAAGTCATATCATAGTCGAATTAATTTTATATTTATAGATACAGTAAATTCATTATCTTACATATGCAAACAATAGAATTTAACCAATAATTTAATTATCTACTATTTTACCTGTATAAATGTGTGATTTAATTATAACTTGGGATTCACTGTATTACATTGTTTAATGTTTATAAAAATGTTATGGTAAGTGAACAGGTCGCTTTATGAGTTAATACGTTGCTATTTAAAAGTAATCGTGTGCACATTAATATGTTAGTCTGACGTCAACCAATCCATGGCCGAATACGTAATGACAATTCACTCAATCAAACGTATTTCGTTTAAGTATCACATGATCTTTTAGTGATCTTAATCTCGCTAACTGCACATCGAATAAACATACTGACTAACCTGTCTGAACGTACATGCATATATTTCGGATTTTCTGACGTTTTGTTTACTATTTAATGAAATACAGTTATTCAGTTATTTTAAATAATCATGTGGTTTACCACAACACTTACGGTGTAACCTTACGTTAATAAAAAAATTTAGCCTTACTGAAAATTAATAAATTATATCAAATGTTCTTATTTCCCATAGCCTTCAGTTTCCATTCCAAGGCGTCATTGCAAGAGTATTGTTAAAGAAAGGAGAACAAAACGCAGCCACTACACTCAAGCATGCTATTTACAAAAATGGACATCTTAAAAACTTTCCAACATACCTCAAGCATGTGTTATTCAACTTAATGTTGAAAGTAAAACATTGAGCCATTGCTTTTAAATTATTGAGTTTTAGTTTGTAGTTATGATTAGTTTGATTGTCTGAGACTATGCTGCATTACATTATTTCAGTGAAGAAAATTTTAGGTACATATAATTATATTATATGCATTGAATGGACAATGGTATTTGATTAAAGAACTTAGGATTGCAATTATGTACATTAATATGGTTTCATTATTTACTAGAAATATGTAAATGTTTATTGTAGAGTGTAAGTTAACAAACATAAGAACTTATGTGTGAATTAACTGTGCTTTTGTTCGTTTGATTTTAAATTATAAATCAAATAAAAGTTAGAATAAGTATGATTTAAATGTATTTATTATATGTATATCCAATGATAATATCGCTAAGTTGTCATATGCATTATACATACAAAGATTTTTGTCAAATTGTACAGTTATATCACTATCTTAGGCTTGACATGTAGTTCATGAGCTCTTTTTTGATGGCAATATCAATAAATTAAAAAAATTAATTGTAATTTCCTTTCTTTGTAATTTCCAATTGAAAATCTTAAAACCTGTTGTGTATATGGTATGTATATTAATACTGGGAATGATGAAATAAAACAAGTACTCTTGTATAACATAACATTTTATTTTATCTAAATTTAACAATCAATTTCAAGATCCTTTAAATCGTCAGTGCAGTTGGCTGGCCATGCACACAAATGAATCCAGTTTGTTTACACTTCATCTGTAATTCCTCTGCACATGTCAGGTTATGCAATGTTAAATAATGTCTGAAAACAATATGCACTGCGTATCACCTTTAAAATCGATTATGATGAAAAAATACATTAGATCTAGTAGGAATCAGTTACTAACTGAATCAGCAGCCTGAAAAGAAATATAACAATCATAAAAATGCACATGAATAATACAGTACCGGTAAGTTTAATTTGCATTTACTACCGTGCACTATCACAACTGTATCTATATATATTGTTTATTAATTCTACATGAAAATGTATATGGGGATGCAATACACAGTTACTTTAGCTGCAATACTTTCTTATGTTTAATACAAACTCTTACAATAATGTGATTGAGCTTTTGAGCATTATATTAAATCAAGTAACTATCAATAAGCATTAGCTGTATACAACTGTACTAATTCCTTAACATTGATCCGAATATCCAAAATTCACTTCAAATTAATTTGTTTGTGCTTAATAAAAAAAAACTGCAAATGATACTGATATGACAAGAATACCAATAAGGAGACAAAACGAGGGTTTAATGAAATTCGGAACGTCATAACAAAGAAAACCAAAAGAAGTACTTGATTTTCGGGCTCGTTTAAAATTGCCTATACTGTAGAACATAACGTACGTTTGCCATCTTGAATTAACCTGTGTTACAATAGGAGATTTGGGTGATGCCTGACCTTTACTACCAAGTAAGTAAAGATCGGGTACCAGAATAGATTATATGTCTCTTCGGTGTTTAGTTTGACTGCACAAATTAATTAAGTTTTACTTTCGTTTCCAGTTGTGTTATGTTTTCAAGCTCCGCCATGAAACGTCGCAACGAGTTTAGTGATGATGAAGCAGAGGATAATGAAGCAGAGGAGTGGTTTGTTCTTAATTTCTTACGATATATTGTCAAAGTAGCAATTTATCATGGAATGTACATGTTTAAATTGCGTTCTGTATTAACTTCCTTTGGCCTCACGAAAGTAGTGATAATTTACCTACTTTGTACATATGCCATACGTGCCACGAATAGTCCGTTTTTTCTAAACTGTCAAAACTTTACTAATTTCGCGGTGGTAGAATGCGTTATTTATCCTCGACCAGCATTTGTGATTTACCGAAAATAATACCTGTGGTGTATGATATTTAAAGGAGTGTGTTCAATAGAGCAAAAATTTATACCTATACAATATCAGAGAGTGAAACGATTAGTGGTATATTGCTCGTTTCCCCGACTTAAGTTTTTCTGGTTCGAGTCCCGTCATTAACATTTGTTTGAAGGAATAGGTATTATTTTAAATGTTAATTTGCAGTTTTAATAAGCATTGGATTTTATATTTACAGATATTTATTATGTCAATTTTCTTCTATATTTGTTCTTTAGTTTTTGTTTTATTGATATAAATAATTCATAACATAAAATTTAAAAACAAAATCAGATAAGCGCTTCTTCGTCTTCCGTGTCCGTCTCTGTGGTGTATTTAATATCATTTTATTCGTGGAAATCGTGATTTACTAGAAGCAATCGTGTTGAAACAATGTACAGTGATAAACAAGCTTGCGTTAGATAAAGAAATAAAAAGTATACCTCTCTGGGATTCGAACCCGGACAGTTCGGTTAACAACAGGTTGTTTTTCGATTTAAACCACTCGGGCATTCCGCCTGTTGTTCTGTGCAGAATTGCTTATGCAATTAACATCATGTATTTTGCATATCATAAAGGCTAATCATTACCCGTAAACACGACGGAAACTGCGACGAAAGTCTCTGTTTTATGGATTCAATAAAATTGACATTCATTTTAAGCCACAAACAGTTCAATTATTTTACTCAATATTTTATTTCATTTGTGCATTGAACCTGGTCTGGCAATGATGGATTCTGTTGTAGTTTAATGTTTCTGTGCTTGGCATTGAAAGTATTAACAACACAATATAAATACTGGGTGGAAAATTGGCCTTTGAAATAAAGAAAATGATAATTCGCCATTCAGTATGTTAAAAAAATGTATGTAAAATCCAGGTACCTTTAAAAACTTGTTCTCATGACGCAGGGATAGTATAAAACAACGAATTCAGACCATAACACATTAAATGAAAAACAAAATTACTTCAGTGCATCAGTTTATAGCCACTCTCAAGGTTTTGTTTTATCCAAACTCAGTATTGAACCATATTATTGATATATAATGACGCATACCCATATTATGGACAGACTCTCAATAAATATCTTCGATTTCTGATTTTTGTTCTTCAAAATTAACGTCAATCTTCAATATAGCCCACACACGTCAATAAAGTGTTCAATTGCATGCATTGACCATTTTATTGAAAGTGTATGGGCCCATTCAAGGTAAAATCTCTGGACAAAACAACTGGGTCAGTTAACGACAGGATTTACTTTTGGTAACGATTCACTACAAAACGAAACCATCATACAATTCCGAAAAGAAACTTGCAATATGTAAAGGCCAGAAAATACGAACAGCCTTTACCAAACTTATATATATGCGCCTTTTGCTACCCAATAATAATAATTCTATCTATTTTTGATAATTATATTCATTCAATTCGTATTTTATATGAAAACGAAGGATAATGTATCTTTGAAGACCTCATAACAGTATTACATTAATCAAATATTCAAAACTGGTGACGATATAAAATGACAGTTTATAATAAAACATTAAATTTATTATTAATTTACTGATAAATGATATTTTTTTAAATGATATATTTTTATTTCTTCATTTAGGCACTAAATTATATAGGACAGGATACACAAGCCCAATGCCAAATTGTGTTGGACTTTTGTTTACCCAACTACTGTGAACCGTATTAAAGACGGTGCACGGGCAACGCAGGTTATTTAGGCAAGAATATAGCCGTGAACTATTCGATTTAGTAAACGGCTATTCTTGCCTGTGATTGGCCCGCTTAAAGCAACTGTGGTCTAAATATAAACATTGCACATTGAGACGTGACCATGTTCTAGATTAATGGTTTACCCCGAAAACAGGTAAATCATATAAACGGGAGGTAACTTCAATGAAATAAAAACTCGCTGCAATGCAACGTAACCAAAATCTAAAGCGCATACCACTCGGCCATTCTTTTTTTTTTAAATAGTTGTATGTTTATCATTATAAATAGCACATGTATATTTGAAATGAATGGCAAATTAAACTGACACTAAACATTGCAATAGCATTGATACCCCTATCAAATTAACTAGGCTGATCGTTAGCGTCTCAGAGGTCGCTGTCGGACTAAAATGTCCTCATGTTTCATTTAGAATATCGTGCTATTCGCCGATAGTTAACGGTGAATATCCGGAATTAATCCGTGTCGCCATGATAATCAGCAAATAAATAAAGCTTATTGGCCGGTTGTTCAGCTAAACCGTTTGAGACGAATCGAGTTGCTCACCTTTTCGAAGTTAAGCGCTTACTTGATCGAAGGATCAATCCGTTTGCTCAGATTAAAGTGTTTGTATGTTTGTGTGATCCAAGTATATATTCGGTCTAATGCTAAATATAAATTGGTTTATGTGTCCCAAAGCCTTTAAAAAAAATTGCGTAACATTTTAGTGTTGATTCTTATAGTGTTCTTACCTTAATTTATTTTTGAAATATAAAAATAAATATTAATTTTTTGCAGTAATTTATTGCAGACATTATTTGATATACAATTGTTACATTCACCCTGCTAGTTTAATTATTGCTGTCTGACAATTATCAAATACTCAAGTGTCTGTATAATCCGAAGAATGTTCGTTATATAACAGACAATTCACGCAACAAAAGTAAGTGATTTTTATTTTAAGTACGATTACAATAGTAAAATAATATGTACAAGTATTTTGTTTTTTTCGCCTTCGTTATTGTTAGAAGTAACATAAAACATTTACAAACTTATAGAAGTTGATTATAAGTTTGTAGCTGTGCAATATTAAAACTGTATATAAAATCCAAATATTACTCGTGCCCTTTTTTAATAATAGTTTATTTTCTGGGAATAAATCTATTGTTCGACTATCTGCATGCAGTATTTACCGTATTAGTTTGCAAATATTGCCGTTTTTAAGGCCAAACAATTTGATAAGTGGTAATTTCGTATATACGTGCAATTTTGTTAAACTCATGTTTTGTTAAACACGCCGATGAAATAATTTTTAAAATGATTAGTCAGTATTTGGACACCTGTCAGTTGATGTAATATGACCTGTTTCGTTTATATACATAATATTTAATAGAAGGTATTTGTTTTGATTGAAAGCAAATCTTCGCTACTTAAATATGGGTTGGCATGTAAGAAACAACACAGTACTATGTGTACCTTAATTTTTTTTTCACTCAGTACTAAACAAAGCGAATATAACGCATGGCTATGATCAACTTGTATAAAGTTATTTTACCTTTGATTTTTCTTAAAATAATATGTTACACAACTACCACTACTTCTACTACTACTACTACTACTACTACTACTACTACTACTACTGCTACTACTACTACTAGTACTACTACTACTACTACTACTACTACTACTACTACTACTACTACAACTATTACTACTACTACTACTACTACTACTACTACTACTACTACTACTACTACTACTACTACTACTACCCCTAATACTAATACTACTAATACTATTACTACTACCATAATAATAATAATAATTTGGATGATCATGATGCTGATGATAAAACTTACTTTTTAAGGTTTTTATATTGGAATCGTGTTGCTACAAGATATGACAATGACCGTGCTGGAGCCAATCAAGATGATGATGAAAGATCTTGTGCTAAAATAGAAGAACAATTGTTAAATCTAAGAAAAAGGTTTGTTAAGCGTTTTATTGGTATGGTTGCAATAATTCAATTCTCAATTTTAGAAAGTTATCTTTAATTATTGATGAAATCTCTGCAAAGATTGTTTATATAATGCCCCTGGGTAAAAAGTGGCCATGCCCCGGGAGTCAAATACTCTATACAGACTTAAACAGCAAAATGACTTTAAAAATCTCCTATGAAACCGCAAAGCCCAAAGCTTTCGTATTTGGAATGTAACGTCGTATAGTGGTCTTCTACAAAGATTGTTAAAATTATGCCCCTAGGGTAAAATTGGCCATGACTTATATGGCAAGTGGGCTTTAAAATTATTCTTCTCTGAAATCGCAAGGCCCAGAGTTTTCATAATTTGGGGTGAGTCATTGTATTGTGGTCACCTACAAAGATTTTTAAAAGTGTGCTCCTGGGGTGAAAAGAAGCAACGCCCATGGGGTCACACGTTTTTTGTAGAATTATATGATAAGTGGACTTTAAAAATCTTTTAAAACTGCAAAGCCCAGAGGTTTATTTTTTGGCATGTAACATGCTATAGCAGTCCTCTACAAAGTTTTTTTTTAAATTATTTACCTGGGGTCAAAACTGGCCACGCTTCAGCCGTCACATGGTATATATGGACTTAACTAGCAAAAGGATTTTAAAAATGTCCTCGTGTGAAACTGCGAGGCCCAGATTTTCATACTCAGGTCAGAGCTATAGGGCCACATGGCCCTCTTGTTATCATGTAAATGTCCTGTTATCAGTAATACTACATCATCGTTTACTAAGATTTTATTTGTTTAATTAGTTGTTATACCTTGTAGTTGTTTGTTTCAGTGTTGCAAGTTTTTTTTTCAGATATTCTTCAGTGGAAGAAAAAATACAAATGATGCAATTCATCATCAGGGTGTTATGTTGTTTTTGTATAATCTTATGCGGATTTGCAATGTATACATGGAACAATGGAATTGGATACAAACACAAGACGGCTTATCTGTGCAAGATCTGAAAAATAACGACGTTGAAAAAGAACTGCGTTCGAAAGAAGATAACATTAAAGACTTTCAAACTTTTAGAGCAGATATTTGGAGGAGAATTGAAAGTCACTTACATTCTGAACATGATACTCTGAAGCAGGAGTGCAGAAGTACAGCTGACCATGTTAAAATGACAATTGGTTCCTTTGAAGATAAGATTGGAAACATTGGAGCATCGACTGAAGATGCAAAACAGCAAGTGAAAGAAATAGATGCAGCAAGACTAGAAACCGAAAAATTGCTACATAAGACCAGAGAGATTCAAGAAATAATACAACAAAACACTATTAACAAAGGTAGATATGACAATTTCCATAACATCATTTTAAGCTATATTATGTTCAATATAAGACAGTTAATGTTAATTACAATTAAATATTACAATAGTATGGAATCAAACGTAAATTAATGCCTTTATTAAACCTTAACAAAACTTATCATAGTTCTAATTACTATTTATTAGGTGTTTTAATTGTTGGTAATTACTTATGTTTGAAATAAGTCTGCTTTTTGTAATTATGTTTAAGCTAAATAACAACGCTGTTTTTATGAGGGATGTTTCAGTGGTGGTCCTTGGCAACTTTAAATATTGGTCAATATTTCATTTTAATACATTAAATTTTATTGTTGCCATAGCAATAAAATGTTATATAAAGGTTCTTCCACTTTAAACAATTCACTTTTTCCCATACCTGTAAATAGTTATTTAACTATTTGTGAAGAAAGTATCAAATATTCATGGAATATAATGCCCATATTTATATATCGTTGCAGATGCCATGATTGCTGTGCAGTTAATAATCCTCATTGGTGTGGCAGCACTAGCCATTTATGTGTGTGTGTGTGGTTCCGGGCATACAAGGAAATAAGGTCCAGCTAGTGTAAGTACAAGGGTATGATAAAATGCAATTTTGGAGAAACAATACAGGATCATGCACTTAAAATATGTTCAATAAATATGTTTTATTCAAAAACTAATATGCCCACCCCCCAACCTTCAAAGAAGCGGAGGGTATTGCTTTGCAAATGTATGTTCGTCGGTCTGTCAGTATGTCGGTAGACCATACCTTGTCAGTGCAATAAGTACTCGTACAGAACCCTAATGCGTAGGTTCTTCAAACTTGGTATGTAGGTTGGCTATGATATGGAAAGGATCGCTATTGATTTTGGGGTGCTTGGTTCAAAATAAGATGTGAAATTGACCAATACATGCAAACACTTGTCATGGCAATAACTACAGAACCGGTAGGCCTGGGTTCTTCATAATTGGTAGGTAGGTTGGACATGACTAGTAAAAGATCCCTATTGATTATTGGGTCCTTGGGTCAATGGTCAAGATCAAACTGACCAATAGTTGTAAATCCTTGTCCAGGCAATAACCAGGGAACCCTAGCCCTAGGTTCATACAATTTAGTATGTAGGTTAGTTGTGACAACAAGATCACTGTTGATGACTGGGTCATAGGACATTGATACCCCCCCCTGAATGAGACTGGTCACAGAAATGTTTCGGCAGTTAAATGTTCATCACAAATAAGTGTATTTAGTAAATAAATTACATGTAAATGTGCTTTGTTTAGTGCAAAAACATTGACTTGATCCGGCTGACGTCCATATAACAAAATTTGCCAGTTAATGAATTGTCTATTATTAGAGTCTGTAAACATTTATACTATTTATCCGATAAAGTAATAATTGATTTAAGGTGTTTAATCAAGCGATGGTATATCGATCTTATACTGACGCAGTAACGTTGAAGAGAGTTATCTAAATGTATTTTAGAACTTCTACAAGTCAGTTTGTAGTTCGAAACTTAATCAGGTTATACAAATGGTATTTGATTTTGCTGCATTTTCTTCAAAACTTGATTTATATTATTTTTTCTTCATCATTTTTTCAAGTTCTTATCAAAGATTTTATTCAACCAAGCAAGTATACATATGAAAATAGAAAATATTGTTTCACACCGACTGTGAAATAATGTAAACTTTGGGAGATACACTGCAATAAAGCGTCATGTAATCAACCTTTATTGCGTCTAGTTTCAGCGCTCAACATATACCAAGACGACTGTTATCTGAAATTAATAATTTGATTGAAAAGTATGGTTTACTACAGATAAAATTTCATGCATGATCTTAATACATGTATGTCATATTAACAACTGATATTAGTTCATTTAAATCACATGACATTAACTTAAATTCATACAAATAACAAATAACTGCAATGAAACAATATTCATTTACCAATTACTGTGTGGTTTTACCTTTTCCCTGTTTTACAGAATTAAAATTCATCAGAATATACCCTAAAAAAAATGTAATAATGAATATACCAAGGAAGCTTAGCACACTTAGAAAAGATACAAAAATATTAATAGAATGCAGAATATCAACTTACTGAACAATGCCAAAATTTATTTTTTTAGTATTCATAACACACGACCCGCTTGTTTCAGAGCCCTATTGTTTTCTGATGCTTTGGGCGACTTTCTAAAGGGAGTGAAAATAAAATCTATATTTAACCAGGAAAATTACTTCATATTTGACAAATGAAATGATGGTATATAGCCCTAACAACCGATCTAAATATACCTCTTCCCAAATTTGGAGACTGCTGACACACCATAGAATGGTATGTGAAATATGTTTTGCTATCAACAACAGAGAGGATGGCTATTGTTTGATCTGTCAAGCCCAATAAAGATAAACCAACATTCACACACACCTCAGACACTGCTGTAAGCAGAATACAATACCGTCAGGTCAACCGTAGTCTCGTAACAAATATTATAGCATAATATTGTCGATGTTACTCCTGCTCATGCAAGTGCCTTTTAATTTTTGATTTAACAACCAAACCTGAATTAAGCGAACATCACTTCCATTATATTCTTGTGCACCATATAGTAAATTTCGTTTAAGGAACATTATGATGTAAAAAGCTTGCACCGAGATTCGAACCCTAGTCGATTGGTTCATGGGTAGACACGCATAACACAACGCCATCGCCCCTTGCATAAAGCAAGCGATAACTGATACTATATTCAGTCCTTTTGACTTTGTATTCAGCTCATGAATATTCTTGCATAAATGTTAGGATCAGGTCAATGTTTTCGCACTGTAATGGCCCAATTTTTGAGAGGCATAACAAAACGAAGCCAATTGCATTGTAGACATGAATTCCCGTAGCTTTGTCTGTTATCAGACACTGCTTTTCCTGTTCCGCTCGTATAAAAATAAACGTTTTTAAGTGTATACCACTGGCTTAATTATACAATGACATGCTTTCAATCATTTTATCCAAATACAACATAATGTTCTCACCTGTAAAATATAGCTCGGCAAGGATGTAGGTACAGTTACAACGTATTTTTCAACAATTTATCTAAGAATGATAAAATTATCGTGCGGACACAAACATCAGAGCCCGTGACATTTGACCTATAAATGTGAACTTGACATTGGAGCTACGAACGGGGATCTTTCGTGCCACACATCGTCTCATGACGATAAACATTTCTACTAAGTTATTCCAACATCCTTTCAGAAATGACAGAGTTATTGACCGGACACAGAAACAGACCCAATTGTTTTGAGCTTTGATATCTTAGTATGACCTTGATCTTCGAGGTATGGACCTGGCACGCGACACATTGTCTTATGATGGTGAACATTTCTGCCACGTAATTTCAAAACCCATTCGAAATGAGTTATTGAACGAACACGAAACACAGACCCCATTTGTGACCTTTGATCTACAAGTGTGAACTTGACCTTAGAGGTACAGGCCTATGTCTTGCGCGCGACACATCGTCCTATGATGGTTAACATTTCAGCCAACTAATTTAATATTCCATCCAGAAATCAAAGAGTTATTGACCGAACACGAAAAAAGGACCAGATTTTGAGCTTTGACCTCTAAGTGTGATTGGACCTTGAAAGTATAGGCAAGGATCTTGCGCGCGACACCGTCTCATGATAGTGAACATTTCTGTCAAGTAATTTCAAAATTCATCCAGAAATGACAGAGTTATTGACCGGACACAAAAACAAACCCAATTGTTTCTAGTTTTGAACTCGAAGTATGACCTTGACCTTCAAGGTATGGACCTGGATCTTGCACGAGACACATTGTCTCATGATGGTGAACATGTCTGCCAAGTTATTTAAAAATCCCTCCAGAAATGAGAAGAGTTATTAACCGGACACGAAACACAGACCGCATTTGTGACATTGACCTGTAAGTGTGAATTTGACTTTAAAGGTACAGACATGGGTCTTGAGCGCGACACCTCGTCTCATAAAGGTGAACATTTTCACCAAGTAATTTAACATGGGACACGATAAACAAACCCAGTTTTTGAGCTTTGATGCTAAGTGTGACATTGACCTTGGAGGTATGAGTCTGGATCTTGCGCTGACACCGTCTCATGGTAGTGAACATTTTTGTCAAGTAATTTCAATATCCGTCCAGAAAAGCCAGAATTATTGACTGGACACGAAAACAGACCCAATTGTTTTGAGCTGTGAAATTGACCTTAGAAGTATGGACCTGGATCACATTGTCTTATTGACTGGACACGAAAAACAGACCCTATTTTTAGCTTTGACCTCTTAAGTGTGACCTGACCTTCGAGGTATGGACTTGGATTTTGCGCGCGACACATAGTCTCATGTTAGTGAACATTTTTGCCAAGTAATTTCACAATTCATCCCGAAATGACAGAGTTAGGCCATACACATTCGATTCTATGTTTAGCGTCCCCATGATAATTCAAAACCCTACAACAAGGCAGGAAAAAACAACGAGTCGATAAAAAACATTTTTCTTTCACAACCTATTCTTGGCAGTTTGACATGAACGCACGAACGACAGGGGTAATACTTAATGCCCCTTCACCATTCCTCGAATGGCGAGGGCTTAACAACTTGTGTGTTTTTTTACTTGTGATACTTGGAATTTCGAGATTGCTCTGGATCGTAAAGGGGCATACATGCTTTGCAAAAAAAATATTGTTCTTGTATTCGAATTTCATTCTGTTTATAGCCCCACTTTTTGAATAGGAATCGTGTGTGTTGGTCTGTCTATATTTCGTTTCCGTTCCATAACGTCTTAATGCCTGAAAAGACAATGTATTGCGTACAAATCCCATGATGGTCGGTCAAAGGTCACAATTCAAGGTCAAAGGTCAACTATTTTTGTTTCCACTTAATAACTTCTATTCTACATATATATATGTTGTTTTACAGGTGCATTGGTGATATTGTATGTGAACCACAGTGGATCCAGTCGTATTCAAGATCTTTACAGCAATGAGATATACTGTGTTATCAGGCGGCCCGAGTGGCAGCAACTAGAGCAGCGTAACCGGGTTATTATTACCTATGACTAGAGCAGCGTAACCGGTTTATTATTACCTATGACTAGAGCAGAGTAACCGGTTTATTAGTACCGATGACTAGAGCAGCGTAACCGGTGTATTAGTACCTATGACTAGAGCAGAGTAACCGGTTTATTAGTACCTATGACTAGAGCAGTGTAACCGGGTTATTAGTACCTATGACTGGCTAAATGACAATCAGAAGGCTGCCTTGACGCAAGCTGTCACAGAGACACTAAATGAACAATTCTTTAATGAATTTAATGGTCTTGCACAATGTTCTAACACGATATCTTGAATACTCCAACTGATTTGCAAGTGATCTTTTGCTATATAAAAAAACAAATTATTTGCATCTTACGCTGTTTTAAAATTAAATTAATATTTAATAAAATTTCTTTCAAATCTTTACACAGTGCCTAAGTTGCAAATACTTGATCAATTTGTTTTGCCTTTTTAAATTAGAGGTTTGGGGATAAACGATGCACTATGTACAGAGATTGGCTTAACTCATTTTGCAAAAGTAAAGTATTTATATCTATCGAGAGCTTTCTAGAACATCATTGATAATTAAAATTGCAGAAAGTGTGAATAGGTACTGGTTAAAATGCTTCATTTGAAAGAGCATTATTATGTTAAGCGTACCAAATTATATGTGTGTAGAAAATTATTTACTAGACCAATTACTGAACTAGCAAGTTACTATTATTTTTTAACTGTGTGTCAACACTAAATAATTCATCAACTGCAGGGATATAAAACAGGTTTTGTAAATTTGATTTTAACCATTTAAAAAATCAGTTTTAAAGTTGAGATTTGGCCACACGACTATGAAAGTTCTCACTCTTAAACTTAGTCTAAACTTACAATATTGACCAATAAGAATGCTTGTAACAGTTAAGCTTTGATTTCCATTGGTTTAATATTTAAAATTACGACTAAGATTACATTTAAGATTGGTCGTAGTCATGGGACTTGACCTTTGTAATTTGAGAGCTTCTTCGCATATGTTAGAAATAGAATCAAGTTGACGGCATACAGCTGAACATAATTATGAACTCATCAAAGAACATTCCAACATCGCAATGTTCAAAACGATGAGTACCATTTTGTCTAAGAATAATAAGAATTATAATGATGATAATAATAATAGATCACTGTATATTAACCGTTATTACTATTACAGATCAAATGAATCAAACTTTATCAAATTAATGTAAATATTAATGGAAACTTACATATATATGTCCATAAAGCCTTTGTTCAAAAATCGTATACAAATGTTAATATTAAATGTATTCGGTTCACACTTGACCTCTCGCTCTCAATGTTGGTTGGAAAATACTTTTTCACATTGATGAATTTTATCTGTTATTTTGATAGCGTTGTTAGCATTTTGTTATCCGAATTTTCATTCACGATATTTGTTTCAAGTAAGAATTCATTATTAGCGCACGACGATGTTTTTGCAGTTAGTTACACGTTTGTACACTAATAGACTGCAACTCGAATGAATATTTGAATGAAAAATTAATCCATATTAGCACGTTAAATATACATATTGCATCATGTCAAGATTTAGTATATTTAATGTGAGGTTCCATCTAGAATGTAGGAGCATTTTAAAGAATAGCATCGTCGGATGCATGCATTATCACATTTACTAAATCACTTAAAGATATATAACTTCTAGAATCCATTTGTTACAATAAACATAAATATGTTTGTCTGTCTTTCTGCCTATGTGCCTGCCTGTATGTCTGCCTTCCTACCCACCACATCTGTTCGTCCCTCTGTCTCTCTGTCCGTCTGTCATAAATGAATCTTTGAACTACGTATGTACCTGTATTAATGTTTTACCCTGAATTGTGCAGATTATTAGTCCCCTACCAGTGGAACCGGTTGGAGACTATAGGGTTGCGCATGTCCTTCCGTCCGTCCGTCATTCCGTGCGTCCATCCGTCCCATTTCGTGTCCGCTCTATGACTCGATGACATCATATCAGGATGGATTTTGAAATTACTTCGCAAAAACGTTCACCTTCATGAGACGATATTTCGTCGCGCATGATTCATGTCCGTACCTCCAAGGTCAAGATCACACTCAACACTCTATAGCTCTGCCATTTCTTGGTAGATTTTTAGATTAAATGGTAGAAAAGTTCACCATCATGAGACGATGTGTCATGCGAAAGATCTTGGTCTGTACCTGGAAGGTCAAAGTCACACTTTGAGGTCAAAAGTCAAATATGGGATCTGTTTTACGTGTCCGGTGAATTACTGCATGGATTGTATAATTATTTGGCAGAAATGTTCACCATTATGAGACCAAGATCCAGGTCCGTAGCTCCTTAGGTCAAGATCAAACTTAGAGGTCAAAGGTCAAAAATGGTGTCTGGTTTCCTGTTTGGTCAATAACTAATTTCTGGATGGATTTTGAAATAACTTGTCGAAAATTATCACCATCATGAGACAATGTCTGTATGGGTGTATTTGTTTTCCTTAATTTTGTTCTATTGATCTGCCTGTAATTAATATGGAATTGTGTGTTTCATTCTGTACATTATATAATTTATTCTCTGTTATATCCTTCTTCATAACTATACATCCTTAATACATGTAAATCACTAGAGGATCCGGGGGGGGGGGGGGGGGCGCGCGCATTTTTGAAACAGTTTAAACTGGATAAATACGCTTAAAAAATTTGCGCTCGCATCGCTCGCTCAGTTTTTTAAAAGATACAGTCAAACATATCCCGACATAGCCTGCCAAATACGATTTACCATAGTGCCGACGCACAAGTTCAGCAAAAGCGAATAACTATAAACAATAGGTTTATAGTCCTTTATTTGTCCATGAAATTGTTTTCTGTTATAAATTCATATATTATATAAAGATGTCCGATGCAATGCACCGTTGGCATAGGATACCACATAAAAGCCATTTATATGTTTCGAATAAATATGATTTCAAGTCGAAATTCAAGTCAAATTAATGACTACTTTTGATTTCAAACAGTTTTGTCTCAATAAATAGGTTCGTTCCCAAAAATCTAAATCAAAAAACTTTTTGTTCAATGGTCCATAAGCAAACACACCAAATTTCATGTTGTTGTATACATTTATAAGAAAGATACAACGTGATAAAGTAGAGGTGTCCACAACGTGGGCTCAAATTCCTGGCGATTTTTTTTTCCGACACTCGTGAAAATAATTGTATAGTCTATATAAACCATGTGACCCAAAGGGCGTGGCCACTTTCTACCCCAGGAGCATAATTTTAACTATATTTTATAGTGAATAATTTTTCATGCCAAATATGAAACAATCTATAAAAACCATGTGACCCCGGATTGTGGCTTATTTCCCCCCCAGGGGCATAATTTAAACAATTTTTGGAGAGGAATACTACACAATGTTACATCCAAAATATGAAAAATCAGGGCCTTGCGGTTTCAGAGGAGAAGATTTTTAAAGTTTACTTGCCGTATTAGTTTAAAGAAACCATGTGACCCCAGGGCGTGGCCAGGTTCGACCCCAGGGTCATAATTTGAACAATCTTTGTAGAGGATCACGTTACAATGTAACATACAAAATATGAAACCTCTGGCCCATGCGGTTTCAATGGAAAATATTTTTAAGTCATTTTGCTATTTAAGTCTATATAAACCATGTGACCGCCGGGGCATGGCCAGTTTTGACCCAGGAGCACTTTTTTTAAAATCTTTGTAAAGAACTATACAATATAACATATCAAATACGAAACCTCTGGGGTATTGCGATTTCAGAGGAGAAGATATTTAATGTCATTTAAGTCTATGTAAATCATGTGACCCCCGGGGCGTGGCCAGTTTTGCCCCCACGTGAGTGATTTGAACAATCTTTATAAAGGACCACTATACAATGCTACATACCAAATATGAAACCTATGAGCGTTGAAGTTCAGAGGAGATTGTTCAAGTCATTTTGTTATTTAAGTCTATATAAACCATATGAGCCCTGGGTGTGGCCAGTTTTGACCCCAGAGGCATAATTTGAACAATCTTTGTAGAGGACCACTATACAATGCTACCTACCAAATATGGAACCTCTGGCCCTTGCGGTTGTAGAGGAGAAGATTTTTAAAGTCAGTTTGCTATTTAAGTCTATAAAAGCCATGTGACCCTGGGGCGTGGCCATTTTTGAACCAAAGGCATCATTTGAAGAATCTTTGTAGAGGACCACTATACAAAGTTAGCAACCAAATACAAAACCTTAGGCGCAGCGATTTCAGAGGAGAAGATTGTTAAAGTCATTTTGCTATTCAAGTCTATATAAACCATGTGAGCCCTGGGTGTGGCCAGTTTTGACCCAAGGGGCATCATTTGAACAATCTTTGTAGAGGACCACTATAAAATGTTACATACCAAATATGAAACCTCTGTCCCTTGCGGTTTCAGATGAGACTATTTGTAAAGTCATTTTGCTATATATACCATGTGAACTCCGGTGCGTGGCCAGTTTTGCTCCCAGGGGCATCATTTGAACAATGTTTATAGAGGACCACTATACAATGTTACATATCAAATATGAAACCTCTGGGCTTTGCGGTTTTAGAGGAGAAAAGTTTTAAAGTCAGTTTGCTATTTAAGTCTATAAACCATGTAACCCCCTGGGCCTGACCAGTTTTAACCCCAGGGACATCATTTGAACAATCTTTGTAGAAGACCACTATACAATGTTATATACGTCATAAGAAACCTCTGGCCCTTGCGGTTTCAGAGGAGAAGATTTTTAAAGTAATTTTGCTATTTAAGTCTATATATACCATCTAGGGGGGATCATTTGAACATTCTTTGTAGAGGACTACTATACAATGTTACAAACCATATAGGAAACCTCTGGGAATTGCGGTTTTAGAGGAGAAGATTTTTACAGTCGTATTGCTATTTAAATTTTTATAAACCCATTGACCCCCATGGTGTGGCCAGTTTTACCCCCAGGGTAATAATTTGAACAAACTTTGTGGAGGACTGCTATAGGATGTTACATGCAAAATACGAAACCTCTGGGCCTCGTGGTTTCAAAGGAGAAGATTTTTAAAGTGATTTTGCTTTTTAAGTATATATTATCCATGTATCCATAAGGGCGTGGCCACTTTAAAACCCAGGGGCATAATTTGAACAATCTTTGTAGAGGACCACTATAGGATGTTACATACCAAATACGAAACCTCTAGGTATTGCGGTTTCAGAGGAGAAGATTATTATGATCATTTGGCTATTTATTCTAGATAAACCATATGACCCCCGGGGCGTGGTCCGTTTGGACCCCAGGGGCATAACTTGAACAATCTTTGTATAGGACCACTAGAGGATATCACATATCAAATATGAAAACTCTGAGCCTTGCGGTCTCATAGGAGATTTTTAAAGTTTTCACTGTTTAAATATATTTTGAGCTCTGGTGACCTACATATGCAGCGGACCGGAAAGATTTGAACAACTTTGAAAGAGGTCTACCCAAGGATCATAAGCTCACCATGAGCAAAAAGTAACCGAATGCAAAAACAACATTGTAAATTCTGATGCTGATATAAAATCTGAATTTATTTGTTCGCACATTCTGTTGATCACGAATATACTAAACTATTATGATGTCTTTATGCAAATTAAAATATTAGCATATAGTTTACATGTTTAATTGGTGTATCAATCGTCAGTTATACATCAATACTAATAGTGATCGAAAGAGAAATGTTTACAGTTTCGCTGGATTATAAGTTAATGAAACGAAAGTCCATATATGTTAGATCAACGTTACCTTTTTGTTAAGTATGCGTAAAAACTAAATGAATATTCGATTCGCTAACCCTGATAAAAATATTAACCAACATTTGTTACATTGAAATCCTACATTTGTAATTATCGGCGATCGTATGGTATATGTACTTCGTTTGTGAGAAAGAAAGTAAATCGGTCCAGGTTCGACGTTATTGTGCAAAAACTCAACGATTACAATAATAGTGACGGCGTGAAAAGATGTCGTAATGATTATGATGAATAATTTTATAATTTATGGAGTCTAGTGAAGCCCAACAAGCACTCGAGGCAGTTCCCACTCGTCCAGTCCTTGACAACTATGTTTGCAACATCA
Source organism: Congeria kusceri (assembly GCA_027627225.1). NCBI lineage: Eukaryota > Metazoa > Mollusca > Bivalvia > Myida > Dreissenidae > Congeria > Congeria kusceri. Next base: position 39,228,766 of record CM051030.1, read on the forward strand.
GTTTCAAGCCAAATCGCAGTTCAGACTATCGGACTCTCGTCTTCGCCGCACTTGACTCTGTCGGCTATACTGTAATCACGCACGAGATCCTGAGGCATGCGGATATTCTTCGTTTACCACAATGTAAGACGTACATCATGTGCGTGGAGTTTTCTGAGAGGTAAAACTCGTATGTATCCCACTGAATACAAAAGCTGACATTGTTGGCAATAGCTTTAAACAAAAGTAATAACCAAATACTTATTAATCAATTAATTATTGATTATGAAATTAATTTAAAAAAAATAATTGATGATGACCATTTCATCATTTGTTGCGTTTGTTTTGGTCATCTAGAGTTTCATCTAGTTATGACAATTAATTTGAATGGGTAGAATGTTTTAATCATTCTGGTAATGATTAACTTTTTATTAGCCTGTTAGAGTTCATGTACAGTATTAAACGTATAAAAACAATGGTCCACATTTATATTCAACAACGATCACCAATAACACTGGGGGCTGACGCATATAACGAAAAGTGTTTCTCCAAGACAGCACGTGTATGTTTCTTAACGAAAATTAAGACATAGAGCGTGGTTCATTTCTTGAATTTAACATGATTTCGTTGATAAACACACACATAAAATTGTCTTCGTTGGAAAACATATACACTCAATAAACTGCGAAATAATCAATAACAATTATGTTTTTATTACCAGAAAAAAAAAGAGAAAAACGCTTATTATTTCCAAATCACGTTATTTATTCTAGAAATCAATTTTAATAACCATTATTACAGTGGTGCAAGGTGACATGAAAAGGACAACATACAGTGCTGTCAACAAACTAGGAGGTAAACATATTTGCAATACTTATGCTACGTCTCTCTGTTAATAGTCCGACAACTTTGACCTGACACTTATGCATATTCGGTTGTTATCTTTTATTTTAACTTTATAAAAAAATGTATACAGGCGATCACACGTAATAGTTCAATGTACTAAAGGTGAGTTTAAATTAACTAAGCATATAATTATCAACGTAGAATAAAATTAACTTTATTTTTATAATTTGAGCACAAATATTTATAACACGCGTATTACTTTTTTGTTGTTTTAATGTCTTGTAATTGTATTGTATACAGAAAAAATTTAATACAATTTGGAAAATAAAACTAACAGAACAAGAAGGTATTTGTCCGTTAATTAATGATAGCTGGGGAGGAGTTAAAACTGCTTGTGACAAAGGTCTTTTGCTCGCAGTAAACGTCACTAACGGATTTCGCTGTTATACATGTAGAAGATATAAACAAGTAAAAAGAGTTAATTAAACCAAACAAGCTTAATATACAGTGGCACCCAGTACATTATTCAACATTAGGAATCCATTGATTTGGAAAATTGCAGCACTGTTATTGTGAAACAGTTAATCAGCCCTATAAATAAAATATAATAACTAAATCATATAGATTTACGCCAAATAAAAAAAAATGTTTTTACATCATTCCATGATACTAGTCACACTAAGAACGATATCTAGATCGTATCACGTATTCTTTGCCTTTCTTTAGCTTTTTATCTGTCGTTTGTTATTAAAATGAGTTTGGTTAGCGAATATTTGTTCTTACGGTTCAGTGTCGTTTGTACATTTTGTTAAAACACTGTAATATTTATTTATTATTATCAGTGTAAAATTGCAAATAAAGTATTATTTAATTACAATAAATTCAATAGATATTATTAAAGGTGGACATTTTGTAGACATAAACTATTTATCTTCATTTTCACTTACACGAAATAAACATTTACTCAATAAGTATTTTTAAAAAATGGATAATTGACAGGTGCATTAGTGATATTGTACGTGAACCACCGTGGATCCAGTCGTATCCCAGATCTTTAGAGCAATGAGATACACTGCGTCAGCAGGCAACGCGAGTTGCAGCAACTGGAGCAGCGTAACCGGTTTATTAGTACCTATGACCGGCTAAATGACAATCAGAAGGCTGCCTTGAAGCAAGCTGTCAGAGAGACACTAAACTAAAGTATTTTTATATGGTCATGCAAATTTCCTTACAAGCAATCTAGACTGTTGTTACTGCGCGTCTACTATATAAGTTTTTTAATCAAGTAATATTTACTTAAATGTCGTGCAATGCTTTTACATAAGTTAAATTTAATTGATTAGTGTGTTGCTTATTTTAAACTGTAGATCACGGGTTTAAAGTAACAACGAGTAATACTTATTTCAATTTTCATGAGTGTCTTTATATATAAGGTGAAGTTACTTAACGTATTTTTTAATGGATCAGAGGTTTTGTAAATATACGACTCTGTGACGCTAGAGAGAGAGTCCATTAAACGTTTTGTGTATATACGACTCTGTGACGCTAAAGAGAGAGTCCATTAAACGTTTTGTGTATATACGACTCTGTGACGCTAGAGAGAGAGTCCATTAAAAAAAACGTTTTGTGTATATACGACTCTGTGACGCTAGAGAGAGAATCCATTAAACGTTTTGTGTATATACGACTCTGTGACGCTAGAGAGAGATTACATTAAACGTTTTGTGTATATACGACTCTGTGACGCTAGAGAGAGAGTCCATTAAACGTTTTGTAAAAGGGTACTAGTCTGAAAGTCCAAACACAAAATAATTGTGTCGATGGAGAACTTACTAGAACATCGTTAACAGCTAAAAAAAACAGTTAATTAATAAAATAAGGTACCGATTAAAAATTGCCTGCCTTGATTGTCTGCCTACAAAGAAGTACGGCAATGGGGTATCCACGATGTTAAAAATGAATTTAAATTACTGTTACAAACAGTTTTACGTTCTTCCTTATAATAAATGTTTTATCCTTAATCTGTTTATGCAGAGTTTTTTTCTTAATCGTTTAGTCAGTTGGAATCAATTTGAGTCATTTTTTCAGATTCATTTTAATATTTTAATATTTAATAACTATTTTACACAGTTAAATGTAATTAAATCTAATCTGTTTAAACACATATATTTTGACATGTACCTTGCCATTTTCATAAAGAGTGTTAAATTAGAATAATATATCAAACATTGAATATACCTGTGTCTTCAATGATATAACGGGAAATATTATGCATGCTTTTTAATTATTTTGTGCAATATAATATATGATTTTCATTTATGTTTTGTTCAATTCAGATTTAATTTGCATTTTCCATTATCTATTCTTTAAAACTGATTGTAAGTTTTATAGTTTTAACTGTCGTTATAGATTGTATAGATGGACATGCATGTACCATATTGTGTGATAAGTTTATCAATGCATACAAATATACAATTGATTAAGTAAAATCAAATTCACTAATGCAATCATACGTGTAGATGAATGATATTGTACTAGCTTACTATTTAAAACAATTTTTATGAAACAATAAATTTTTATTCTACTGCTATTACAGCGATAATTATCTTTAATTATCTTACCCCCCCCCCCCTTTCGAAGATGCGGAGGTTTATTGCTTTGCAATTAATGAATTATCGGTAGGTCTGTCCGTGGTTGCGTCGGTCTGTCGGTAGGACCAATCCTTGTCCAGGCAATAACTACAGAACCCTTTGATGTAGATTTTTTTTCAAACTTTGCGGGTAGGTTAGTTATGGCTTAGTAGAGGATCATTTGACCAAATGTCACGGCCAACGTGACCACACAAAAAATAATTGTTAAGCTTTGTCCGGGCAATAGCTTCGCAACCCTAAGGCCTTTGTGTTTTAAACTTGGTGTAGGTTGGTCATGACTAGTAGATGGTCCATATTGATTTCTGTGGTCATTGGGTGAAAGGTCAAGGTCAAACCACCCAAACGATGATAAGAAAGAAAAACACGATTATTTGTAAAACATTGTCCGGGCAATAACCATTAGAAATATGTTTTTTTAAACTTGATAGAAGATCCCTATTTATTATTAAGCACTTGGGTCAAATGACAAGGTCAAACTGACATATAGTTGTAAAAACGTGCTCAGGCAATAACTATGGAACCCTGATTCCTAATCGTCAAATTTGGTAGGCTGGTTATAGCTTCAAGTAGATCCCTATAACGTACTGGGTCATAGGGTCAAAGGTCAACGTCAAACTGACCAATAGTTGATACAAACGTGTATAATTGTACTTGCAATACTTGAAATTCTGTACAGTGATAGCTCTGCAGCTATATGGGGGGGGGGGCATATATGTTTTCGCAGAAACATTAAACGGTGTACTGTAATGCTATTCATATCTTTTAAACGAAATAAAATGTATACATTTTATGTATCTACAGTCCAGCTACTAAATCAAAGGTATAATCAATCAACTATTACTCGACGAAAAATACAAGTTAAAATAGAAAAATTAAACAATTTAATAGACTTAAATATAAAAGTAGCAATATATTACCCTTTGATATGTAAGCATTTTAAGAAAATAAGTATGCATTGGCAAATTAAAGTTTTGAATGATTGTTTGATAACGATGCATATTTTCGCATTTGTACATTTTGGTTTGAGAACGTCATATATTTATAAGAAAAGCAAAAAACTGGACGCTATATACTCTAGTGTGTTCCTTTTCATTAAGCGTGTAAACGGTTTTCATAAAAACTTTGTAATCGCAGTCTTTTGTTTGTTAAATTGTTACTAATAGTGTAATTAACGTGATCGTAAATGTATTAAATATGCGTTTTTATTTTTATGTGTGAGTACGTGTTATATTGATAAAAATAGTTATTGTTTTGAAGTTTCATGTTATATCATTTTTATTAACCAAGCTTCTGTAGTAAGCAGGTACACAACCTCTGTCCTACCACATGATTTTGTATACGTAGCTTAAAAATCATCCGTCAAGCCTTCGTGTCGTTATTTATATGTCCGTTTGATATAATACATAATTACACAAAACTGTCAGTATTTATGCCTCAGTGCACATACAAAAACTAGTAGTTATAACTCACCGGTCTCCAAGAATTTGAAAGCTGTTGTAGTTCATCTGAATTTTAATCTGTAATTGTGTCTACATAAAATTCATGCATCTGACATGTTGCTCTGATAAACAATGATGTACATTGCCTTCAAGGAAATTCATTCATTTCTACGTCAAACAAGACCAGGTTTAAGCAAATATGTGTTAAATAATTAAATTAATTTTTTTTAAACCAGTGCACCTTTGTAATTTGGGCGTCTATTGTTGAATACTTTGGTATATACATATATGAAATAGGGAGGATGGTTTGAAAGTTTTTTTTCTTTTTCTTGAATATTTGTATTTAATAAGTTCATGTTGACTATTTATTTTTTACAAGTTATATACATCATGTACAACCAATAAGGCATGTGGTCATGCTAAACATAATTAAAATAGACTATATCTGTACATTCTAAAATATATACACAACACTGTTGGATAAGAAGAGAACTAGTCTAATATCTTAAAAGTATAAAACATGAGTTAACGGAGTTTTTTTTTTATTTTAAAAATTCGGCAATTATGTATAATATGTGTATTTTTTACGTTTCTCTTAAATAAAGTAACATAATTTTGCAGCTACTTGTACAATACCGGTACTTGCATTGGAAAGAATAAAACTAAGCTTGATTTCATCATTTAAATCAGCAGTCCAGAACAATGTTAATAAATTTAAACTTTGCAGAAATCGTTTCTAATGAACATTTTACCGATCAAAATACCAAAAACCACATTGAAATCGGTAAAATAACGTTTTGATAACTTTTTATTGTGTAGTTCTCTGTATGCGACAGCTGGTGATTCCTCTGGAGTAAATCGGCATGTACATGAGTGTATATTCAGTTCGTACCAAGCATTTTCGAACATAAACATTTTTAAATGTCTTTCATAAATAAGAAACAGTTTTCAGTCGAATAAACGTCATTTACGTTCATTAGAGTTAATGCCAATTTAAGATGTATTGAATTATTTTCTATCGACTGCGGCTTTAACATATGAAACCCTTCGTTTACAATACTAGTATTATCTCTAAGCAACAACGCATTGCTAATGTCCTAGTATTATGGGCATTGAAAAACAACATTCATCTCAGTTTCAATTCCATTTCCACATATTAGACAGGTTCTATTACACAGTTCTAATCGTTCATACCGTCCAGTTTCAAGTCTAATTGGCGCAACTCATCATCGAATCAACGCGTCGAATACCTGTAAATGAAAACAGTGGCTACATATCAGGATGAATTTACTTGCCCAGCATGTTATTATTAAAACAAAGATTAGTTGAAACTATTAACTTCAGCTCGATTATGTTGGAAGCCAGAGGCTTATTGAACGACGTTCCGGCTCGTTTTCGGGGTAAAAACTAGTACTTGTTTTATTTTGAGAAAGAGCATTCACAAGGCGGACATTGATACCCATAACACCTCTGCGACTGACAGATTATATATGTGAATATAAGATTATAATTATATGCGGGAACTTCTATAGTTATTAGAACTGAGACAACGGTGTGAACGGTGATCTATTGTGACCAATGTTGAGTCGTCAAGTGTCACAGGGTGACTTGTCTTCAACCGTTGTTTCCAATAACATATTTTAAACTGCCAGTTGGATTTAAATTTTTAACAAATGATAATTAAAACAAATATTGTAACTTGTCATCAAAATGATTATGAACTTGAATGTTTTTGTATGTGTTTAGTATGTGACGATAAAATAAAGACCATTTTATGGTACAGGTGAAAACCCTAAGCCATCTATATTTAAAAAAGCTCAAGCCAACAGTTGATAAAGATTTAAAAGGACACATGTTCACAGAATGGCGAATATTCATACTTTGTGTCGCATATTTCACATCTAAAAGAATAGTGTATAAAAAGGAGCGAAATTACACTACTGACATCGATATGCACTGTAATTACCATGTCGTTGAAGAGTAATCATGAGTTGAAATGGATAAAATTATAAAGTGTTTGTAGCGCTAAAATGATGTTGTTTCTGATGTTTTCGTTGAAATTGTTGAAATCGCGCCAATCACTGACATAATTGTATATAGTTAAAACTACACTTACATGAGTATAGATCGGAATGGCCAATAGGTAGAGCGTTAGACTTTTGATCTGGAGGTCTGAGGTTGGAATCCCGGTGATAGCAAAATAATAGTTGTCTTTACTTTAAAAAAGATGCTTTCTTGTTATAGTATTTGAGCTCGTTAGTTCAGTTGCTTTAATTTGTCAAATTCAGGCGTTTAATGGCATATCTAAAAAATCTAATAAGAAATGCAAAAATCTGTGATCAAGTCCCTTTAACAACACTTTGAAATGAAGCAAAAAAACGACAATTTTAGGCGTTTGTTAATTTCGTCCACGTTTTATTGTTTCCCTCATTATATGTACGTTTCTCTATATACATTCAGACATTTTACAAGATTATTTCAAAGATAATTTATATGAAACTGGTATATTAACGCTGTATCTGCTGATAAAGAACACCGAAATTGTCAAATTTTGCACTTTAAAATGACTTTCAGTATTAAAGAATGACCACCTACGAAATTAATGTGAACAAACTTTGAAAAAAAAAACGCGTAAGAAAACCAAATATGACAGGTGTTCAAACTGGATACTGCTCGCTCTTACGGATAACGCGATAATTTATCCTTTAGGTCGAAAGTAGTGCCTATTACTAAAGAGTTCCTTTTCTCTTCTGGTATAAAAGCCATTTAGCAATCTCAGACATGTCTTTTGTGGTAATTTCTTATATCCCATATGTGTCTAGAACATTTTGTTGCATTTCATTGGAGGCTTACTTGAAAAGTGAACATTTGTGTGTGTTTAGGGGGGGTGGGGGTTCTGTGGGATGGGGCTTTCGTCGAAACCCTGTTATCTGCCGGTTTCTGCATTCAGGTGAGATGCATTTTCTTAAAAGTAACATGACATATTGTTATTGCAATTTTTTGAAGAGGACATATTCATCTTTAAATTGATACCAGGCTTGCACAATCTGAAAGAAAGGAAAGGCTAGACAAATGCATGGAATGTTTGCCGTTTTATAATGGGACCCTATAGGAATTTAAATTACTGGTATGTATAACCTTCATATACTGTATGAAATTATAGACTGAGACCGTCAGTTCATTATTACCCAGTGTGCTTTAAACCAGAACAGACGTCCTGTAGATTTCGCACTATGTATGTTATGTTTAATAAAATCCTCCTCAATGTCACAGAGACATAACATCCCACTAATAAGATACCTTGATTATCAATCGACTATTAAACTACAACCACACAGTTCGTTCTTGTAAATAATCATTGTATTTCGATAAGCATTGTAACTTCGCTGCAGGTTATTTGTAGTACGTTAAATGTATAATATTTAAAATATTGTTTTAAATTAAATATCCCTGTTGCAAAAACGTCATTTTTCGAGTTCGATCAACCAATTGTATCAATCAATTATATTCGATCAATCAATTAAATTGCAAACGAATTTGAACAAGGTGACCGATTGGTGTAAGATAAATAATATGGCAATTAATCCACAAAAAACTAAGTGTATGCTTATAGGTTCAAATGCAAAGGTGAAAAATATAAAAGAACTTAATATATACGTTGATAATATTCTCATTGAAAATGTTACCTCACAGAAGTTACTTGGAGTTATTGTTGATTCAACCTTGTCTTGAAACATACAAATCGATTCCATATGCAAAAAAGCTAACTCGAAAATAGCTTTATTAAAAAGAAATAATTATTTTCTAAATGATAATATGAGAAAATTATTGTACAACGCTTATATACTTCCGGTTTTTTTAATACTGCTGTAGCATATGGGGAAAAACGTCGCAAACGAAAATGAAAAAAATGGCAATTCTGCAGAAAAGAGCTGCAAAAATTATACTTTTCAAACCAAGCAGAACCCCGTCACGCGAGTTATTTAAAGAACTTAAATGGCTGACATTTGAAAATCTGTGTAAATATCAAACAGTTGTTTTAGTTTATAAATCACTGCATGACCTAGTGCCAGCTTATATACGAGAACTTGTTAATATTACTACACATGAACATTATAACTTGAGATCATCTGCCAGACAAGATATTGCACATATTCGTTACAAGACGCAGTACAAAAAGCAATCGTTTGCATTTTACAGCGTAAATGTTTGGAATTTTTTACCTGAACATATACGTAAATCAAATTCTGAAAAGTTATTTAAATGTTGTTCTAAAAAATTCTGCTGGAATATCAGTTGAACGCAAATTCATAAATTGTATTTTGGCTTGAATTTAATTGTACACGTGTAATATAAACTACATGTATGTATACTTGTGTGACTGTCGTTTATTTAATTGTGTTGTGTTCAGTCTATTAATATCGTGTGAAATGCGGTGTGATAAATGAACAATGTACATATATACATATTTTATCATTTGTAAATGAAAATAATGTATATATCAATATCTTTGTTAATGATGTATCCTTTACATGTATTTTAGTAGATGTGATTTTGTTTTTGTTTGTTACAATTGTTCATATTTTCATTAAAGGTCGCATTGTAAATAAGGTAATATGCGTTTGTATATAACTTAGTGTGTTACCTTAAAAAAATAAAGATTTTATTATTATTATTATTATTATTATTATTATTATTATTATTATTATAGATCTTCCCCCGAAGATGCGTTCATTAAAGGCCTGTTGAGCGTGACCTTAAGAGCAACAACTCTGGGTGGAGAATGCCGAACAAAAACTATAGTTGCCTCCCATAATTCTAACCGAAAGTGAAATCGGTTACGTGGAAGAAATTCCACCATTTTAATCATATAAATGTGCTGGTATTCAATTGGGCAATGATTATGTTTATATGTGATATATATATATAGGTAGGTATAGTATTCTTCATAATAATCAACATGTATAAATAGTAAGCTATGTTTTCATTCCCAACGGAAGCATAATCATTATAGATCTACGTGGATGCGGCAAAATTCAACATTGACAAATGTTGACGTTATTGCTTATTCGTAGATCTATGCTCTGTACGAGCAATATAAGACACGATTTAATTATACATGGACAAGTATACAAAAAGTAACGTTACTGAATATGCCTAATGAGTGTGAATGTACATGTAGTATGCTATTTCATGTATACGTTATGTTATTGTACCTGACCCTGACCTGGAAGCTTCTCATAATTTCGTGGGTTCTAATTGGCAGGCCTACTTTGGTTGGGAAAGAGTGTGTACAGCAGCAATTTACTTTCACATTGTTTGTGCTAAAGCATGTGCTGACAAGAGAACGAAAATAGTGTTTTTGAAAATTTTATCATTAAAAATACACAGTCCTTATCATATTTTTAAAAGGTAACAATATGGGCATGACAAAATCTACACACTTTTTCAATTTTCGTTGTGCAGGTTTAACTTAAGGCTTCATTCATCGATAAGTATTTCTATTGTGTTAGTTATTGTTCATAAATATTAAATAAATGATAAAATTGCGATGTATACGTGGGTAGGAATGCTAACTTAAAGTTAACAGTATGAAAATGTCAGTCAAATTTAGGGAAGGGGCATTGTTTATATTTTTTTACCGAAAATCAGAAATAAACAGAAGGGAGACAATCATACATGTGCAATTACCCTTTGAAAACTGTTCTAAATATACGATTTTTCGAACGAAATTTAATGAATTTAATTGTAAAATATGTATAGGGTTGTGAATTATTTGTGTATTTTATGTTTTTATGTCATACATTGGTGATTTAAATGACCAAGTCACTTATTGGTTGACACTAAATAGGATTTCTTTTTCAGATACTGCAAAAATATACAATTCACTTAACGGTTATAGTAAATCGGACATTGTTTTCGGATGCACGAGCGAAAATTCTATTAGTTTTAAGAGGCCACGAAATTATCGAAACCCACGAAATTATGGTAATTAGGCATATATAGATCTGAGCTACTGCAGTTTAGTGTCCAATTAATATGTTTGTAAATACACAATAAACCGCAGGCAATATATCGATCCCAGGCAATATTTGGATCGAACGAATTCCGTCGGGGGTAAACCGTGTTATATTTTAGAAAGCAAAATGTATAGATGTTTGTAAAATGGTCTTCAGTCAGTGATTTTTTATGCAATTTTAATAATTACCTGTGCCTTTGAACTAGGGGAATTTTAGCATGACAAACCTCAAAATAGGTATCAGTCGTTTTTTAAGCTATGTTTTTTTGCTTATAAACTTGGAAGCTATTCACTTTAGTACCATTACTGTTTTATCGATGTCTCAAACACTGATTTTTGGTCTATGTGTAACCTAATATTGTGTGTAAAAAAGCAATAAAAGTTGTCAATTTTTTATTGAAATACCAACCCAACTTGATGGGAATTTTTTTCTTATTTTGGAGGGAAAATGTGGTCATTTTAGGGGGAAAATGGAAGTTTATTGGCAAGGGGAAACTGCCTTTATTCGGCAGCAAAAATAGCCAAAGAAAATCACTGTCAATTGTAACATGGTTAACAGGTAAACTATTCAGACATTACAGCGTGAATATTGAAACTACGGTGGCACAGATGTGATATGTTTTTATTTATGTCGTTCCCACGACATATTAAGTCGTGGGAACGAGATCTTATCTCGTGGGAACGAGATCATATGTCGTGGGAACGACATAATTATGTCGAGGAAACGACATATTAAGTCGTGGGAACGAGATAATTAACTCGTGGAAACGACATATTAAGTCGTGGGAACGAGATCTTTTCTCGTGGGAACGACATAAATAACTCGTAGGAACGACATATTAAGTCGTGGGAACGAGATAATTAACTCGTGGTAACGACATAATTAACCAATCAGAATACACGTTGTTTAAAAGCATGTTTCAAAATGGCTGATACAAGAGACGCTTACTTAAATAGCGCATTTCAATGCTGGATTAAGATATAAAGAAATTGTTTTTCTTTTGCGAGAGCAACATGGAATTTGATTGGTTCATTAAGTCGTTCCCTCGACAAAAATATCTCGTTCTCACGACATAATGATGTCGTTCCCACGAGATAAAATCTCGTTCCCACGAGATAAAATCTCGTTCCCACGAGATAAAATCTCGTTCCCACGAGATAAGATCTCGTTCCCACGACTTAATATGTCGTTGGAACGTCACATCTATGCAACCGTATGAAACCGTGTCGAGTTGTTCCGTTTAAAATAGTAAATTACATGAAAATTATTTTGCTTTTGAAAAAAAAAATATAATGGTTTTGAATCACTACAACGTACAAAATCGCAACTTAATCTACAACATAGTTATACTAACTGTGCCAGTAAACATTATAATATATATATATATATAATTTATTGGAAGAGAAATAGACATGTCCTATTATGGCTCACTGCACGGTACGTGCATTTTAACTGTCATAAAAATTATAAAATAACACGTTCAAAATTGATGATTCATTATGACTTGTCGAAATAAGTATTTCCCCAAAATTAAAAATTTTGGAACGAAATTAACGCAAGCAATCAAAGAGCCGTTTCTTGTTGTTGTTTTTTTTTCACTTCAATATCTACTTATCTTACTGAAAGAGTACATTACCTGACATTATTTTCAGATGCCATCAACAATGAAGCCGAGAGTACATCTAGATGCCCTTTATATTTTGCCCCTATGTGCACTTGTTGTTGGCGCAGCTTGGGCGCCTTTAATTTGTTATCCATACCCACTAAACGTTTGTCCTGGAAACACTTCCACTCACATTCTACAATATTGTATGTGCAAAAATGAGACAGGGCAGTCAACAGAAAAATGTTGTTACTACGTGGAACGACCGTCGATCCAAGATCAACGTGATGAAAACAGTGACGGAAAAGGACCGCAAAACAGCGGCCAACACACGGAATGCAGCGAATCGCAGCCACCTTCTCCTGTGTCACAAGATCGAACATATGTATGCAGTTTACCAGTCTCTCACTGCATTAATCGTGCAGAACTATCAAAAGATGTTCCGGAAATTTACAGTGCCTTAATACATTCCACGGATGTATTAGGCTCTCAGATTGATGACTTAAAAACTGAACTAAACGGTATAAATGTAACCTTAAAAAATGATATATTGCACGAAGCCGATAGTTTGAAGCAACACTTAGAAACACTATGGCAAGATTTTAATACAAATATATTACATGTAAATAAAACACTGGAAGCTTTTTATATTAAATTGAACGGTATTCAGGAACAATGTCAGGAATCGTCGAGCCTTACACGTAAAAACGAATACCATTTAAATAGGCAGTTAGTGGATATTCGAGAAAACCAAAACGACGCAAAGGCTTATGTTGCCGAGCGACTTTATAAAATAGATGAACAAATAACAAATACCATCAACTCTCACGACCAGTTATCCAACAAACAGTCGCACATGAATGAGACTCTGACAACAGATTTGCTCAATTTAAATGAAAGCCTACATTCAATGGAGAAGACATTAAATGAGCAGTTAGAAACACTCAAGAAAAAGCATGCAGCAGAACTGAGTGCTCTTAAACAAGATATTGATCGAGAAAGACGCAACCTAAGCATTCAAAGAGAGCTTTTGGAACTTGCGAACAGTACTCTGACGCAAAGAATCTTGCAACTGGAAGCAAGATTTGATGAAAACGTGAAACTGATTTCTAAAAACGTTAGCAGTCATAAGGCTATCATTGACGTGATATACCCCAATACTTTCGACAAAGGTATGTTGTCTCCAAATTTAACGGTATGTTTATGAAATGAATATTAGTTTCCTAGCATGTCTTTTATTTTAAACAAGTTATAATAAACATAGTGGTTACGCGCTCGATATTGTATTGTGTAAAACACAAAACGTGATTGTAAATCCCAAAATTCAATTCATGTCCACAAAATTAAAGAAAAAATTGGTAATTGATACATTAATTAAATAATGTGGATTATTCATGCGTTTATTAAATATGGTAATAAATCCAATAGTTAATTATATTATGTTGGCAATTCATAAAATAAGAAAATTTGGTTGCTAATTCATAAACATGGCTAATTTAACTACATAGGTACATGTAGGTTATTGTAAAACGGAAAACATGTAATATATTTATTTATGAACACCTCAAATTTAACTACGTGTAGGTTATTGTAAAACGGAAAACATGGTATTTAAGTATTATTATTTATGTGCACTTTCAGGTGCATCTGTGCTGGTAATCATGTTGCTGTTTGTTTGGATCATTGTGATGACGATTTTTCTCTGTCGGCTCAGAAGCAAGCTTAATACGGAGGTGCAAGGTGGGCGTGTCGCGCTTAGGAAAGTACGAAACTGCAGTTTTACGAAACTTTCAACATTGATATTTCTAGGTGTATTGTATCCAAAAAGCGTTTAAAATACCTTTATCGTAATACTGGAAAAAGAACAAAAATGTATTTTAGGCAAATAGTGAATGTGTTTCACCTGTGAGTGTTCACCCATCCCTGAAATAATTAGTATATTTGTACACTTTGAGCACTATTTTATCATCACTGTAATATCTGTCAGAAATGTGTCCTGGCATACGCACGTCCACATGTGCGCATGGCTGAAAAAAAATCGAAAATTTTAAAGTCTATAATAAAACTTTACCGGCGTATGGTCTTATTGAAATGCATTTCTGTAAATGTCCAAGGATCAAACTGTTTTAATATAAAATTTTGTGTTGAAAATGTGATTCTTTACCAAAAAATGTGTGTTTGTTTTTCGTAACGTATTTCAGTCTATAAACGGATATATTTTATAACCACAGTCACGTGTTCTCTAAAATTAAAGTGCATATGCGTAATTTTAGAAATAAATGGTAGAGAATGTCCTCATAGATTTTAATTTGGGCACTCCTCTCTGTGTGAGTTGTTGTTCTTGAAAACAGAACTGTACATGTATACGGAACTGCTTTTTGCAGGATATAAATTTTACACGCGCACTGCACGACGGCAGCTTGGAAAAGAAACTTGGCATTGTGTATTTCAACCCGAGGACCAAAGAAATCATCGGCAAGGTATTGGCACAACTGGGAAACCGCCTGCCGGAGGATGTGCGTGACCGAGTTTTGACCGCGGAAAACAATTGGATCCATGTAAAAAGTCACGAAGATGGTTGTAGTTTGCCGAACACCAAGATGTGCCTCCTGTTTGCGGAGTTTCACGAAAGGTATGTGCGTTACATAATAGAAAAGGACGTCTAAATGTTGCATTCCCGCATAGCTTTGTTTCTGGTCTAGAAATTTGCTCTGTCAGAACTTTTTCTGTTTTATGTAATAATAAGTCATACCAACTTATGTTCTAAGCATGAATAGTTCATATCAGTCTCTGTTATGGGCATGAGTAGGTCACCAGCTTCTGTTCTGGGCATGCGTAGGTCACCAATTTCTGTTTTGGGCATGAGTAGGTCACCAACTTCTGTTCTGGGCATGAGTGGGTAATACCAGTTTCTGTTCTGGACATGAGTAGGTCATACCAATTTCTGTTCCAGTCATGAATATGAAGAAATCATTTCTAGGCATGAGTAGGTCATAACAGTTTCTGTTCTAGGCACGAGTAGTTCATACCAATTTTATTTCTAGGTATAAGAGGTCATACCAATTTCTGTTCTAGGCATGAGTGGGTCATACCAATTTCTGTTCTAGGCACGAGTGGGTCATACCCATTTCTGTTCTAGGCATGAGTGGGTCATATTTTCAGTTATAGACATCAGTAGGTAAGGGTATTGTCTGTCCTATGGATCAGTAGGTCATACCAATTCTGTTCTACGCATGAATGCGTAAAAGGTTTCTGTTCTTGTAATAAGTAGGTCGGAACATTTTCTGTTCTAAGCATGAGTAGGTCTGAACATACTGTTTTCTGGGCATTAGTAGGTCAGAGCATTGTCTGCGCTAGGCTCGTTTGTGTTAGAGCACGTGCTGTTCTATACATGCGTATAACGTTTTCTGTTCTAATACGATTATTTCATCAAGTAATATGTTACATGCACGAGTATTGCTGAGTTTTCTGTTGTAGGCACGTGATCATTGAAGAGCCTGGGTTGGGTTTGGGAGACTTGAAGAGAAAGACGGTTGAAGCCCTGAACGATGCGGGAGGTATCATGTGGTTTATATGTATTGCAACAAGTTTATGACAATTTATGAAGCCTTGCAGGATCATATTTTTCACAAATTATACTTTCCAAACACCTGTGAGATTAGGATCTCATTTGTCACATTTTTAAGTGCAAAGACTGTGGTTGGCCAAAAACGGAGTGTGCATGAGGATCACAGAAGAATATGATTTAATTGCTTATAAAAAACTTGATGCGCTCACAAACTTCACAGAAAATGTGAAGAATAAGACTGTTATATGTGAAAAATAAGATCTTAATTTTCACCTGTAAATAATAAGATCCAATTTTTCACAGACGCGAAAAATATGATTTGTGACAAATACATGGTCCTGCAATTTGGTCCTACAAAGCCTGTAGTAGCCACTTAGGTATATTTGTTTGCAAAAATAATTATAGTAATAATTACATTAACACGTACATAATAGTGTTAACTTAATAGCAAAATATATGAATATTGTCTGGAACATTCATTTACAGAATTATGTGCCGTTCAGAATGAAAAAAAAATGGGTACAAAATTGTCTCTACATAGTTCGGCAATGTCAGTAATTAAAACAGGATAAGAACATATTTTATATCGAAATAAATCATTTATTCTGTACTGTAATTGTCATGCTTCTTTTTATGTAAATGTACATACGTTTTCAGTCTCAATAGTCATCATGTATGTGCGCCACTCCAGCTCAAAACAGTTAGGAGAAGACAGTCTATTTCACGAGGAAATATACTGCGCCATGCGCCAGCCAGAATTGAAAGTGTTTTCAGACGCTGGAAGATTTTTCAGCATTTATGACACGTGCTCGGCATTTCAGACTCAAAAGCTGTGTGACGTATTGAAAGAATTTTTATTATAAGTGTGTTTATTTCTTGTGTGGCAACTCGTACTAAAAATCATTAATGCATAAACGTTTTGACATGTTGGCCTGTTGGTTTGGTTATGTTTATGTTTTTGCAGTTTTTTTGCAAATGCACGTATTTAGTTTAGTTTAAATGTATGTTTATCCAGGCTCCACGACTACAAAAGATATCAATTTCAAATTTAGTATTAAATACATGTATAGGCTAGGCCAATGAAATTCAAAGCCGATTTGTAATAAGCGATCTCATTGGTCAATATTTTTAGTTAAGACTTATTTAGAGATTGGGAACTTCCATAGCCGTGGTGGCAAATCATTCTTGTTAATTGCATGCCATCCTTTCTGTCCAGCCAAATTTTATTGTGATACATTTTACAGTTCATGATGTGATAATTAGCGCCCTTTTTGTAGACATATTTTCTCTCTACTTTTATTTCGTTATTTTCTAATTGTATTTATTTATTATTTTCATGGATTGGTCCATAGAAGCGTGTATATAAATGTACCGGTAACAAATGCGTATTTAGGCGCACATACGTACGTGTTTGTAAGGTCCAATATAAAGAACATTGTATTAGAAAAGAAAACATGTGTTAGTGTTTAAGTAACATAACTTCAAAAATGTTGCGGAACAATCAAGTAAGGAATTTTACAGGCATATCATTAAATTCTTAGGATGCACATTTTATATATAGTATGAAATATAAAAATACCCACAAAGACTTAATCTTGTAGAAAACATTCGCGATAAGATCAATTGACTAATTTATTTTATGTTTGCTTTCATATTTACGCTTTGCTTTCGGTATGATATACATGTATATGGTATGTGATTATTAGTATGTCAATTACAATACTAACACCGACAACATTTTGTTGTAGTTGCATTAAATAAGTAGAGATGTTTGTTTTTTGTTTATTTGAATATAAAATGTAAATTTAACGATGTCATCGATGTTAGAAATTTCACAGGTCGATGCCAGATGCCCATCTACCGCAGTACATAGTTCTAGTGGTTCAGGGGATAAATAACGAGTAAAAATGTATCGCTTGTTCTTTCATTAAGATTTTCTGTAATTTTTTATTCTAGCGATTGAGTAATCAATTGTGTATGTTTGAATGTGTTTTGCTGTTTATACAAAAACGTCATATGATCTGCAAGTGTTAAATGTGGCACTGAAAAACAATGTGTAGGCTAGTTGCTGTAAAGGATTATTTTCTACTATATAGTGATAAAATACTACGTGTACATAAAATTAACTAAAATAACACTGCGTCAGTACCATATCATGTGATGTGATTACAAAGAATAAATTTGTATTCAGCTTACGGTAATTAATAACGGTAATTTATAACGATTGTTTGGAATGAAACTAGAACTCCGTCTTTGGGTAAACGTGTATATTCGCATTTCAATATTCCTATATAGCTCCATTTATTTAGATTGAAGACAAACAATGAAGACAAAAAAATCATACACCAATACAACAAGTGTGAAGCTGTATAGTTATTAAAGCATTCTATTGAAAGCTACGCGTAAGAATCTACGTTGCGTTACGGCAAGCTAAAGACTATATTATAAGAGCTGAATTTGCGGGCTGTCTGCATCTCGAGCTTTGTTTAAACAGCATTTGGGCAATATATGCATTCACATAAGATATAGTGTTTGATGAAATAGGAATCTGAATAATGCAACACGTATCCCGTGTTCACACATGATGTACGCTTAACAAGGAAGAACCTTACTAAATACAGACGTAACGTTTGGTCAACAAAACCATCCACAATGAATTTATGGCAATTATAGGTTGCGACTTTGTGGCCCTAGCTAAGGTACGCACGGTCTGGAAAGGCTCTTTCCGACAGAAACATTTTAACAAAATCTGACAATAATGAAAAAGTAAGTGAAAAAAAAACAACATTTTCATGTTAAAATATGTAAAATTATTTATATATTAAGTTAAATTTGCTGTACATTAACGAAATTCACACAAATAGAAAGGAAAATTTGCATAGATCTTAAGTACAATGCCATATTGAGGTTTAAACAGTAAATTAAACATTGACTATTTCAAAAATAAAATGGAAACTTCTTAAATTGCATACATTACATTAATGAAAAGAACAAATCTTCAAAAATAGAATGTACTAATCTTATCCATCGTCGCAAAGAAAGTTTTATTAGTACTATAAAATACATCTGATAAAAAGAACAAGATGTAGGCCTACTGGAGGGAATGAGAGAATTAAGAATACATTCAGAGAAATAAATGGACAAAGAGAAAATTTGGACAATAAGACAGAAGGAATATCCAGAAAGACAAGGACAAATTGAATGGAACGGACAAATAGTGTTATATGTTACAATGTTGGTGCTAATTACATCTTAGCTATTAGTTGTAGTACATACAACATGAACATTGACAGTGCTCACTATTCCAAGAGTTTACTAAACTACGGAATTGGTTTAAATTTCCTTCATCCCGGAACTGTTGAGGGAGCGAGTTCCATAGTCTTGGTGCAGCTGAACGGAAAGAGTTCAGACCATATTTTGTTGTTTTTACATGTGGTATAAATGCTGTATTACTATATTTAAAAGAGTAGCTATTATTTTTAAATTCAACTAGGTCTTGAAGATAAGAAGGTGACTGTTTATGTAGTATTTTTTATTTAAGTTTCAATAGCCGTCGTTCTTAATCGTCCCACTTTTAATGTAGGAGGTTTTGACTTTTGTAGTAAAGTAGTGTAGTCTGATGTGTAGTCATTGTAAATAAATCCCAGGGCTCTTTTTTGAATATTTTCAATTTTGTTTGTATTTATTTCTCCACAAAAATGCCATGCCAAGGGGCAGAAATTAAAATTAGACATAATAAAGGAGTAATGCATGTTAATTCTTCCTAATTTACAGATGTTTTTCCCTATGCGCTTTAGAACATTTAATTGCATAGATGCTTTCCTACAAATATTTGTAACATGAGGTTTGAAATTTAACCTGATATCTATGGTAACTCCTAAGAGTTCGATCTCTTCAACGCATGCTATGTTTTTATCTTTAAGATTTAATGTTAAATTACATTTATGAGGCTTAGGTCCAATTGCTATGGCTTGAAATTTGTCAGGATTGACTTGCATTTGATTAATCTGTAAACCATTGTATTAAAGAGAGACTGTCATGTATAAGTGATGATTTCACATCATTAATGTCATGACTAAAGTGAGATAAAGTGTTGTCATCAGCATAATTATACAATTTACATTTCTGAACAAAGTGAAATATATCATTTATGAAAATATTAAAGAGTACTGGTCCTAGGATAGAGCCTTGTGGCAATCCCTTATATGTGTTTTGAAATCCACTCGTGAAATGGCCTAGTTTGACACATTGTTTTCGATTATTTAAATAGTTCTTTATTAACTGAAGAGCATTGTTACCGACATAGTAATGTTTTAACTTTAAGAGAAGACGGTCATGTGGCAGGCAATCGAAGGCTTTAAACAGATCCATAAGGATGGCGGCAACATATTTATTCTCATCTAGAGCCTGTTTCCAGTCTTCTATAATACGAAGTAATGTGGTGTGGCAGCCAGAATTTGGTCTGAACGCTGATAATGAATTATGGAAATGAGTCTCAAAGTATTGACCTATTTGTTTGTTGCTGGCACGTTCAATTTTTTTGTTGTTGAAATAATGGGAAGGATGTTGACGGGGCGGTAATTATTTTTATCAAGGGTGCTGTTCTTTTTTTGTGTATGGGTGTGACCTTAGCTATTTTAAACTATTTGGAAAAGTTGATGTAGAGAATGACATATCGACTAATAATAAGAAACATCAATGGAGACAACCAGAGGTCACTTTGAAAAAAGGTTCCGTAGTTACTGCGGAATCCTTATGTGATAAATTTTGTGCAGACAATTCACTATCAATAAAAAAAGTATCATGCAATAGAACAGTCAGTGTGAAACATTCGGATATGACAGTTTTAGCGTACTTTTCATTTTAATATTAATCTGACAAAATCGTTGATGCGTGAAAAATACAGCACAAATAATAAGTATGTATGTCAATCAAAACATAAAGGCATACGTTATATTTCATGACACTATATATAGAAAGGTACAAAAAGACCAAGTGCAGTGTCAGTTGGGTACGAATAACTTTTAAACGCAAATTTTACAACAAATAAAATTATTGCAATAAAGAAGAGCGCTGTTTTTAAATGTTTATAACTTGTTCATAAAATTACATTTTATTACGAATTGCCCTGCCTCAGTTATTAATTTTAAATGTAAGTCTAGCTATAAATACCGATTCTGGTCCAAATATTAAACACATAGTATTGTTTGTATTTGGTAAAATCCTGCCAACAACAATTAGCTTCGTCCCCTGTCAAATTCGCACATCGGTCACTCATCTATATATTAGCCCAAAAATGCGCTGTATTTTAAACGAATTTGTATATCAGATTTAAGAAAATAAAAAAAACAATATAGTAGAATTTTGTAATACCAACATATCTTTTAATCTTCACCAATTAAAACATATATGCTTGATAATTTTGTATAAATTTGTAAATAAATATATCTCCTGACCTAGAACTGTAAATTTGATAGATCAAATGTTCAGTTAGATCTAATGTAAATTATTCAGAAATGATAAAATGTTATTATTATGTAACATTAATATTAATTTAAAATTTAATCAGGATGAAACATCCCAGTTTAAAAACAATTAACAAGCAAGATAATTTATACTCCATATACCTATTACCGGGATATCCCTATTACCGGGAATTTCCAAAAGACATAAATTTCACCTAGATGCCCAAACAATTTTTTTTCAAAGTTCATCCCTTTATTAAAATTTTGCTGCTAGCTGCAGTCAACTTTGGTTTCCGTTCAATAATGTCATTTTTAAAGGTAAATAAATGCATTTAAACATCTAAATCTTGTAAAAGTTTGTTTTCAACAGCATTGTTAACATAAATTTCAGTTAATATAAATATGTAAAAAAAAAAAAGATTTAAAATTTTAGCAAATATAATGTAATATGACTGATGTTTTGTACAGTATCATTCGTTTGACCCTGAACATGATTTTTCTGATTAGCTGATATTCAGAATCACGGTATTAGGTGTATTGCCAGAACACAGATGGCTAATGACATGTACAAATTGTTGACACAACAGTTGTTTAAACTTGTGATTTTTGTGTGATAAATTTGAACTATTTTGATAGAAGAATGTTGCAATGTTACAATACGCCAGCAGTCTTTATTTTATTTTGTTTTGTTATATGTTGCAAGCCAGTAAAAAAATAACATTCCCGGTGATTGTTATACCCAGCCTAATTAACATCTTTCATGTTATTCATGTTTATAGGCCAGTAAATGACACCATCTGAGATCTTCAGAGAGAAATTTGACTGTAATTTAGGGAAAAATTTCATTGTAAGATGACAGTGTTGCCTTTTTTTTAGCTGGCATAATAATAGTGCACACTTTGAACAGTTTACCAGTTTGTGTAAAATTGCATGTATGAGGAGAATAAAGGATATCTGTACATTAATATACCCGGTACTAATTAACACATACGTTTTGAAACGGTTCTGTTTGGACAGGTTTCACAGTAATATTATTACACTGTTTTCAAAATGGACATTCATATACAGTCTAAATATTGAATCTTACCCTAATTTACAGATCATTGTTATGTGATTTTGCAGACAAAAAGAATTACTTTCAGCCTTCACAAACACAAAAGAACGCTTTTTTTCAGTTAAATACAGATATTTTAACCAAAAATGGACAGGGACAACGATGGAGATGAAATGTCCCAGCAGGAATGTCAGATGAAGCTTCAGCAAGCTGCTGAGTTTGGGAAAATGCTTCTGGACGAAAATGAGGAGCTGAAAAACCAAATTGATGATCTTCGCAGAGATTTTGATAGAAAGATTGAGGTACAATTATGTTTGCTCTGGAGCTCATTTCCAATTTATATCGAAAAAATAAAGACCTGTTCTTCTTATTCAAGAAAATCAGGGATTTTGAAAGATTGAGGTACATACTTTGCAGCTTGTTTCAGATTAAATGGAAAAATAAACGCCTGTTTTGCTAATTCCAAGAAAACGCAAATGCTGTGGTGTGAATTTCTCAGATCAATTAATAAAATCAAATCGGTGTAAATCTATCATCATTTAGTTTGTCTTCATGTCTGTTAGTAAATTGTATTGTTTATTCAAACAGGAATATTTGACAATACCAGTAGATTCATGAATATTTTAATTATAAATGATCTTGTGTTCAAACAATAACTTTTTTTTTTTTGAAGTTTTATTTCTTTCTGAAATATATGGTTATGAAGGTATTAGTTTCCTATATTTGTGTTTGGCTAAAGTCTATATTTAAGCATGCATCTTTATTCGTTTTATGTAGTTGTCATTTTCATGTGTAGGTATCTGAAATATGTGGTGATAAGTGCAAAATAAGGTTTATACATTTAAAATCTCCCTTTTCTTTGTACATTGAATAACATTAGTGAAAACTTGAGATTTATCAAAATATGTTTTCCCAAATTAGCATACGTTTCATTGAAAATTGAAATAGCAACTCTTTATCCTTTACTCAACAGAACTTCCAGGGCCCTCTGTCTGTTTGGGGGGATGCCACCCACTGCCCTGAGATGGGGGAATTTTGGTGTCATTTTCTAATAATGGGGAAATTTTATATAACAAAATAATACTTTCAATACTGAATAGTCTGTTTCATTCAATAAAGCAAAATAGATATATCAGTTACTAAGCGAAATACAGTCACTCTAATTGAAAGACTAACTTAACTGATAATACTATTGATTATGTTAGCTTTTGCTTAAAATATTAACTTCTGGGGGAATTTCTGACCTTTTATGGGGAAAAATGACACCTTTTTTGCCGGGGGAAGCAGACTTATTTTGGCTGTAAAAATGACAGATTGAGGACCCTGAGAAGGGCTCGGACAATCATGGATATTTATTTAAGCTTTGAATAAATATCCCTGATTGTTCAAGCTGTGACAAGTGCGATGAGTCTGATATAATCATGTGTCTGCAGGCTTCGGAGCAGGCGTGTCACAGCCTCCAGGTGAAGCTTGACCAGAAGAACAGCCTGCAGAACTGGTACAACGAGGAGATCTCCCACCTCAAACAGCAGCTGGCAGACAGGCAGGAGCACCTGAGGGAGAGCTGGGACACTGAGAAACAGCAGGAGATCGGCAAACTCCACAGACAGGTATACATGCTCCATAATACTGCAGGGGCAGAAACTTGTAACCCACAATATTGTTGACATTAAGCATTTTACTGAACTTACATGTGTTTCTTTACAATGTTATAATAGATCTTGAAATCCTTGCAGCTGCAGGAATTGCACAGACAGATATCATAATATGTTATATGGTAGGCCTTTCACTCACTTTACATATGTAGATGTTGTTGTTTACAAACTGTACAGATAGCTACTCGTTACCCATAATACCATCCTAGCCATACCTTTGTCCTTTCACTGACCTTTACATATTTGAATTGATGCTGTATTTTCTGACACACTGCACAAACAGATTTACATGCCCATTATATTGACACTGGTCATGATGTAAATTTTTAGAATGCAGTGAAAAAGATGAAAATTCTGTAAATAATGCAAACAGTTGCCAAATAGAGATGCTGTGGTGAACTAACAGGATACATGGAACTGCATATTTTTAGAAATCAAATGTTTCTGTTCGACATGAAATAAAAGTAAATTACTTTGAATAATTGTCTACATCTTAATCATGTCACAATTTAGATTGAGGAATTGAAAGGTGACCTTGACCAACAGACGGCCATAGAAACCCAGCTGAAACAGAAGGTGCGGGAGCTGGAGGACCTGGTTAAGGAGAGGCTCAACCAGACCGATAACGACCTGGGGTCAAGGTCATTTGGGCTCTCGGAAGAAGTCACTGTGCTACAGGAAGAGGTGGCGAATCTACAGACTGAGATTGTGAGTGCAGAAATGTAACAACGGTTTACAATGAGGATTTTTCTTGAATAACGCTTGTGTTTATGCATAACAGTTTTTAAATGTGGTGTATATCCTGAAAAGAGCAATTTATTTTATGTCTTATTCTCAGACAGAAAGTGTTTGGTTAATATTCACTCTAGATAGAACATTTGTGGAGAAACAGCTATGAAACAGGGCTTTCGTTAACTTTCGAAAACTGGAAGTTTGAACTTCCTGGCCTCTGATTTTGGAAGTTTTGCTTATAATTTTTGGAAGTTTGAAAATATCGCGCGACATGAATATGAGCATTGTACATTACAATTTTTACAGCATATATCACTACTCTATAGCTATTATTTTACCTTAGTCAAATGTTTCACTCCAAGCTAAATAATGCATAAATTCAAGAAAAACACAGATTTGATACTACTTTTAATTACTGACAATATCGTTACCAATGACCAATGGACTATACAAAAAATAAACACAAATAGATGTCAGATTCAATAAATAAGAACACATCAGTATTGAATAAATAAACTTTTAAGCTGTACTCTTGGTGCATTTTATAGTAGAATGCAAATCATAATGATATACAATGCATTATAATACTGATTATAGAACCCAGCATGACACAGTAATTCATTCTCATATTGACTATCAAAAAAGAAACATGATCATGTGCCTAGGATAAACAAATTGTCTTTTACAATGAAACATAAATATACACGAATATATTATATCAACATTGATAAAATTATTTGATCAGAAAACATCATGTCATTGAAAAAAAAAATTCACTTTTATCAGTTTATCATTGATAAGTACTTATATTTAGGCACATTGCTTTAAATACTTATCATTGCTGTTTAATGTTTTCAGACAATTCTGCAGTCCCAGCTAATTGACAAGCGTTCAGAGCTGGCTGCCATGGCAACAGAGGTGGAGAATCTCAAAGGCAAGGTTATCTGTAGAGATGAGGAGCTGGAGGACATCAAGTGCCAGTTTACATCAGTCAACAACGCACTGGAGGTAATGTACATATATATATTCAGGCTGTCACTCCTTTTGTATATGTGATGGATCTTTCAGTTTATATGGGCCAATTTTCTGTTGTGTGTTGTTTTAAGCTCACCTGAGCACAACATGTTTTTCTGACTGCCTTTAGTCAGTCGTTTGTCGTTTTTTCGTCAGCATTTACCTTTAAATCACACTAAAGACCACATTTATTGCCCAATCTTTTGACAGTTCGAAACTGGGTCATGGGGGTCAAAAACTAAGTCACCAGGTCAAATTGGAGAAAAAGCTTGTTAACACTCTTAAAGTCACATTTTTTGCCCAATCTCCTTGAAACTTGCTCAAACATTTGTTGTTATATTTCTGCTGAGTTCGCAAATGGTAGTCCTCCATTGAAAATTATGGCCGGTAGGGGGCAGGGCAGTTTTCCTTATATGGCTATATTGAACACTTTATTAAGCTTGTTTACACTCTACAGGCCACATTTTTTGCATGAAACTTGCTCAGAACATTTGTCACAGTGAAATCTCTGCCGAGTTCGAAAATGGGTTATGTGGGGTCAAAAACTAAGTCACTAGGTCAATTTGAAGAAAAGCTTGTTAAAACTCTAGAAGTAACATTTTTTGCCCAATCTTCTTGAAACTTGCTCGAAACATTTATTGTTACAATATCTCGGCAGAGTTCGAAAATGGTTGCCGTTTGAAAACATGGCCACCAGGGTGATGGGCAGTTTTTCTTGTACGGCTATTTTGAAAACTTTATAAAAGTTTTTTAACACTCTAAAGGCCACAATTTTTGCCCAATCAACATGAAACTTGCTCAGAACATTTGTCCCAATGATATCTTCTTTTCATAGTCTATTCATTTGTCATTGAACATTTGCAAAAATAGGTTGAATTTCAAAAGATATTCAACATTTTTGTGTGGACCAGCCTAGTGGGGCAGCAGAGGGGATCAAAAAGGAGCAGGGTGCAGCTCTGCTATTTCGCTCTAGATCTTTCCGTACAGTTTCACTAACAATTTTTTCAAACATCTCAAAATCATATACTGCACATGCATTTCACTTTTCTACAAAGAATAAAGTTTGTCAAGAGATGATTGTGTTTATATTTTGTTTTTCTTGTACACTGATTATTCTTTTAATTATTAAAGCATTATAACATGTAGATATATGTTTGTTAATAATTGTTCAGATAATGGTAATTTATATTGTTCTAGACTATTGACACTTGAAGTTACAAACTCTACTTTTACTATTGTAGATGCTTTGAGTCATTCACAGTGAGGTTCTGTACAAAAATGTTCCACTGTGTACATGTACAGATGTGTGTTTCAGCAAGCCAGAATGGAGAAGCTGGACCTGAAGTGTCAGCTGGATGCTCTTCAAATGGAGGCCAGTTCTCACCGCTCCAAGGGCAACTCCATATTTGCTGAGGTACTGTTGAACAGAAATACCAGCCAATACCAGTTCAATTAAAATACCAGCCAATAATACCAGACAATACCAGTTCAATTAAAATGCCAGCCAATACCAGTTCAATTATTCGAATAAACAATAGCATTTAAATCTGAACATATATATTTTAAAGCAGTACAAACAGTATTCCTTTGCTGTTTAATAGGTATATTTGGTGGTGATAACATTTCAGATCAACCTGCTTTGTTCAGTATTGTTGTGAATATTATGCTAAAAGAATTGGTTAAGATATTCGTCATATTTAAGCCAGTTTTAATTTGTTGTCAAGTACAGAAAAACATTTCAGATTAATGAAAGAAGAGATAATTTATAAATAATTGGTAGCATTTTCCAAAAATCCCACTAAAACTATCTTAAATTACATTAAAATACTTGTTTATAAGATGAAAGAACCCATATTC
This sequence comes from Congeria kusceri, assembly GCA_027627225.1. NCBI lineage: Eukaryota > Metazoa > Mollusca > Bivalvia > Myida > Dreissenidae > Congeria > Congeria kusceri. Next base: position 39,256,649 of record CM051030.1, read on the forward strand.
TCCATTCTGCTGCTATCATTGCAGTTGGACGACAGAAGAGTGGATGCAGAGACAAAACTGATCTCCCTACAGAGGAAGAACGAGGCTCTGACAGAGAAATACCTGGCTGAGAAACAGCAGAACTCTAGATACAAGGTAGTGACAATGGTTGTCAGTAGACATACCAGTATCTTGTAGGCTTTTGTATGAAAATTAAGTTACCCAGCAGCGTTTCGTGTCGGCATTGCATTAAAGTTTACTGAAATTTACAAGTATGAAAATTGAGTTTATTTAATAACTCTAGATAATCCATATTCAACTTTAGAGAATATTTGTTGTTTATTGTTTAAGGAAGTTCGCAACAAAAAGATTGGGTTAATTTCTCCTTTTGCTTAATTATTTCTTTGCTGTATATAGGTTACAAATTACAATATACTAATTTCAATCAATAAATATAAATCTGTTAAGTCATTAAGTTCCAGTCAATGGTTAAAAGTTAACAAAGCATTAAAATAATCAAAAACACACGTATACAATGTATTGCCAAACAAATTAGTTAAAAAAAGATCCATAAAAATATCTATATTCTATTTTGGCAATTGATACTTTGTTTATGTAAACACGAAACACGAAAAAGGCTACACAGGTACCCTATTTAAAGTCCAATATTTCACAAACAATATCGGTGACCCATTCTTTTTATTAATGTTTTGGTGCAAGTATACATTGGTGCATGTATGTGCGAAAATTTAAGAAAATCTGTTGTTTGGAACAAAATATATTGATGCATAATAAATGACGTTTCAGAAGGTATTATTAGTACCCATTTGACCTACTTCAATGTCCAGTCAAATTGATTATTTTAACAGTAATTGTAGATAACGCGTTTTTTTATTACCAAAATACACTTGTGTATTGCCAAACAAGACATGTAAAACATCAGTTAAAAGAAACATAACCTTGTTTGAAAAAAAGCTCTCCTATATACTTTAAACATTGATAAAAAATCCAAACTGAAAAAAGGGGCTTCGACAGGTACCGTATTCAAATCCCAAAATTTCCGGAACAAGGCCGGTGACCCCTATTTTTTAAGACTGTTTTACTTTCAGTATACAATGATGCTTGTGTATGGGAAGTTTCAACAAAATCTGTATTTGGGAACCAAAGATATTGGCATATTTGATAAATTATTGATGTTTTTACAGGCATATTTAATGCATAATTAACCTCGTTAAGCGTCCATTAAAAGTCATTATTTAAATGATAACTGTAGATAAAGCCCATTTTATCATTAAACTACACTTGTTTATTACCAAACGAAACATTAAAAAAAAGATCCATTTAAAAATCTCAATCTTTGTTTGAATATGAACGCTTTATATTACTCAACATTCTAAGTAACACACACTAAAAAAGGGTCTTCGGCAGGCACCGTATTCAAAATTCAATATTTCCGGAAAAAGGCCGGTGACCCCTATTTTTTAAGACTGTTTTAGTTTTAGGATACATTGATGCATGTTTGTGCTAATTTTGAAGAAAATCTGTCGTCGGAAAAACAATGAAGGAATCTGTTGCGAACGTCTTTAAGACGTTTTCTTAATCTAGTGTTATTATCATTTTTGTGCTAAATTCATGTTTTGGGAAAACATGGCAATGCTGCATATTAATCATTTAAAGCATTGTTACCTAATCTAATATGTTAAAGAACAATCTACAACACTTTTTTTTTAAATTGTTGAGCATTTCATAATGGTTGTAGGTATCTTTCATACATAAACATGTAACAATCATTTAATCAAATGTGCATTTGTATTGTATTGGTATACAATGTATTCAGGTATTCTCATGTCCTATTTCTGTGAACAGAGGCAGATATCCCAGCTGTTGTTGACAAGCAACTCAGGCAAATTTGATGATGAGTATGTTGAAAATTTGGAACGCAAACTCAGCCAAGCACGCCTTGAGATTCGCACACTACTGGAGGAGAAGGAAGCATGGCAGAAGGTATTTTATCTCGAGTCTAAGTCTATTCTTTATTCTTAAGTCTAAAGTGAATAAAGGCCTTGCACTTTTATATTGCTTTTTGAAAGTGATGTTTACCACTGATTTTGTATTATGGGCACATTTTGATGGCTTACTAAAATTTGTATGAATTCCTTATACCTAACATATGAAGCGTGTTGTGGGAAAACCGGGCTTAGTGCATGTGCGTAAACTGTCCCGGATTAGCCTGTGCAGTCCGCACAGGCTAATCCAGGACGACACTTTCCATTTGTATGGGATTTTCTGTTTCAAGTCTCATCTAAACATAACTCCACTGTAGGTGGAAAGTGTCATCCCGGATTAGCCTTTACGCACATGCATTAAGCCAATTTTTCCTACAACGCGCCTCATAGGATTTACAATAGTTTTGAGTTGGACCTATATTTGCCTACATTGTACACTAGACTACCATTTTAATATGAACACTGCAATGCGCTTAGATGAGCAATTGAACAGTATGAAGCGATAACTTTGTTGAATCCTGTTACCTTCCAGAAAGCTGAAAGCAAGCCCATTGTTGAGCCGAGTGAGACCAAACTGTCGGACATTGAATTCACGCGTTATTTGAAGACCATCATACAGGGCAAGGAGTAAGTTTCAGTTATGAATAACACACTTTGTTTAAGGAAGGAACCTGTTCCTTTCCTGAGTCTAATTGTTTAATATCTTAACAGCCCTTAAATTGAATAGAAAGTAAAATACGATTCATGAGAAACTTTTCTATCAAAAGTTTTATTAAAATATAAGAAGTAACTTCATTTACCAAAACTTCAAACTTTACCAAAACAAAAAAAATACTTAAATAAAAAGTAATTAATGCTAAACAAATACACAAATCCATTAAAGTTGGCCTGCCTTTAAACACTGTCCAACTTCTAATGAGCTTGATCTCTATTGGGTTTTTTAAATTTTGTGCAATGGACCCGATCTTTGATAATTCCCTGCTGCATTTGTATCTATACGTTTTAGACAAGAAGTCCAGGAGCTAAACAGGGAGGTGAACAGGAAGTCCCTGCAGCTGCTCGATGTGCGGTCCCTGATGTCGGAGAAGGAATCCAGGGTCGTGCAACTCCAGGCGGAGAAGGACCGGCTGCGATCGCAGAGCATGAAACTGCTCGCACAGAATCAGGAGCTAAGGCTGAAATACGAGCCAGGTTTGCTTGCTGTCATTTCTTTGGCTACATTTGATCTTGTGGTTAAACTTGGGGTTTTGAACTCTTTTTTTTTAAGAAAAGGATAGATACTGTAATTAGTGTTTAAAATGTTAAGTTGATTTCTTAGTATCTAGATAAAGTTAACCATGGACATAGATTTATAGAAACGGTTACGTGTCCATTCATTTTGAAAATAAAATGTTTCCTTGACAGTTTTAAGTAGTTTTTCCTGTGATGTTATTACATGTTGACTTGATTTAAATGCAATGGCCTTTCTATATGATTCTTTATCACCATAGTCTTGGAAAGTACACAAAAAGTGGACGTTTTGTCTGGAAAACAAGTACTAAAATGCCTATTGTGAATGTTATGTAATATCTATAGTCTATTAGAGAGTGGCAGAGAAAAGTATGTTGTGGTCAAACTAGCCACAGATGTCTTTATTTGCCACATAACATTTCCTTGTTCTTTAACAATCATCACACACTTAATTTTCTTCATTTTCAGATTCTTTTAAGAAGTCTGAAGCCCTCATTGTGAAAAGGACGGAGAAAATTCCTCTTGACAACGAGGAAGAAGTGGTCATCAAGGAAACTAGGAGGAGCGTCAATGTTTCATCTCTCAACCAATCACAGATGTCGTTTCAAAGGCCATCTGACAGAATCGGCCAATCAGGAACTACCTTACAACCTGTGCCTGAAAATGTTCCTGAGAAATCGTTAATCGCCTTGTCAAAACCTAAACAGAAACATGTGGCTATATCGGATGATGTTAAGGAGTATGAAATTGAAAATGAAAACAATCCAGATTTGGATTCTGGTAAACAGTTTGGCAAAAAGCTGACTGTCAGAAAACATATTTCTGCTCCAAAAGGCAAGACCCAAGATTGTAAAACTCAGTGATGTCATAATGTATTAGATTTCAAGTGTTTGCTTGGTCTGTGTATTTGTGCTTTTTATTTGTTGTTATAAATAACATATTTATTGCATTGTATTTAGCGATTGAACATACCACTTTGAATATGGTTTTGTTGTATGTAAAAACATGTAATATACATATTATTCAAATGCCTTGACTTCGACTGCATTAGTTTGTCATTTTAGAAGGGGCACAAGGGTCAGAGTGGCGGTGGTGTAATGGATAGGGTGTCTGCCTTGCGATCGGAAGGTTGTGAGTTTAATACCTACATGTACTCTGGAGATTTCAAAGACAACAAGTACTGGTTCTTCCCAGGAAACGGACTCAAGGTGTCTCAATAAGCCTCTGGCTTTCAACGCAGTCAAGCTTAAATAAATTGGTTGGAACGTAAAGGCACAAAACAGGAAAAGAGATGAGTATTCGTCATTCATAGTCTAGAGTAACTGTCATAAACAACACGGTCTGTGGACTGAATAGCATATTGGCAAATCATTTATTATGAACTTATTGTTTTGGAATGTAAATAATGTATGTAGCCAATACAACGCATTCAAGACATATTTTAATTATTTTGCATTAATAGCAGCATTTAATCAAAAACTGATAACTTGAAGAAACTTAAAAACAACTTCAAAATGTCATGTATTGGAAACAGGTTAATGCTGAAGCTCTTCATGCAGGTTGATAAATGTCCTATTCAAACATGCAATTGGGTCAACAATTTGAAACAAAATTTTAAAAAAATGCTATGTTAGAACTTAAATGAGTCAATATTATGGGACACATCCTGTTCATATTTCCTTAAATATGTTTGTATTATTACCGCCTACCTTTGTTATCATTTATCTTAAATTTAATACCAAACATGCTTTCTTTATGTGCTGCAAATTCATTTTCAATGGAGTTTATTTAGCATGGATAAAATACAGTGAATATGTTGTACATGTTGACCACAACCAAATCTAGTAGTAAACGTCCATGAGTGATTTGACTGATAAAGCAGCCCTTAGTTTGTTCACATCCACGGTTTCCCAGGCGATGAAGGTCAAGGTCATGTTGGGCTGATACATCAAAAACCCGTTTTCAGAGAAACGACCTTTAACCCCAGCAGCTTCCAGCCAAACGAAAGGAGCAGTTTTGTTGGAAGTGAGCGTAAATGTGAACTGGTTTGGAACTGAACTTGCCTCCAGGTTTGAAATCTGGAAAGAATAAAGAATCTAACACAATTGTGAGTTTACATTGGTTTTTAATTTATCCCTGAAAGAGTACACGGGGCAATTTTTTTAGCATACTGGTGTGTGTACTGACTAAGGGGTAGTATAAGATTTCAACTAAAAATCGCAGGTCATCAAATTTATTTTGGCACATGACCTACAGATAATGAGTCTTAGTTTCAGTCAATAAATGTGTTAAATGACTGTTAAGCCTTTATTTTTGTTATGTTTTAGTGCGAGGAATGAACGCTGATCATAAAAATAATATAGTTAAATGTTGGATCTTACAGAATCCCCTTTCTTTTAAATGAAATATTGACTTGTGTGTAGACTGCTTCAATGCCATTGGCCACCCCCAAAATTAACAAACCTGTATGCTTGCTTTCTCTAAACCTTGCGCTCCGCTAAACGTGCTGAGCGGAAACCACGTGCTAGGGCCGGTAACTCTGTCCCCGAAGTGGAACACGAGGAAGCACGTGCTACGTCTCGTGCACCTGGCGCTCTGCACCATCGTGTCCACGTCCGCTCGGAACACTGACTGGGCGGTACTGTTCATCTAAAAGACAGGCTGGTCAGTGTATTATAGTTATCATGTATGGGTTTTTCGAGTATATAGATCGTTATATGAAAAGTACCGTTATTTGGTAAATTGTGCAACTGTTCTATACCGGTATCTCAAATCGCTTTTGTTGTTGTCTGGTATTGTAAACGTATGTTTTAACCAGAATAAATAAACCCCTGCATGCATTTGGTACCGCTTTTATAGACAGTTGGTGTTTTTCAGCCTATGAGAACTGAAGAGGTGTGACTCGATATATTTTGGTAGATTCAGTCGTAAAACGTACAAACCTACCACGGTGGCAACCTGATAGGACACCAGCTCTAGATGGGTGTAAACTTTAAAGAGAAGTATGGTATTTATGCCTACGCAAAATGAATAATGGAAAAACTTGTAGATACTTTTGGATTCCGCAGACTTTTGGTTAAAGTACGACTATGCAGACACTTCTTGACCTTGGAATAATCGAATGAGTTTTTGTACGTTAAACTAGAACTTACTATGTTTTTAATGCTGAAACAATGGTTTATTGTGTGCAGTTAGGCTAAAAAAAATAATTCTGAGTTTCGGGCAACGCGACCCTACCTAACGAAAACCTACTGACCCTAAAGTTTTTAGCGACAACTATTTCAATTGAAATCTGCATTCGTCAGATTTTATATAAATTTCAATGTTTTTTTGCCGAAATGTGTCGTTAAAAAAGTTTATAAAAACTCAATTCCGACTGCCGTTGCCCGAAACACACATTTGTTTGCCTTATTATTTGGTTACATTGTATTACCGTGAATGAAACACTCCACGTCTTCAATGCAGTGAAGTTGCTCCATGAGTAGATCTCCACATACAAGGTGCCGTCGAACTCTGTCGGCTGGCCGGCGCGCCCGTGGGATGCCGGCGGGTTGCCCCACGTGCTCATGTCAAATATACTGCAACCATGTCAAGAGTAGTTAGTGGAACAATAATGAATTTCGAGTATCTTGTTTTCTTTTTTATATATGGTTTAATTTCTTGTTGCTCAGACACGATTGGTAAACGGGAAAATGGCTATAAATAAGATAAATTAAGCAAAATATTGCAAATAATTCATCATGTGCTTATAATAAGAAAGGTTAGTTTTTAATTCCCATTTTAATATTAATTACTTTTAACGGAAACCAATCACTTTTCATCAACTAATTTTTGGTGTTTATAATCATTAGCCACATATATACCAGCACATTGGCATACTTTAACACAGAAAGTATGTACCGGTAAATAAATGCTTATATATCATATCGGGTTATGAGCTTCACGTGCAATAACGGTTTTGACACAAATATCGCAACTACCGGTAACCCCTACCTGAAAGGTCTTGGGTTGGTTTTGGGTTGAAATGTTAGCTGGTGTGTGACCGCGTGCCTGGTTTCCCTCACCGGAAGTTCGTCCATTATTACATAGACGTCCAGGAAGTTGCCGTCCATGGTCGGAGAAATAATGGTCGGCGCGAAAAAGTCGGCCGCAAAATAGTGCAGCATCTTCCATTTCCCACCATACTCTGAAGGGATACAATAGTGATACAATCTAATACCTTCCACCGGCTCATTCTTATGTTGTGTAGTTAAGTAATAGTTGTAGCATACTTTTACCGAAATATGTTATTTAATGAGCCCGCAGGGCGAAATTGAATAATTAACATATTGAGGTCAAAGTGTGCTACAAGTGTTTATACCATATTTACCTATCACAGTGCTACTTCCCACGATGCCCATCCAAACGTGTGCCAAGCATGTGTATCGGTTCAAAATTGAGCGCTGTCAAATGTGGAAGGTTACCGTGCAATAAGTAGCGTGCGTATACATTAAAACTAAACTTTCAATATATTGCACGCTACTTATTGCACGATAAACTAGCATATTAAGCTCCGCCCACCAGTTTCTGTTCTAATATCATAGTTATTGAATACCGCAGCACAAGGAAAACTCTGAAATATGGTATAAAGTTCAGTTAGCGTTTACTGTTGTTGATTAGAGAATATCTCAGATGTAAAAAATTAAGATCAGGTCCCATGACTACAATACTCAAACTTAGTCTTAACTTAAAATATTAGCCACTGAATTTAAAGTCAATATGTAACAGCCAATGTCATTGGTCAATATTGTAAGTTTATACTAGTCTTGAGATTAAGAACGTTCGTAGTCGCTTCGTTTTGGTACTGACAATGAAAATGGCTGTTACATAACTACTCGAAGATATACTAGTAAAAATTTAAAAAAAAAAAGAAAAAAAAGATTTTGTTTGATAAAAATAGCACCAAGATTTTGTTTGATATATTTCATAGTTGTGGTGGCAGAAATGCAACTTAATGACATTTCAAAAATGTAAATATTGGTTTGTTTGTGTCTATTCCATGTTTGACTTTTTTTTTTAAAACAAAGTTTCTATGTCACAAAGACATTTTAATTTCACATTAAAAATAACACTAACTGTGTTGGTTCGATGCAATTTTTTCTCTGTCTGTGAACGAAACAGAAAATCAAATAGAATTAAAAACGATACACTAAATTACAAGCTGTGATAAAGCAACCCAGCTTACCGAGCGATGCCCAAGTGGGCGCCTGCCAGATGTCCGCCAGCATCCAGTAGAGGGCGCCCATGGTGTTCCCTTGGCCCTGGCCGTCCAGGCGGTTCTGCCAGCGCCGGTAGTGCTCGGACCAAGTGCGCATTCCGATCGCCTGGTCTGTCTAAATATAATATCTAATTTAGGAAATATATCCTCGTAAAGATGAAAGTATCATGTAATATAAAGCCGTTCTTTCAGTCATATAATAAATAAATAATTTTCGATTTATCGGATAATAAACAACGATTTGGAGTTCTGATGCGTAGGAATTAATCCACCAGGGTGTTAGCCCGAGTTGTTTAATAGCCACGCATCAGAACGACAAAGGGTTGTTTATTGGCCGATAAACAACGAAAATGCGAACATTATTTCGAATCTAACACGATTTTACATATATGTATTGCTATTGTAATTGGAACTACTTTTAACTATGCTCAGCTCAGAATCAGGGCTTCTTTTTGCGTTGTATATTGCGTATTTTAACAACGATAATTTTTTCTTTGTCTATAGAAAAATTAGCAAGTATCATGTTAGAATTAACAATAACTCTAAATCCACTGACCCATGACTACGCAAGGTTTTAATTTCAAAATCAGTCCCCAACTTAAAATATTGACCAATGAAAACACTTGTTAGATATGAGCTTTAGTTTTCACTGGCTGATATATAAGATTAAGACTAAGATTAGATGTAAGATTGATGAAGTCACGGGGGCTGAGAGCGATTAACACTGTAGTCAAGGCAACAGACCAATGTCGCATATTGTGCGCCATATTTCGTTACCTGTGTGATGTAGATGAGGTCCTTAAACCTCTGTTTCCTATCAGGACAGTTGGGCAGGTTGACATACTGGATCGCCTCCGCCATCATCTCAACGTTACCTAGGAAACAAACACGGCTCTTAAATAGCGCTTTAATGGTCAAAATAAGAGATTTGTTGTTGTATTCATTTGCAAACATACGATAAATGAAATTATAATTTGGAATAAACATAAATTTACACGTGACGTATTCTCAGCACAAACCCCAAACCTTTGACAATCACTTTAAATATCATCATTAGTGATAACAGAAATCAGTATTTTGACATTATAGAAAAAAAAAAAAGATATTAAAAGTATGATATACACGTAGTTGTACTTGTCCACTTCGCAATCGGTATCATGTATTATATTTTGAGAGTTGTGACGTACCAAATGGGTGGTGGTTGCGGTAGTCGTTCAGGTCGGACCAGTAGTCCATGTCCGTGTCGTTATAGACGGGCTCCAGGCCCTCGAGGCTGGGGTAGGACTGGAGGCCGTACTCCGAGCACAGCCTGGGAATTCGCAGCTGGGAGGGGTCGTAGAAAGGGATCAGGTACTTGTACTCGTGGACTGCAAGGAGAACGGACGAGTTAGAACAGACGCAAGGACGTTAAAGTAACCTTACGTTAAGAACTGGGTCAATAATAACGAAATTTAGATACATTGTATATCATATAATAATAACGAACATGCTTTGTCATTTAAATAAATTAAATTCAAATATAAAATAAAGATAACATCCCAGCAAAGTGCAGTATGAATTACAAATGTAAAATGTAATGTAACAAAAACTACCGACGTTAACCACATAAAATACTATTCATAAAACGCTGAAACTAATACACTTCATGCATTTGCACTGCTATCTCAGATCAGACTGAGACGTTGAACTGCAATGCATTACAAATACTAACTGTCGCCATAGTGAGTGTCGTACGGTTCCTTAGCAACCCAGCCCTCCTCCTCCGTCTCCACGCCATTGGAGGGACTGGACGCTAGGAAGGGTCGAGATGTGTCCTCGGCTAGCACGATGGACCGTATGGTGTCAATGTAGAGCTTGTTTGAAATACAAAATTACGACACTGATAATACTGATGATGACGACAACGACAATTATGTCATAATGATGATCATGATGACCATGATAATAATAATGACACCGACGACGACGATGATGATTAAGTGATGATGATGATGATGATTAAGTGATGATGAAGATGATGACGACGATGATGATGATGGTGATTATTATGCTGCTGCTGCTGATGATGATGATGATTGCGTGATGATGATCATGATCATGATGATGATGATTGTGAACGTTCGCAGTCATAAGGTCTGATAGCTAGGTGTTTTTCAAGTATTTTTAACTTGAAGTCAAGAGATCATAATATAGTACAAAATGTAAGAATAGACTCATTAGTCAACATATGTTCACAACCACGAGTGTATCATCTTAAGCAGGTATATGCGGTTACCTTGAGGTAGTCTGCCTTGTAGAGTGTGAAGTTGACGCCCGTACCGTACCAGTCCTGTGCTAGGGCCTTCTCGTTCTCGTTGTTGCCGCTCAGCACGATGATGCACGGGTGGTGCTTTATTCGCCGCAGCTGAAACACAGGCATAGCAGCCGGGAGTTGAATCTTGTTTCAAATATCGGTGCACATGTAACCTTAAACTGTGGAAGCTGCGTTTAATAACATTTGTTATATAGTGTTTAATATTAATTAATAATGGGGCACTAAGGATCCAAGTTCGATTCCTGCACGGTCTTCGTTCAACTTGTTTTTTCTCAAACGTCATAATTTACCCAGGACATAAACTTAATGTCGTCCTGGATTAGCCTGTGCAGTCCGCACAGGCTAATCCAGGACGACACTTTCCGCTTTGATGGTATTTTCTGTTTCAAGGAAGTCTCTTCTAAACATGAATCCACTGCGGACTGCACATGCATTAAGCCCGGTTTTTCTACGACACGCCTCATTGTAGTTTTTGCATACTTTAAATCATTAGCTGAGTTGTCTGGGATGTAAAGAATCTCACACCTGGTAGGTGACCTCCTGTTTCACGGAGTCAATGAACTGCCCGTGGGTGGGGTACATGGCGCAGGCGAACATGAAGTCCTGCCAGATCATAATGCCCAGCTCGTCCGCCACCTCGTAGAACATGTCCATCTCGTAGATCTGAGACACGGAACATGCCACGTCACTTGGGGACGTAAATACGCATGTATTTATTACATAATGTATATATAAAGCGTTTCTTACATTACATTGTGAATTAAAGAGATATAACGTAAATAAATATATCTGAAATAAATAACTCGTATTACGAATAATATAACCTATTGTTAATTAATATTTATACATAAATTATTCATTTTCAGCTTTAAAATAGTATTTTGTTAGGTATTGAAATAACCATCCAAACAATAATCACAATTTTACTATGATACCAAACGTTAGTGCTGTATTATTTAATTATTAATTTGTACATGTATACAGTGTCATGGCCTTAGCAGGTCATCACGGCTTGATTACTGTTTCATCTTATATCATCGTACTACAAAAGTATGGACACAATATAAAACAATGTCACCCACCCCTCCTCCCCACACCCTGAGGGTGTTCATGTGTACGTCCGCTGCAGACTTGAGGTAATTGTACACCCGGTCACGTGTGACGCGCTCCAGGAAACTATCCGCCGGGATCCAGTTGGAGCCCTTGAGGAATATCGGCCGCCCGTTAATGCGGTAGTAGAACGTCCTGCCTGGGAAATGACCACGGTATTAGAATAGAACACTGGGACTCTTAAACATTATCATGATTATTAATGAACCATAGATTCGACGCAGATATACTGCGACTTGCTCAAACCCAATGTTCAAACCCAATGTTAGTTTTGGTTTTAAAAAGTGGATACATTAAAATGAATGTGCATGTTTACAAGTTTTAGATTAAGGGCTTTCGTATACATAAGGTCCAGATACCTAGTGACTTGTTAACGGAGACGTAGTCTTGGACAAGCTCCACTGTACGGAAGCCTATCCGGACCTTTTTGTTGTTCATGGTTCCCAGCGAGTCCGTGTAGAACACATACAGGTCGTAGAGTGACTGGTTCCCGTACCCGTTAGGCCACCATTCGTTGATGGACACACTCTTAAACATTGTATATGTAGATATGCAGTATCCATTGTGTTTACAAAATACTTTTTTTTCATGAATAAGGGGCAATAACTACTGTGTTTCTGGTCCGATCCAGCCCATATTCGACCTCACGTGAGGCCTTATGGTCATAACAAGTGCAAGTTCGGTCAAGATTGGAAGAACAAAAAATGAAGTCTCTATCCTTCACATAGTGTTTTTGCATTTTTTCTCATTAACAAAGAGCAACTGTTTAATGGCTTACAAATCCTAGGTCCGTATACTAGTATCTGATTAGATAAATATATCAATCACGTTACTATAAATAATTGAAGTTTGATAAAGGTTTTATTGACATTTATCTCTGACAATGATGTTGACCTATACGAGTATATATAATTGTTGCAACATCTGAATAACAAAAATGAACCAGCGATAGAGCTATAACATACCTTAGGAATATTGATGTTAAACGAAACACTATCGTTTTGCTTCATCAAGGTCACGGGCTTTGATGACGTAACAGAAGTAGGATCAAGCTTGACCTCCAGGTGACCATGTACCGGAAGTTGAGCAATGGCTTCCATGAAAATGTCCACTTTTAGATTCCATGTGCCATTTGTATCTGAAAAAAAAACAGTTATTACAGCACAGTATAGATTTTACTAGTAAACAATGTATGTTTGATTCTCAGTATTATTTCAATGTACATCTGTGTTCTTTTTAGTATCACTGATCGTAATTATGGGTTTTTCGTGTTAATGCTTATATGTTATTTTGTTTGTATTGGAATACAAGATCAAGGTAAAAAATATTTAGTTATATAAATAATTCTTCTGGCCAAAAACAACGGTGGTGGCAACAATAGCAACACCAACAAGGGCAATTACAACAACAAAGACCACATCCACTTACTCCTCGTGGTTTCCGAGGTAACGTCTCTTATCACAGCTGTATTGTAAGCTTGGATGTATATATCCCGCCTGCAAATTATAGTGATAAAAACGGATATTTAGATGCCATGCAGTTTCAATTAATGGAAGCTTGACAGTCTGAACAGTCGAAAGTTGAACATATAATTAAGCAGCCTATATATGAAAGATATGGGCCCAGCTGCTCAAAACGTTAACGTCCAATTATGCTAACAGCTCGTTTACTTCAGATGTAAATAAAATAACAAATACAAGCAACTAGTTTTCAAACATTTGAAAATTATTTAAACAAACCCATTTATTTAAAATAAAGTCACAGTGCAAAAGTGTAACGTTTCATTATTTTAACATATATATATATAACTTTTAATTTTAACTGTTTTAAGCTTAGATTTGAGCAACAGGGCCCTGGCCTACAGTAACATTATTATAAAGTATGTACCGGTAGTGATATACAATCTAAGGAGAGCCCTTAATCGTTGATATGCGCTTAGAATTTTAGTAAATTGACCACGTACCAAATCCCTTGAGTGGGGAACGAAGGTCCCCAGTCCCAGCTGAAGGAGCACTGTGTTTTGCGGATAAGGTTGGCCCCACAGGCGCCGTGATACTGGGGTGGGACACACGTGGGCAGGATAGCGTAAGGGAGAGAAGTCGCCTGCTGCTTGACGTAGCTCGTGGCGGACTGGAACTGAACCGTGATCGTGTTCTGGCCGACCTGAATATATAAGAATAAAATGTTAGATAAGAATGACGAATGGCAAGGGGTGTTCTTTTTTTTTTATTAATTGCCAATGTTCCATAGAGGGTTAGTATCGACAAATTCATGTGATGCATTTTAGTTTCGTCTTTATGCCTGGCATTTATCGTTAATTACGATTAATGGTGCGTTGCCTGGTCATATCAACTAAAATTCATTTCGTCTCTAATTTTGGGACAAGCTGTGTTATACAATGTTATATATACAATGTATGTACAATGATAGAAGGATACTCTGAACTGCAGAAGAACACATGCTTGAACTAACCACAAGAGACGGCTTGATATCGTACACATAACGGACGAACATGTTCATGGACGTGCCCACAGTGTTGTTGTTGACGGTAACCGTGGCAACGGTATCCAGGCCCTCACAGACCAGCACCACCCGTGGATACGCCAGTGTTTCGGCAGTTACTTAAAGCATGAGGACTTCTTACTAATAATTTATATAGAACTCATTTTAATTCTTATAAATCTATCATTCAAATGTGCTTGCACCGCAAATAAGATAATTGTACATGATTTAAAATATGCGTTAATGCAAATAATATTTATTCGCTAAACTGAAGAAAATCATAACTCGTAAGTTTACATTTATGTTTGCAGATCAATTGCCAACATAGTTTATTCAGTCGCAAAATACACAAGTACATTGACCTTTCCAACGGACGGTTTGGACCGGTGTTAAGGTGTACCTTGGAAAGTCCTGCTGTAGGCCCAGTCAGTGTCCCCTATCCAGCTGTACTCGCCGTCATTCATTCGGAAGTAGGGGTCGCCGATCCTCCCGCTGTCGATGAGTGCGGTGTACATGGATCCGGGCACGGTCCCGGGGACACTGATATCTGAACAAACGTGTGCATAGCGTGTCTGAGGTCAACGTTACTATTTTTGAGGTTGCAGGACTATGCCTCTGACCGCATGACTACGAAAGTTATTAATCCTAAACTTAGTCTTAACTTAAAATATTTACTAATTAGAATGCTTGACCTCTGATTTCCATTGGTTCATATTTAAGATTAAGATAAAGCTGAAGACTTTTCGAAATCATGGTGCCTTTTCCTATGACTACGAAATGTATCAATCTTAAATTTAACCCTAACATAACATGTTGACCAAAAGAAAAGCCTGCTAAGTTAAATGTAAGCATAGGTTTTAATTGGCTTAAGTTTGATACTCGTACTAAATTGATGCGTACAAATATTGGTAAAAATGGGGCCTGACCACAGCATTACGGGAAAATTTTGTAGTGGTTATATTGAAAAGGAATCAACAATTCAGGATAAGTTCATTTCTTTGGGAAACAAATCAAGTTCAAGATTTAAAGAATACTTTTACCTTAAAATCAAAGCCTCGGTATTACTTAAGTACAAAAAATAACTTAACACGAAACATTAATATAATTTATGAGCTTATATTTTCTTACATTTGTCAATTTTAACTATCGGAAGTAATCGCGTTATCAGAGCATGTTTGACCAAGGTTTTGATAATAAAATCAGACAGTACTGAACGTACGTGTACTTTTATCCATATGATACGGGTAGTCAAATCGATTTTATGTCCGTTTATGTTTATGATCGTGGAAAGCAGAACTATGCTACACATGTATATTCTGTGCGTATGCTATTTGTTATTTTAATTTTTGTTATTTGTAAATCCATAACGAACATGCACGGTCGTACTATAGAGAAAAACAAGAAATTTTAACACAATGAAAACATGGATTAGAGGATATGTAACTATCCTATATTTATATTTATCATACGCTTATATGGATTCCCATTTAAATTACATATATATAGCACGTGTCTTGCATAAACAAAATTGATATACATGTATACTATAGGGGAAAACAACAACTTCAGTTATATTGCTAAGTATTATATTGTTACTAGCATTCAGCTCGAATGGTTTATGTTTCATTAAATTGAGTATACGTTTATCGTTTGTATTGTTTTGCAAATAGCTGAAACAGCAACTTTAATCGCAATTAAATGATCATGTGATTTGTGACAGATTTAATAAAATTATGTTTGCGTCAATAGTTAAGTAAGCCGTAGGAAATTCTAACCTCCGGATGAAACGGTCCATCGCCCATTGAGGCTGATTGTATTAGTTGCTATTCCTTGCGCAGCGAACAATACAACAAACAGCAGCGTCAACACGGCCTCCATCTTATTTGCACAAATCGTAATTATCGACATCAGTACATCTAGTTTGTATAATAATGTTGACTGTGTTTACTTTTTGATGTGGGTCTAGCTGGTTGTAGCCAGTTACTTAACTTATCGCGAGATATTAGACATACACACTCTCAAGTTATCACAAGTGAGAAAATACATATATACATGCAATTACATATATAGCACTACAATAGGCGACAGGATACTAAGGAAAGCATATCATAACGTTCTTCAGCACTGGGTAATATTGTTGAAATAAAATGTCAAGTGCGCTCAATCTTAAAAAATAGATACATGTATAATTTATCTAAAAATATTAACATTTATGATTTTTAGATGCCGCGGGCCAATTTTTTTTGTTCATAATTATACATTGACGGTGTAGAACTGTAATGTGGAGAGATTTGCACAAATATATTACCATGACTTTAAGACAGCCATTCAAATTAACGAGTGCAAAAACGTGAATAAAATGTTTCTATTTTATTTATTAAAATGCTGTTAATTGACAGTAATCGAGGCAGTAGAAATCAAAACGATAACATACCATACATGTGGGATATCAGTAAAACTGGTGGATGCTCCTCAATGCCCTTTGTCAAGCAATATAAATGCAATGAAAAGGGTATTGATAGTAAAATGACTAAAACTCACTAGAACTGCAGGGCCAAATCTGACATCAAAACTTTATGTTAGCATACCACACAAATAAAATAAAAACAAAATCTAATAAATCAAAGTGATGGATCATTACAGTAATATGGTTATTTCATCCTATTTATTTAACTTTCCATCAAGTATCATTGAATTTCATAAAGCAGTTCCAGAGAAATAGACATGACATAATTAAAATCTTCCATGTTCCATAACTCAAAGAAAAATCATTGAAGTTGAACATCCTGGTAACATGCTGAGACATAGGCGGGATAAACAGTCAAGAATTATTCACTATCTACTAATTTTAAAAATCTTCAAAGTCCCATCAGTCTAAGAAAAATTATTGAAGCGGAACGTCCTGGTAATATGCACCTCCTCTTGGCAATGAAGCTCTTCATAAAGTTTCGTTGAATTCCGACTAGTAGTTGCTGAGAAATAACCCGAACAAGAAAGTGGGACGGAAGGACGGACAGACGGACGGACGGACGGACATGGCGGCGACTTTTTCGGGTAGCATAAAAATTAATAATACTTTGACAAACAGGCAAGCAAACAGACTTAACTGTGACTTACTGGTACATAACTACGGAGGCATAGATATGAAACGTATGCGGGATAATACGACATACATATACACATCATTGACAGGTACACCAACGAATGTCCAGAGGCATGCGCTCAACCTGGTCGCTGGTCATTGGTAAGCCGAATTATGTAGCAAAAAAAAGGAAAAATGTATATTTCAGGGGCGTAGAATCCTTTAGGCACTAAAGGGACGTGCCTATACATATTTTCCCGATATGAAAAATTAAAATATGCCAAAAATGCAATAAAAACAAGAGGGGGGGGGGATTGGGGTGAGGGGATCTTTCTTGGCTGCGTTGATACTTCATTGTTTTACGAGTCGATTACGTCAATGTGAAATATTTTGTACAATCAGGGTTTAGCTGAAGTTAGTTGTTTGTAGCCACTTACGAGTGTGACACTCATGGCCCAAGTTATCGCTTACAGCGTCATTTTATAGATCCCGCTAATTGTGCCTATACATTTTTTGAACCCAAGCTACGCCCCTGTTTTTATGTATTTGTATATTCCATAGTTATTTCGCATCCGTATATTTAATGTAACAAACTGTTTGCGTTTGTGTTAATAAAAGATAATTTTAGTGCAATTACTACATACAGCTGCAAGCATTTGAAGAATGCATACATTATTGTGTTTTTGTTCTGTGTATGATTTTGACAACTGCAGTCTGCTGTGTAGATTAATAGACCTTCCAGAGTTTGACAATTTATTATAACGTTTTAAACTCATGCCCAGCCATTGTTGAATTACAAATTTCGTTCATCAAACTTCACATGTTTTACAATCTTTTGTTAAAACTATGTACATTGTTAAATATGTGCGATCAGGATGCTTTGATTGGATAACAGTTTTAAGTCATAAAACACTAGATTAATTTGCATACGATCGCCATATGTGAAAAAGTCTATTACTAGTACGTTGCCAACGCCTGACACCATCAGCGACAACACGGAAAGCAAAACGTCGTCTGTTCTGCTCCGCCGTTTAGACCTTCAAACGTTCGTCCTTTGTTGCTATGTTTTGTCCACCATGTTCGTCGGTTCCTCTTTGATTTGGTCTCTTCGCGTCGTTGGATCACAACAAACGCACCTTCCTGTAAGATGTCAATCTTCTCCATCTCGCGACTTAACTGCAACTGCTTGTACTCGCCCGTGATGAGCCGCTGAACCACGCGCTCTACATCATTTGGCGTCCACACCTCTTTCATGACGTACCAGTCTTCGATGTTACCATAGACGACGCTGAGTGCTTTAAAAGCTACAGTAGAACAGTTGCATTTCATTAGGTGATATTTGTTCGTCTTCGCTTTAAATTTCATCCACCACTGCAGGATTTTCAAGTTATCTTCTTCTGTTGTGTCCAGTCGGTAGACGGTCGGTCGGACGCCATCGAAGTTTTCTATGTCCATGTCTAAGGTTTGTCCTTCGACTGCCCTGACTCCTTGTACTGTGATTTGTTTGGCTGTAAGAGAAATGTGTGTATATATATATATATATATATATATATATATATGTACATGGATACCAATTTAATCGTTTAACTTGGTGTGATAGTAATGGCGTTGTGTAATGTGGCAAAATATTATTCAGATGAAAATTCAAACCTTCCAGTAATGTATTCATTGGTTTGTTCAGCTATTCACACCTTTCGACCATTCATTCACGTGTTCAGTTTTCGTTACTGAAACGTTAACTTTCATTCATTTACTCATAAAGATATATTTTACATATCCATCCATATTCACATACTATCATGCCTTATTATGATAGTAGATTAAATCAATTCATGAAGAAACAAGTAAACCAACTAACATATCAAGCAACTAAATAAATGTCTAAGATTCGTTTATCAGCCAATACTTACTTTTTTTACTGGGCCACCAGCTGATATGGACGCCGTTGGGAAGTCCTAGAGCCACGTGACCTCTAGTGCTCACTCCGTCGCCGTCCCACTTGTAAATCATCAACGGCATGATGACGTAAGAATCACGCACCAGTTTTACGTTTATATAGTCCGGCGTTGCGTTTACGTTGACGTCATTTACCGTTCACGTGTTCAAGTTTTAGTTCAATGGAACGGGCATATACCTTTAAGATGTTATTTAAACAGTTATATATTCTTCTCACTAGGCCATGTATACACTGCAGTTTCTTTACGGGGGGTTTCAGGTACATGCAGATATGTTTTAATTATCGGATTTAAACAATATATCATCGACACCGCGTGTATAGTCAGAATGGAAAACACTGATGATTTTCTGTTAAATCGATTGCACCATGATAACCTTGATAACAAATATGAATATCTGCACGGCCTGTACCCGGATAACCCTAACGCAGTGCAGCGACCCTAACGCAGTGCCAATATGGCGGATGGAAATTCGGGGCTACTTTGTTGTATGCATATTTTTCTTATGTACAGGTATGTTTTGGTTGTAATATCCGTCGCCATTGATCAAATAAGTATTAAATTCAACATACCTTATGTTACCTCTAGGTATAATTGGGTTGTGAGATGAAATGCTGAGGAACAAGGCCAAACATCCATTTAAAATATTTATAAACAAAAACTTTAAAAAATACTTAGATGCATTAAATTGCCATCTTATTTTGCTGTTTATTATACTGCTTCAAAACCCCGTTTACTCTGTGTTGTTATCCCATCGGATATGGACACAATACTCGTTCGAATGCGCAGACTGCAAGAAAATGGATAATAACCTAATTTCTAAATGATAATAACCGAACGCAATGTATACTAGGAACGGATAAAAACCAAACCAACGTTTAAAAAATGACGAATAAACACCTAACCGACTAATATTCTATATTATTGAATTCAGCATACATGTATGCTGAATGACTATAATGGACCTCTATATATTTATATTTTAATTCCAATCGTATTGTATAATTGCTTGTTCATCAGTGACAGTATTTAACGTGTATTTACATATAAAACTTAATCAGGAAAACCTTTGTTGAAAATTGCGAGCTTTTGCTGGACGAATATATAGTTGGAAGTATGGGTATCGCTCGAAATTCTATCCTGATAGAGTGCCAAACGATTTGCAAAGACAGAAAAAATCAGTTATTTTTAAAGACGATGTAATATATATAGAAAGTGGAACACCCTTAAAAATATAAAAGCATAGAACGCATTCATAGTGACCCTCTTGCGAATATATTTGAACGTCCAAAGTTTAAGTCTGTATAGTAATTTTTTTTATTGTAATACCTCTTCTGATAGTTCAGAGGAAATGATTGAACAAGCACATTCATAACACTAAAAGAAATTATTTCATATATACAGGACAAACAGATATATTATTTTTCAGTTTGTTAGGTAATTATCATGTTTACGTTCGCACTTAGCCATCACAGTTTCCTACATCAGTCAGGAATTATCCGCAAGCACATAACCACCTCACAATAAAGACAATGTTTTAGCTGTAAAGATCGACTTTAAACTTTGATATGATTAAACATTGTCGTAGAGATGTTTATTTCACTAATATAGTTTTCAAGTAAGGTACTAATGCATTTAACGATATTTTAACAGGTCGGAAACATAAAAATGTTCTTTATGGGGACTTTTTCAGGTACATTTTAATGACTTCAAGCATCATCAGAGTGATTGTCAAACAAAATAGTAAGTACATAAACCACTGGACACTATAACTATTAAAAGATTTAAATTTATACTTAACACAAATATAAAAACATGAAAAATAATAGCACATTAAGTCGCTGTGTGTCCGCCATTTTGGCACTGCGTTAGGGTCGCTGCACTGAGTTAGGATTATCCGGATACAGGCCGTGCACGATCTGTTGAATCAACGCATTTCAGCTTTAATAAGCAGTCACAAAGATGGAATCAACTGTCGCACTTTTACATTAATGCTTATAAAGCGTTCCTTGTAGATCTTTCTTTCAAGTAAACCCGGTAACCAAGACGTTTTAAGTTTCTTGCTCACAAAAATAGTTTATGAATAAAAAATGTTCTTTCACATTCACAATTACTATGTCTGGCTTTAGTATTCTGTATTGAACAAGTCTTCTAATACACTGTTTATATACAAATTTACTAATAAGTTCATATGATTTACATGTCCAAACTGCTGAAGAGCAAATTTTTAAGAAAGGTTGAAATCATATAAATATGTATTGTGCACCATAAGTACAAACACTCCATTTCTTTCCTGTAAGTACACGGTATATATAAAAGTTTGTAAATATTAACTGCACGTCTGTGCGGACATGATCACGAAAAGCGGATACCAAATCAAATCCATGTTCAAGCTGTTTGTATGATTTCGATCTATGTTTGCATTGTAATTATCAGGCGGAAAGCCCCTTTTAAGATTCTTTATAAAAATGCGTCACGTCATTGACGTGTGTCGAAGGCTGAACATTGTCGTCTAAATACCCAAAGGCGGATTTGGAGGACGTGCGGAAGCGGCGCATGCATCTCCCCCCGTAAAATTGTCAAACATTCGTGGTTGTTGTTTTTTTACATCACAATAACTTCTTCTCAGTGAAACATGATATAGGTTTATCAGCTTTCTTATGGTATTGTATTGCACAGAAGGTAAATTAAGATATCGCTCAAATTGAGTTATTATTTTTCCAAATTTATCATTTGATTTTTATATATGCATAGGTTGGTTTGTTTTGGATTTTCCGCCCTCTTTAACTCTAAACTCTGTTTCCGCGCCTGATACGGGTATTGGTTAATGTACATGCTATCACTGACGTCACGGAAGCATTTTATAAAAGCTTTACGCAAACTGAAAACATCACACAAATTATTGTTATTTATTTATTTAGTCTTGTTTTTCAATCTAATAAAGCTACATTTATGACTATACATCAAACTGAAAACCAACTATCTCGGGTCTTTGTCATAATCACGAGTCAGTATTCCAACCGTAATGCTCTCCCCTGATAGACCGGCGTCAATGATGATCGAGCCCTGGTAGTACCAGATTTCTGTCACCAGGCTGGGCTCCCCGTCAATGATCGTGAGCACTTCCGGGTACTGATACGGCGACGAGAAGTTACCAAGCATCGCCATCTTGTCTATGTAACTTTCGGCGTGCTTCGTCGGCTGTCCACAGCTATCTGCGGAATTGTTGGCGCACTTGATCAAGACGCACGCCTGTAGATAATACGTATCGCCGGCGGTGTGCATGCCGTCGAAGGCGCCAAAAGCGTACAGGATTGCACTGAACCCTCCTTCGTATTCCATGGTGCAGCACAGCGTACCCTGACAGACGGTCTTACTTCCGACAGACTCCGTTATCAGGACTGACGTATATAGGTCACCGTTGATACTGATTTTCCTAATACGGTTTGCTGCGTTCAAACTGTCTGTGAAAACGTCAGGTTCTTTTTTTAAGTTTCTGCTCATAGCATCGTGTTGCTTTATATATTGGTGTGATCTATCAGCTGGAATTATAAAGGGCGTCAGTTTGTCAACGACTAGGGATCCACCGCTGCCAGCAGCGTCGTTGTAGTAGTAGCGGGCGTTGATCGATGTACCTGTCGGCCAATACAGTCCGCTGCCATAGTAACCCAGTGGTTGCAAGTGTAAATTTGCCGCCAGGAGGTTTATCAGCATTCCTTCTGCGAACGCCGAGTGGAACTCAATGGCCGACATTAGCGGAAGTTGCTCCATCCAGGCTGCCGGAAAGACAATATTAGTGATGTTCATCTTCTTAATCAACGTTACAGTTGGTTCCTCATGTAATATATCATTGGAACAAAACGTTGCGAATTTTCCAAACGGTGTAGTAAATGTTGTGTAATTGACAACAGCGGGCTTGTCGAAGTATTTCACCTCATCTCTGTTGAGATTGTATTTGAAATATCGCGCTATAAAGTCAACATTGGGAGCATAGACCACGTTGGTGCTGTATTGATAATGATGGTCACCGGGGCATGACGTATCGGCGGGTGGACACGGTTGCGTGGCGCCCATGTTGGAGATCAGAAATATGGAGTTGTTCTTCGCAGTGCAGCTGAGTTCAGTCTGAACCTCGGAGTCAAATGGATTTGGCCTTTCGCACGGGTTCCACGTGCATGCCGCTGGGTCGGGTACAAATTCCAAATAGGGGAATATGGTCTGTCTTGTCCAGCCAGGTCCGTATATACCATACTCAGGGAAAACGATGATCTGTGCATTCTGGAAATAATAATTATGCTATCACAAAATGTATAATATTAAATTATTTTGGGTAATATGTTTCGGCACGTTAAGTCTAGCTACCCAGAGACGAACATATCGTTAGTATATCATAACAAAAAAGTCATAAGATGCAACACGTATTTAAATGTCAGTTGGAATAAACATATGGCATGTATTAGCACGATACATTAATGTTTTGAGACACCACAAATTAATTTTAATTGTACGCAATTTAAAAACCGTATTAAAATGTCGATCGGTCTAATATACTTGTGAAATCTAAGAAATAATGTTCGATTTAGAGTTGTTTATCGGCTGATATTAGAAAATAGTATAACGTCTTGCAAAACATGATACAAAATAACAACAAAAGTTGACGTGCCCTGTCAGCTGCTGCTTTAGCTTGTTGGGCGAATACGGCCAGGTTTTCAAACATAACGTTAAGTGCTTGATGCCGTGTGACGACAGCGCTTCTGTTCGCAGGGTACGTAACGTTATGTTCATAGACGGCGCCGACGTACGAATCCATAGCGTTGATTGGGAACAGTTGCGACGTCAATATGAATAGTAAGGCTATAAGTCGATTGTCGGACGTCATTTCAGTCGCTTTTCTAAAAAAAGGGAGAAAAAAAACAACATTAATTTAAATACAAATGTAACATTAAGGACATTTCCAATACATATACATTGTACATGTACATTCTTTAATGTTGAGTACGTGTGATATCTCGGTTTTCATACCAACAACATAGCAGTATACACGAAGCTAATTAAGGTTTTATCGGTTTAATTTTACAGCGTTCCTTTAATACAGGAAAACAAAACTACTTACGTTATGATTATTTACGCCCAAAACTAGCTCGATCTGTCCTCAGCGGAAATGTCGCCGAGCATTGATTAATCCGTAGCCTTGAAACCATAACCACAGTTTGGCGTTATCTGTATGATTGTGATGCTTAAAACTGCAATGAAACTGAATAGATCTTGTACATAGTGGCTACTGTTACTGATAAAGTCCGTTGCATACAACGTGAACACTTATTACGCGGCAGCTTTTCTACGTGTCCTACGCGTCATTTGATTAAAATTTCCCCTTCAAACAAGCTACGTAACTGTGGAAGGCCATGCACGTGCGTGAAGAATTAAGACTGTTCATTAATGTATATGATTGGCTGCTTCGGGGCTAAATCTTAACTATTCAACCAATGGAATACACAACTGAACTGTAACAAACGGTTTCTTTTAATTATGAACCAACTTTTATGGTGTGTGTTGTAAACTGTAGCTATAAATTATATATAACATCACTTTAACATGTTTTAATTATTTTTCTTTGTTTTCAATACTTCTACTTTGTACAGTATACGTGTATGCAAATTTGAAGGCTGTGTCAATTTAGTGTCAATCATAACTGATTTTCTTGTTTGTTACGATTGTAATTAATAAAGTATATAGTTTATAAACTATAATAAACTATAATAATTCAAAACCAACAGTATTTTGTTCTGTTGTTGTATTGTCGTAGTGTAGAGGTTTGTAATACAAATGTATATAGTCAAATGACTTAAGAACAACACAAGTGTGAGGTTATATATTTAATAGCATTCTAATGAAAGCTACGCTCTACAACTACTAACAATGATGTTACTCTTAGCAATGCATACACGAGACTGAAATGTGCGGGCTGTCTGCATCTATTTTATGAATAACCAGTGGGTATGTAAATTAGCTATAGTCTGTATCTATGTATCTGAATAATGGAACATCTCCCTCTTTTTATAAGAAATACATTTTCAAGATGCAAACAACTCTAGAACACATTATGTCAAATATATCACTAAAATATAAGATATATGTAATAAACAAATACACGTAATGATTTCATTAATGATAACACATGTCCACATAGGCTAAACAAAATAATGTATTATCATTAATAAACAAGAACATTCATTCATGACAAATATAATCAAACATTCTCATAGTAAATTTATTCATGTCTGCAACAACATTCCATACTGAAAACAATCAAGTTTATCAGCACTGCCACGCTTCAGGTAGATCATGTTTCAAGTGAAACTCATTCAATGCACGACTGTTATCGTTTAACACCAATAAATGTCAAGATAACACTCACAACACATTGTTATTTACAGTCAATTATTTTACCCATTCATCTCCAGAATACAATTTGTTTGGCTTGACAAGCCTTCCAGATCTTGTTGTTATGCCCGAATTTAGGCAAGTTTGGTTCCCAGGGATAGGATTTGCAGCACTGTTTGTATTTGGTGAATTTAATTGCTGTTGATCTGGTGTTTTGCTAGGCTGTGGTGAGTTCACTTGTTTAAACGTGACATTTGGGGCAAATTCCTCAATGTCTAATTTCTCATTTGTTTTCATGAGTAATTGTCGATTTCTGCGGTATATACCCCCATCAGGTGTTTGAATGTTGTATGATCTGTCATTGTGTTTAGAAATAACCTTTGCTGGTAACCATGTTTTACCAACTTGATGCCTAACACACTGATCATATGCCAGTGGTATCTGCTGTTTTGATGACCTATCATAATACTGTTTCTGCTTAGATTTCGCCATGTTGATTTTGTGTGTTACAACTGATGTGTTTACTGCCTTTGGTAACAGTTTCTCTCTTTTCACAGGAATGACAGATTGAGTGCGTCGACCTTGCAACAATTGTGTAGGCGAGAATCCTATATCTTGCAATGTAGTATTTCTGTACTCCAGAATTGCAATGTATGGATCAGACTTGGCTTCTTTTGACTTGATTAAAATGCGTTTGGCTGTTTTGACCATGACCTCAGCCAAACCATTTGACTGTGCTCTAGTGGGAGAACTAGTTTTGCATGTGAAATTCCATTTTTTTGCAAAGTCAAGAAATGATTGTGATGTATATTGACTTCCGTTATCACTGAAGAATAAATCTGGCACACCAAATCTACTGAAATGTGCACGCAGTTTCAGTATGACAGTTTGCGAGTTTGCGGTCGGTAGCCAGTCTATCTCAAAATGTCTACTGTAGGAGTCGACTATCAACAGATAATCTTTCCCATCAAAATGAAAAATATCGCTGTGGACAAATTGCCAAGGTCTTGTTGGTGTTTCATGAGACACCATGGGTTCCTTGACATTGGATGCTCTGTGTTTGCAACAGATGGGACAATTCAGTACATGGTCTGTAATTTCCCTTACCATCCCAGGCCAGAAAAATGCGTCTTTTGCCCTGCTGATTGTTTTGTCCACACCCATGTGACCAACATGGACTTTTTCAATCAATTCTGCACGTGACTGTTTGGGAATCAAAATTGTTTGTCCCCGAAATATCAAACCATCACCTGTTGACAGCTCGTCTCTGTGATTGAAAAATTCAATTATGGAGTTGTGGCAGCCCTGCCTTGTTTCCGGCCAACCCGTCTCTATAGTCTGTTTTAGTGTTTGCATTTGTGAGTCACGACTTGTGTCAACTCTCAACTGTTCCAGTCTGCTGTCTTTAAATGTCAAACATGTCAGAACCGTGTGAACATGCAAGTCAAGCCCCTCATATTCGTCAAGCGTATGACTCATTGGCTGTCTAGACAGTAGGTCGCTAATGGGAACTTGTTTCCCAGGCACATATTTGACCTCAATGTCGTATTTCTGAATCATGAGTAACATCCTCTGCAAACGAGGTGGTGCTGCAGACAGAGGTTTTTTCATGATGGCTGCAATTGGCCTGTGGTCAGAGTGAACTATGACCTTACGTCCATACACATACTGATGAAACCTTTGGCAGCCAAAAACTATTGCCAACATCTCACGTTCGATGTTTGCATATGAGCTCTGTGTAGGGGTCAATGTCTTGCTTGCAAAAGCAATTGGTTTGCCGTCTTGCAAAATGGTTGCGCCAACACCATGTTTGCTTGCATCGCATTCAAGCGTAACCTGTTTCTTATTGTCAAAGTACGCGAGTACTGGGCTTTGCGTCACTACGTCCTTCATTTTATCGAAAGCGTCAATTTGTGGCTGATCGAATACGAATTCCACGTCTTTCTTTAGTAAAGCACGTAAACTGCTTGTAATGTCAGCCAAATGTGGTGAAAACTTTTGCAGGTAATTCACCATGCCAAGAACTGTTTCAAGTTCTGCCTTTGATTTGGGGTACTGCAAAGAAGTAATGGCTTTGACCTTTCCACTGTCAACTTTAAGACCATTGTCTGTAATGACATGACCAAAGAATGGCACTTCTTTCACGTCAATCAGGACTTTCTCAGGATTGAAACGTACCCGTTTCTCGCGAGCCCTGTCCAGCAAAGTGAGTAGATTACTGTCATGCTCAGACTTTGTACTTCCCCAAATCAAAATATCGTCAACAACACATGCTACTCCTTTAAGACCTTCAAATGTTTCGTCAATGGTCCTTTGCCAAATGTCTTGACTGCAATTCAGACCAAATGGCATACGTAAGTACCTGTACCGTCCAAACGGGGTACTGAACGTCGTAAGGTAAGAGGACTTCGTGTCCAACTTAATTGACCAATAAGCATGTGTAACATCTAAGACGCTAAAGTGCTTTGCGCCACTTAGCTTACTCGTGACGTCATCAATTGTGCGCATCGGATAATGTGGACGTCTGATAGCCTCATTAAGATGCTTCGGGTCTAGACATACCCTCAACTGACCTGTCTTAGGTTTCTCAACTACTACTAAGGAGTTAACCCAGTCAGTCGGTTCATTTACCTTAGTAATGATCTGTTCTGTTTCCATACTGTCTAGTTTTGTCTTAAGTCTTATCTTGAGTGCCTCGGGGACTCTCCTAGGCGGATTTACCACAGGAACAGCATCTGGTTTCAAGTACAATTTGCATGTACCGGACATAACCCCAGTGCCTTTAAACAAGTCGCCGTATTCAGTCAAAACTGCGTCACGGTCAAGGCCGTTATTCTCAACTGAGAATGTCAACTGCACTAGTCCAAGATCTAGGCAAGATTGCATACCCAATAATGGACGTGATTTGCTATTCACAATGTAGAAATCAGTTTGAATCACCTTTGATTTATAACTGCATTTGAGATTAATTTGACCTAGTATTGGAAGAGTGTTGCCTGTGTAGCTTGTAAGAGTGTGAACTGCTGGCTGTAATGGATGAGAAATTTTCATGGCTCTATATTGTGCAACTGGTAGTATGTTCACTACAGATCCTGTGTCAATTTTGAAACTTATCGCAGTATTAGAAGGACCCACCAAAAGTTCAACAAAAGCTCGATCTGGAGAACTTGTACTCACCATACCAATGTCATCATTGTAGTCTGTTTCTTCACACTTGGAGGTACACTCACTGTCACAAACACAGTTTACTGCTCTACAATGAGATGCAAAGTGATTGAGTTTGTTACACGCATGGCATGTTTTCCCATATGCGGGACAGTTTCGTTTCGCGTGTGAACGTCCGCAGTTGTTGCACGATTTGGTGCTCCGATGTGGAATGCCACGGTCACTCTTCGGTAACGCTCGTCTGGCCATCCCGGTATCCTTGACCTTCGATCCAGCGGTAGCCCGTTTGTTGGACTGCTTCCTCCGCCCTGGTTTCTCGACTGACGCGACGTCATTCGATGCCGTAGATTGCATCGACTTTAATTGCTCCCGACTGTACTCGTACGACTGAGCAATTTGCACCGCTTTATCTAATGTAAGCTTTGCACCTTCGTTTATCAGTTTTTCCCTGATTTTCGAAGAGTTCGTCCCGAAGACAATACGATCCCTGATCATCTCGTCAGTGTCTTTAAAATCACATTCCTTTGCGATCAGACGAAGCCTAGTGACGAACTGATCGATGGTGTCTGAGTCCTGTTTCTGGCTGTAGAACTTGAAACGGCTGAATATTGAATTGATTTTCGGCTGTAGATGTGAGGCGAACTTAGAAAAATAAGTGTCCAATTTCTTACTGTCTGATTCACTCAATTGCCAAGTGCTATGTATGTCTCTGCCTTTCTCACCAATCCACAACAATAAATAGCTGACCTTCTCTTCTTCCGTCTTATTCTTTAACGGACCGGAAAAGACAAAATTGACATGACGTTGGAATTTCTTGAAGGCTTCTGATGGATTTGAATCATCCCAGTTCATAACAGGTGGTGCAATTCCAGCAAGCTCCATGATGATAAATGTACAGTACTAAATGTCACTAGATAAATAATTGTCCATAAATCCAGTTGAAATCACTTTTATTCTGACACCATGTTCTGTTGTTGTATTGTCGTAGTGTAGAGGTTTGTAATACAAATGTATATAGTCAAATGATTTAAGAACAACACAAGTGTGAGGTTATATATTTAATAGCATTCTAATGAAAGCTACGCTCTACAACTACTAACAATGATGTTACTCTTAGCAATGCATACACGAGACTGAAATGTGCGGGCTGTCTGCATCTATTTTATGAATAACCAGTGGGTATGTAAATTAGCTATAGTCTGTATCTATGTATCTGAATAATGGAACATATGAAACCTTAACACTACACAAATTGGAGGGATTAATTTAGTTGATGTTTGCCACTCAGATCCGAATTATACACCTTCCTGTTCAGAAAGGGGAAAGAACTGCAACCGGCGGGAAGTTAAAATGTTCTGAAATATATTGCATAAGCGTGTGGGGTTCTAAACGGTTTTATAGACAGTGTTTGATACTGTACGCTTTATTTACTATACACTTCTATAAACCGCCATAATTTATACCCTGTTCTTAAGCAGATATTTGATTACAAGGCGTTGCACCCTAATCGAAATGATTGTTTTAGTCCGAATTTGACAATCTACACTTAGCCCGAATTTGACAATCTACACTTGTGAGTCAAATGTGACATATTGTCTGTCATTAATAGCAGTGACATCGTAATTTTTAGATAACTTATGTTTGGATATATTATATGTAATCATTACCAGTGCCCCACATTGGGCACCAAATATCAGTAAAAAAAAATTGGGCTGCCAGTTTCGGACACAACTGAACGAATATCACATGAAGCGTACCATTACTCAAGCGTACCAGGTCGACGCGTACCACTTTGCAGGACGAAGCGTACCACCCTATATTGCCTAAAGACAATGAATGAAATAATATGTTTAATGATGAAATAAAATACCGTCATTTTTTAATGCATGCATGATTAAATGCATAATGAAAAAAAAAGATAGAGAATATTAATCAATTAATTAACTTAAGACTTCTCAGTTTGGTTGACTAAGAAATTACAGAAATAATAAGCGGTTTGCAATTATAAATTGAAGTAAAGAATGCGTTACTACTATTATTATTAAATACTTGACTTGGTTGATGTGTATCTAAAATAAGTTAAATTAGGCACTCATCAAGAAATATGATGGGAATAGTTTTATAGTTTAATAACTTTTAAGTGTACTAATGTAAAATAAAAGTTCTGTACTGAATACTAGTATTCGATAACTAAAAATGAGTGGCCATACAGTACATTTTATCGATATTTTAATTTGAAATTTATGTAAATTCAGGGGTTCCGCTGGCTCAAAAAAGTAGTCTCCACTAAAATTCGCCACTTTAAAAGTTTGAGCCAATATTATTTGTCATTCATATATTGACATGCTTCAGATTCTAATTAACAGTAACTTTCACTATTAAATAGCATAAAAACTTCATTAGTATAATTAAAACGTAGCAGTATAATCGTTACTTGTAGGAAATTGCAATTTTACAATTCTTAATTTTAACAGATTTAGTAAAGTTTTGTACAATCGCGGAAATATATGACAATATCACCATAACACTTTACTTGCAGATTGGTAAATCCTCCTTCTAATTCACATCTTCATTTGTTGATATAACAACTGTCTGTCCATAATTCATGTTAAAATTCATAATGATTTTGGACAGACAGTTTGTTAATGTTCAGAAATAAATCCAGACACAGGACTGTTTTCCTTTGTTTAAGGCTATATTTAGGTCAGCGTCGTCTTGTAATGAATGTTTACCACATGTCCTAAAGAGCTTTTTTTTTGCTACCTGTGTATTTTTTAGCTCACCCGAGCACAAAGTGCTCATGGTGAGCTTTTGTGTTCGCCCGTCGTACATGTGCGTGCATCATCAACTTTTCATTCAAACAACATCTCCTCCTAAACCGCTTTGCAGATTTTCACCAAACTTCACAGGAATGATCCTTGGGTGGACCTCTTTCAAAGTTGTTCAAATCTTTCCGGTCCCCTGAATATGTAGGTCACCAGAGCTAAAAATAGATTTAAAAAATGATAACTTCTATGAAACCGCAAAACCTTTCATATTTGATATGTGACATCCTCCAGAGGTTGTCTACAAAGACTGTTCTAATTATGCCCCTGGGGTCAAAATGGGCTACGCCCCTGGGGTCACATGGTTTATAGAGAATATATAGCAAAATGACTTAAAATCTCCTCCCTGAAACCACAAGGCCCTGAGGTTTCATATTTTGTATCTAACATTGTAACGTGATCCTCTACAAAGATTGTTCAAATTATGACCCTGGGGTCAAACCTGGCCAGGCCCTGGGGGCCACATGGTTTCTTTAAACTTGTATAGCAAAACGTCTTAAAATCTTCTCTGAAACCGCCAGGTCCAGAGGTTTCGTATTCTGTATTTAACATCCTATAGTGGTATTCTACACAGATTGTTCAAATTATGCCCCATAGGGTCAAAACAGACCACACCCGATTGGTCACATGGTTAATAAAGACTTAAATAGCAAAATGACTTTAAAATTCTTCTCCTCTGAAACCGCAAGGCCTAGAAGTTTCATAGTTGGTATGTATCATTGTATAGTGGTCCTTTACAAAGAGTGTTCAGATTATGCCCCTGGAGTCAAAACTGGCCACGCCTCGGGGGCTCATGGTTTATATAGACTTAAATAGCAAAATGACTTCAAAAATCTCCTCTGAAACCGCAAGGCCGACAGCTTTCCTATATTTGGTACGTAACATTGCATAGTGGTCCTCTCCAAAGATTGTTCAAATTATGCCCCTGGGGTCAAATCTGGCCACCCCCCAAGGGGTCACATGGTTTATTATGACTTAAATAGCAAAATGACTTAAAAAATCTTTCCCTGAAACCGCAACGCCCAGAAGTTTGTTCAAGGTTGTTCAACTTATGCCCCTGGGATAAAAATAAACCATGCCTCTGGGATGCAAATTTAGAATTTTAAATTTAAATACAACACCAAAACTTGAATGATGAAAGACATCATCTTAAGCAATCGTAATTTAGTTTTTTTTAATGAAAAATATATTATTTTTTATTTTGTTACATTATAGTTCAAGGTTACTGGTCATAAGAAGCTTCATCAAGCCCCGTAGAATATTAAGCATACATTTTGTATTTATATATTCAAATGCTATGACTACACACAACGATTGATTCTAAAATACACATTTAAGGATAATAACTGGGACCTTAGGCGATAGGAAGTTTTATGAAGAAGAAACAAAAACACTTGCCTCTTCCTCAGTCCGTATATATCCCTTACTCCTCACTTGACGCTTCAATTCATAAATAAACTGAACAAAGAAATGTGAGTCCTGTTTTGTTCTTTTCCTTGAAGCCATTTTATGATTTCAATTTTTATTCGTACAGTTTTGAATCACCGCACAGAAACATTAGCAAATGAGTGTTTAGAAATTAAGGGATGATGGACATTATATAGACATACAAGGGGACGAGCATTTCATGAGTGACACGAGTGACAAATACATCGCAAATTGTCACTTATGATTTTGGGGACTAGAGACCATATGTTACGTGGACACCATGCCCCATAGTCCTGTGGAACCTGTAATGTTTGCAATATACTCGCAAACTGTATACATGTGTAAAGGTGTTAAGAGGAGCCTACTGACGTGTCAAAAGGGTTTCAGGGTAAACAAAACATGCACTATCGGAGGATGTAAAAATGAGTTCACCCGAGAACAGTGTCCAAATATGGCAAAATCATTTATGAAAAGTCCATTCCTACGATTGTTAAGACAATAACTATTAGTATTGAAGTATTCATATAATAAAAATAAAGTTTTGTTCTCGTTTTTCCGAGTGTACCTCTAAAAATCACACCCTTCGTTGCATATTCAGTGACCTACAGTAGTGTTTTTAAGTACGCTATCGTCTAAAACTTGTTTAAAAAAAAAATAATTTCCCTTCAATCCAATTTTAATGACCATTAATTAACAGCTATTTGTTGTTGTTTTTTTAACTCTACATATATGACGTTTTAAAACAAGACAAAAAGTGTGGAAAATACTCATGAAACTGGAGCAAATCTTTATATGGCGAAGCGTTACTGAATTTTATAACGATTTTGAAACAAGAAACATATATATTTTCTGGAATTTGGCTAAATGAAATTTATAATTATATAAATAATCTATTAAATGTAAATTTAGGAACAACTTTTACTTGTAAATACGTGTATGTAAAATATAATTTCATAATATCTGGCTTTAGATAAAGTAGATAACGTCGCGGTGTTAGGCCGCGAAACGTCACCGCGGATCACGGCGGAAGACACCGCGGATCACGGCGGAAGACCGCCTGTTGTGTTCTTTCTTGGGTATTTTTACGGGACGCGGCGTTTTTGCCCAAAATCGCAACCGCGGTGGCCGCGCGGAAATTGTATAATGGCTACGAGCTGTACTGTATGTGCTGTGTTTTATGCTATTTTAGATGCATTATATAAAAGTACATTAATTAAAACTAAACCATTAAAAATTGCGGTATTAGTATCAAGTATATATTTTAATATAATAGGAAAGAAATAAAATCTTGATGAATTTTAAAATATTAATTGACCACTAACTTTTTTTGTACATGTTCCTATTAAATTTAAGCAACTGAATGTTTTAATTGTTTCCTTTTCAAATAATTAAGATCAGGCTATAAATGCCCTATAAACAACTGTTTATCGACACTTTCACGCATTTTCTATATCCACCCCAAGTATCAGATGGAGTTTATCACACTTTATCAGCAGGGTACAAACAACATGTTGTAAAAACATGTGTGTACAGGGGTGGTAGGCTTCATCCTAAAATGGTACGCTTAGGCACTGGTACGCTTCATCCTGCACCCAACTGAACTACCCAAGACGTCTCACTTACATTGTGAGTGCTGCCCCGACAGCACTAATTTGGCCGCAACACAACCTGTCCACCATAGTGAAGAAATTCTTACTGCGATGTGTAACAACTAATATTACACAGTATTCATAATGCAATGTTTCTAGGACTTCATTCCCCTTGGACAGCACTGTACTGTTTGAAAAATGAAACAAAAATACTAGATCTGCTAATAATCAATCCTTGGTATTTTCAGTACTGGTCTTCTGTCTGTTTTCAGATCTCCATCAAAGATGGGTGTAGCTACTGATGAACCCTCTAAAAAACGTCAGAGACTGTCTTTGAAATCAAGCAGAAATAAAATAACAGCCACTAAAGAAGGTACTCAAGATGCCAACAACAATGCTAACAGATCTAGAAATAGGTATCCAAATATTAAGGATGAATTAATGTATCATATTACATAAACGATTTATTGTACCAGGTACCTCACCTGGCGTTTGCTGTAATAAAAAACAATTCGTCGATTTAAAAAACCAGGAAAAAGCATTAATTTTTGGTTTATGAAAGTTACCCTGGTCAGGGCCTTCCCCAGGCTGTTTTAGGGGGGCGCTTGAATTTTAACTTGAACATATCCAGGGCACCTAAAATTAGTGTTGTGCTTATAAACATCGCCCGGGGCGCGCATATTTTATCAAATAATTAGCTGTGTTGACTGCAGCAGACCGACCATTCCTGCTGTGAAAGCAAATCTCTTACATCACAATTTCTGTTTTTCACTCGAGAAACAAGTACACCCACTCAATAAAGTCGGTGAATGATCAAAGCGAGTGTCACTTCGCCAAAATTTTTAACAATTTACAGTTATTCCTAAGCTACAATCAATTATCGTCAAGCACTTGACTGTAGGCGGAGTTTCATCTCGCAGTAAAATCAATGTAAGCCAATAGAAACACTCTGTCTTTGCTTTGGAATGACGTTATGATTGACCAATCAGCGCAATAGGCATGTATCCACACACAAGTAACCTTATACGAGCGTCCATGCGTATTATCGACCTTAAAAAGATTGATAACCCTTTTCGTATTTTATAGTCCTCACTAATTTATTTGATGAATTTAATAACTTCAACAAATCAACTGCGAAAGATCAGTCAGAAAACGCTAATATAAAATCGTAATCGGAAAAGCCTATCCAGTGTTACTGTTCGTTGCAGTTTCGTAAACACAAGCTTTATTGGTACCCAGGTTTTCTACAAAAGAGCGCGAAATGTCTGCTGACAACCGTGACGTCACGTTCCACGCGTGGAAAGCGTGTGTGTACCCACCACGTGATTTACTTAATTCATGCCTTGAACATTTGACGCGCGTAGGCATGACGTGCAAGAGAAAATTTTCCTGCCGTTTTTGCAAGAACAAAGCATAAATGTATAATATATTATACATGTATTTTAATCAAGATCTTTACAATTCACCAATTATCTAATCAGTACTACGTTCAACAGTTGTAACGATTAAAACATAGTTAAAACATTAAACACATGCCCATATGAACATAATTAATCAAAAAAAGATTCTCCGTAAGAAGATTGAGTGTAACCTAAAAATTCAAGAACGACGAGAATAGTGGATTTGATCAGGACGTCACTGTGCGAATGTGATACGTACTAGACATACAACTCCGGAAAAAATGGTTACTTTCAGTTACGCAACAACAATGACGCTTTTGCTTATAAAGTCTAGAGGTATACCGTTTAATCCATGATGTTTCGTTTATTTCATTTCGTTTAAATGTTTACACACAATTTAAAACGTGTTAGCTTTAAATTTAAGAGCTAAAACGCACCAGATAACGTCATTTGATACGTGCCGCAAATTTTTTTTCGAGGTAACTCAGCCCTATTGTGACCAGGGCGCCAGAAAAAAATCCTGGGGAAGGCACTGCTGGTATAGTATTCCCATACACTCAAGAAAATGAAATCCAAAAATTCATAATAATTACTTCAGTTAAATTATAATTAATATTTGTGTTTTCTGATTTTAAAAACAGTTATACTCAGGGTTGTCATTAAGATTTTTCCATGAAGGTTCAATTACCAATTGAGGAGGCCAGAACTTCAAACGTGGAAGGTGTGAGTAATTTAGGATATCGGGGTAAGCTCCCCCTCCCTTGAAAATTTTTGTAATTTAGATGCAAAATCCTAGCATCGAGCGATTTTGGACACATGATTCATGATAGTTTGATGTATGAAAATTACCCTTTGTTTTACTTAATTTTAATAGTTCAGATTTTGTATAATCAATTACAGAAATAACATTTTTTTTTTAAAACGAAGGACAAAAATAACACCATTAGTGTGATTTTGTATGACTTGACTTCTTAAATTCATAACACATTTTAAATATTTTTTTTACAGATTGAACAACCTGTAGATTAATAGTCTATCACTTTATGGAAATCGAAAATTAAATGATTCATTCATTATATTTTGTTAATTATTAATTCACTAAGTTTGTTTCTATAAATAAAACACTGCGTTCAAATTACCTTGCAATTATTTTTCCAATTTGAAGAACAATAAAATCGGTTGAAAACATGAGTGATTAATAGTAACACCTGTTTAAACTAAGAGTGACAGCGTGACGTCGTCAATTAGATGGGCTTCCAAAGCCGTTAGCAGCAGCCATAGCAACGGTGTCAGTTTGACTTCAAAAGTCTTTGATGTGACTGCTCAATTAAGGCCGTTTGCAGCTATTAACACGCAAGAGGTGTAACACGCTTAGCACATGGTCGGTGTGAAAAAGCATCAATACTATTGTACCTGAACGATGCAAGCACTGGCGATAGAGCATTGATGAATTAGCGTTCTAGGAGAAAAATCAAGGGTGTATAAAAATCAGTATGGTGCTTTGCTGCATTTGATAAATTGGAGATTTGCATGGGTTGATGAAATATACATGTCTTGGAATTAACATTGAAACTGTGTTACGAGGGAAAACTTATTGGATATTAACATGAATATTTACATTCAATCTGCATTAGTGTGTGTAGAGGTTAAAAGTTGGCTTTCAGAACAAGGGACGCAATATTTTATTTTTAATTCTTTGACAGCTTGAGTCAGCCCATATCTAATTTGAAACGGTCAATTCTGCCGGCTGCCGGCTCTTAATGACAACCCTGTATACTCGTGTTATAGACTGTAACAGTGTTAGCTTTATTTATTAAGATATGGTGGGTACATTTTCAAAATCAGCACAGTCATTATTTTTAAATGAATTACCATAAGGATGGCTAAAAACTAAATCTGAAGTGAGGGTGTGAAAATTGCTGTACTTTTAAAATACAGTGAAAAATACTGAAAAAATACTTAAAAGTTAAAATGTATGTAGATCTAGCAGTTCAATGAGTTGTCAAACATAATTGTTTTATTCCAGTACCAGTTCTACATCTGATGACACAACCTCAAGCAGCAGTAACACGGAAACAAATACCAGCTCAGGCACTGGTTCTGTGTCGACCACTGGCGAATCAAGCTCCTCCTCCACCAGTTGTAGCTATTCAGGATCCAATATTTCCGGAGAGACCGGTTCCTCTAGTCAGTCAGGGACTTCCTGTTTGGAGAGCAGCTTTCCGGGAACCAGTATTGCCACAGGAAGTAGCAGTACAGTTCATTCGAGCAGTTTCGAAACTGGGTCATCCATTTCCATGGTAACAGCATCCTCCTCTGGTGCTAGTGAGAACAGAGTACCAGCAGTAGCATCTTTGGAGAATTTAGGCAAGTTTTATTTAAATTATAACAATAGTGATGTCTTAATTTACCTTTAAAAGATTGTTTTAAAGAAGAATGCAAGTCTTTATCGAAGCTATAAATTTCTCGCCATACATTCCTGAAATATTTTGTGGGTGTATACCTAATATGGAGGCAAAGAGACATAAATGTAATGACCACATTCTGTATGTAATCATGTTTTTGGCATGCAAGATACTCAAACATGTGAATTTAAATAGAAACATGAACTATTAACACATAAATTATAAGACATTTCTTTTCTCATTCACCTTGCTGGAGCTTAGGGTCATATTCCCATTATTAATTTCAGGTAACACATGTTTTATGAACAGTGTGATGCAGGTTTTGAGGTTCACACCTGGTTTCCTTGACAACCTGGCCATTCTCTACCAAGACGTCATAGCCTCGGAGAAAATCATAAAGAAAAATCGAGGCAATTATGAGGTTTGGTGTTTTAAAACTTTGCAAGGCATTCAACATACTTCTTATGTACTGAAAAGATCATAAAAATAGTGAGAAACACAATTGTTGAGAAGTAAATATATTGTAGTTTCAATCTTGTGTTACATTTATGTTGTTGAATATATTATTCTAATTTTACCCTAATTCTTAACACTTCAAGGCTCAACTGGGCTGAACAAAAACTGCTCCACTTTAAGACTTATTACCATACATGCAAATAATACTTATTACATAGTTTAATGAATTTACATTTGTAGCTTATGATACTTTCCTTGAGGCAAAGATGCTTAAATATGTAGCCATTGGCTAATTTTGTGAATGAAAGAGTGACTATATATCAATAAATATTGACCTGATATTGAAGAGAAACCTCAAACTTTTTATTCTCGTTGTTAGGACGATGAAGCAGGTGCTGATGATAAAAATACGAAGCTGTGCTGGACACTGGTGAAAAATATTTACAGGGTAGGGCCATGTTTATATTTCTTATAATGTTAAGATAAAATGTCGACAAAACTTGTGTATTTCTTCTGAATGGCAACACCAAAATACTGTAAAATAATGTTATTATAAATTGTGAGCTAACCTTTGTAGTGTATCTGCAGCTGTTATCATTCTAATATAATTATGAAGCTGATCTTTTAAATGTAATTAAAAGTTGTTAAGTAATAATTTAAGGGACCGGGCCCGGTTAGCTCAGTTGGTAGAGCGCTGGACTGTCAATCCAGGGATCGTGAGTTCGAATCCCAGCCCGGCCACATAACTTGTGTGGGGATTGGTCATGAAATTATTTCTACGGCCATTCTCCCCCTACCTCTGATTCAAGTATGACAGTTGTCAGTTACTGGCATAAGTATGTGCACTTAGTACTGGTAAACCACTTAGATCGGCTAAGCTTGCCCAGGAAAAGTGTGAGTAGGTTAATTGACTGCCTTGAAACGACTGAAATACTGTTAAAAATGGTGAAAAATCCAAATAAACAAAAAAACTAACAATAATAATTTAAGGAAGAACATGTAAAATATAATAAGGAGATTATTAGCATAAAGTATTGAGAGATTGACTTTTGTGGCATATTTAGATATAGCCAGACTGTATTATTAAAAACAATAGATTACGTAACATGTTTTATGCCTGAAGTGTTACCAGCGGTGTGATTCTTCATCCAATCCGCCGATTTTCTACTTTAGAATGGGAAGTTATATTTAAATTGTGCTTTAACTTCCTGGCTCTATTTCATACTTGTCATTTTTGGTGAATTTGAGTGAGTTTGGTGTGTAAAGCGTTTCTGAAATTACCACCCTGGTTATACAAAGCATTGAGTTATTGTGTCCCATGCAGATGTACCGGGACCAGTCGGCTCTGGAGGACAAGTATGATGAGGTAGCCTCCGACGATGTCATGTCCATGGCCGTGAGACCTGTCAAGGTCCTCTCAGTCATCAGGTATGTGTCCTTGTGTAGCCTCCGACGATGTCATGTCCATGGCAGTGAGACCGTTCAAGGTCCTTTCAGTCATCAGGTATGTGTCCTTGTGTAGCCTCCGACGATGTCATGTCCATGGCAGTGAGACCGTTCAAGGTCCTCTCAGTTATCAGGTATGTGTCCTTGTGTAGCCTCTGATGATGTCATGTCCATGGCAGTGAGACCGTTCAAGGTCCTTTCAGTCATCAGGTATGTGTCCTTGTGTAGCCTCTGACGATGTCATGTCCATGGCAGTGAGACCGTTGAAGGTCCTCTCAGTCATCAGGTATGTGTCCTTGTGTAGCCTCCGACGATGTCATGTCCATGGCAGTGAGACTGTTGAAGGTCCTCTCAGTCATCAGGTATGTGTCCTTGTGTAGCCTCTGACGATGTCATGTCCATGGCAGTGAGACGGTTGAAGGTCCTCTCAGTCATCAGGTATGTGTCCTTGTGTAGCCTCCAACGATGTCATGTCCATGGCAGTGAGACCGTTGAAGGTCCTCTCAGTCATCAGGTATGTGTCCTTGTGTAGCCTCTGACGATGTCATGTCCATGGCAGTGAGACCATTGAAGGTCCTCTCAGTCATCAGGTATGTGTCCTTGTGTAGCCTCCGACGATGTCATGTCCATGGCAGTGAGACCGTTCAAGGTCCTCTCAGTCATCAGGTATGTGTCCTTGTGTAGCCTCCAACGATGTCATGTCCATGGCAGTGATACCGTTCAAGGTCCTCTCAGTTATCAGGTATGTGTCCTTGTGTAGCCTCTGACGATGTCATGTCCATGGCAGTGAGACTGTTGAAGGTCCTCTCAGTCATCAGGTATGTGTCCTTGTGTAGCCTCTGACGATGTCATGTCCATGGCAGTGAGACGGTTGAAGGTCCTCTCAGTCATCAGGTATGTGTCCTTGTGTAGCCTCCAACGATGTCATGTCCATGGCAGTGAGACCGTTGAAGGTCCTCTCAGTCATCAGGTATGTGTCCTTGTGTAGCCTCTGACGATGTCATGTCCATGGCAGTGAGACCGTTCAAGGTCCTCTCAGTCATCAGGTATGAGGCCTGGTTCAGGAGTAGCATTTAATTAACAAGACTTCACTGGTTCTATGGCTTTACTTTTTTAAGACTTTACTGGTCCTGTTTTAAGTATTCACTGGTGTTGAGTCTTCACAGTTTCCTAATCTTGCAAAAC
This sequence comes from Congeria kusceri, assembly GCA_027627225.1. NCBI lineage: Eukaryota > Metazoa > Mollusca > Bivalvia > Myida > Dreissenidae > Congeria > Congeria kusceri. The sequence continues at coordinate 39,298,367 of CM051030.1, forward strand.
TCATTATAATAAATACTTGTCTTATGGGCTATAAGATATTGCAGACTCGGGTTGTTTTTTTGTGATAACATTTGAGGGGTTTAATGTGATTTCTTAATTGTGGGGTTTGAGGTGATTTTTTAATCTTGTAGACAGATGTATGTAATGTTAACTGTGATTATTATTGACCATTTCGGGCTGCTATATTTTGATGTCCTGAAAAACAGATTTTGCTCCATATGCAAAATTCATAGTTTGCTGTATTATTTGAGCCATTGATTAATAATATACAAAGTTCCAAGTCAGATCAAACGTATTTGTCTTTTTGTATGTATTTGTAAAAATTTGATTTGTATAAAGCCTAATAGTTGAATTCAAATTCAGTTAGGTGTACGCCTTAAAGACATTATGAATGCATGTTAAAGCATAACTTGCGTTACTTTTCAGAGAACTGAATCCGATGTATGAGGGATATATGCAGCATGATGCACAAGAGTTCCTGAGATGCATACAGTGTTATCTTCAAGATGCCGAAAAAGAAGTCCAGAAGTTTTACTCACAGCTGCCCAGCAAGTTTTCTCCAAATATTCATTCAAATCCTGTGATGCAGAAGTTCTTAGATCTAGCTAGGGACTTGGAAAGGAGGAAGGCTTTCACAAAACCAGAAGATTCTGGTGTTAATGCAAAAGACTGTCTAAGCAATGGTTTTGAAGCTGAAAGAGTGAAAGTTAATTTGTTTGCTAAACCTGACAAAGAGATCAAAGCTGTGAAATCTCCTACTAAGTATATTCAGATGCCCCATGAAGCAGAGACTGCAGGGATAATAGATGAAGTGGTTGGTGAAATGAAACTGCCTAGTGCAAGCTTAGAACCTATTGTGAATGATAACACGGGGAAAGATGATCAAGGAGTGCATCTTGGTCCGATAGTAAACAAGCAAAAAACAAAAGAAGCAAGAAAAAGCAGAAGAGCAAAACCTTACGATACTGCGCCCAGCAATAATCAGAGAATTCGGGGAAAATCAAGAAAAGACATTTCAAAAGATGGAGACATCAGCACAACTGATACGAATAATGTTAGTCACTCTGCTGAGGAACTGTCCGTGAAGACTTACTCTAAAAAGCGGTTAGGAATGAGAGGGGCTGTTCTGAAGAAGACGTCTGAAGATCTCTTTGAAGAAATGAAGCAATTGGAACATGCAGTAGCTAGTGAAGAAAAGAAGTTTGGAAAAAGCACAAGTGCATCTGAGAAACATGTGAAAGAAACAGGTGAAAAATTATGTAATTCTGCCATAGGTGTTCCTAAATCTGAAAAAGGTGATCATAGGTCATTCCAAGATGCCTTTTCTGTGTTTCTAAGTTCTTTACCCTCCAAAGAAAACTCACAGTCGGACTCGGATGATGAGGATATTGTTCTGCAGAAAAAGAAGGAGAAACTTCTTCGTAATTCCCCCAGACGGTCACCAAGGAAAACTAAGTCTGATCTTGTCAGAGGCTGTGATAAACTCCCTGTGTCGAAACTTGCCCTTTCCTCTAAGTCTCACTCAACTGTTCAGTCGGTTAAGTCCAAACTTGACTTTTCAATGAATCCTTTAGTTTGCCTTGGTAATAGAAATCAAAATACAGAAAACTCCAACCAGAATGCATCTGCTGGTGAAGAGAATTGCCCAGTTGACTGTAATGATTGCAACAAAAGTACAGAAATGGCTGTTAACATAAAACTAGAAGTTACAACAGAGTCCCCAGAAGAAAAAATTAAAAATAAACAAATAGTTGGGAACATAAAAGAAGTTACAACAGAGGCATCAGAAGCAAAAAATTGCAGCCCTAAACAAGACCATGTTGTTCCTAATATTACACTCAATCCAGTTGTGAAACTGGAAAACTGTGATTATATTTTAAATGACAGTGGAAAGTCGGTAAGTGCTGCATATGCAGATAGCCAACTTAGTCCAATGAAAAATGGACACCGCAAGGATTCAAATAACTATTTAAAACTTCGGTCCAATTCTATGACTGAGGATATTCAAAATGAAGAAGAGTTTAAAAGAGCCATCACTGAAATGCTCAACTCGCCAGTGAAAAGCAGATCAAAATTTGACATGGTGGAGAGGAATTTCCAGGTAAAACTTGACAGTATCATAAAGTAACTATGTTCTTTGCTGGTCTAATCAGAATATTACTACTATTAGAAGTCTTTTAATTATTCATGCAGGTGTATCTAAAGAAATCAATTATAAATATGGAATAATAGCATTAAGGTTTGGTACTGAGCAACTTATTCCCATTTTTCTTGATGTCCCTACTCAGCAGCAGTTTTTTAGCTATGTTATTTACATGTGTTTGTAAAATCAATTACCGGTAAGTACGGAGAAAGAGTACTGGTAATCCTCTCTTCTCCTGATTGTTGTTTTCCAGCAGCACTTTAGTGGTGGCGAAATCAAAAGTTATATTGCCTAATTAGTCTGTGTTTGACAATTGCTGTCAGTTTTTTGTCTGTACAGTAATTACATAGTTAATACTGGCAAAATGTCACCTTCTGTGCATGCTCTGGGACATACAGGTCAATACAGACAGTTAATTTTGTCATCAATGCAGTCTTTTTGCTGGGGTTCTCATGTTTGCCAGTGAAGTATGTAATGTGTATTGCAGGGTACAATGATGCTGCGCACACAGTGTCTGGTATGTGAGACATCATGGGAGAGAAATGAGGAGTTTCATGACATCAGTGTGCCAGTCCGTATTGAAACCTCCGATACAGACTCGGATGGTGAGTTGTGTTTGACTTTGTATCTAATATGTTTAAATTCAATGTGTTTTCACAGTTTCGCATGGATGGGGGGTTCAACAAACCCTCTGTGTATCCCCTGTTCAGGGAAAGAAAATGTGCATTTTAAAGGTTTCTTAAAAACAACTGGGGTTATAATTATTAATTTTGGGGTATCAGTACCCAACATGGGGGTTTGGGGGAACATTCGAACAGTTCCCTATGAAAAAGAGAAAATAGAAAAATTGGTTAACGCATAATTTTATTTGCTTAAATTGGTTGGGAACATACAGATATTTTTGGTTGAAAATTTAGTTATGATAACATATTTTCAATCAAGAGGACAATCTGGTTATGGTAATCTGAGAGTTTTCAAAATAAAACTGTAGTCGGATATCTTAAGTTAAATAAATATACAATGTAAGAACTTGTCAGAATATTACTTCAGTTAATCAAAATGTAACAAATGTATGATAAAAAAGATAAAAATTTGTCACAAATACTACTAAAATTATTTCAAAATGTAACACATGTATGATAAAAAATATCACCACCCCTGTGACAGCTGGTCAGGAAGCATCCCCACCCACCCACAGCCTTCTGGACCTGATAGAGGCCTCGACAGAAGTAGAGAAGTTGCAGCAGGACAATAAGTACCGCTGTGAGAAGTGCAACACTTACACGGAGGCAGAGAGGTCCATTCATTACGACATGCTGCCCAACATTCTCTCCCTCCATCTGAAGAGGTTCTCCTCCGAGGCAAAGTAGGTGTCGTGTTTGTGGAAAGAGTCTTGAGAGTGTTGAGTCTGGCATTAAGAAACTTAAAAAGCCTGTTTGTTCGTGTCTTTCTTGAGTGCAAAGAGTTAACTTTTAAGATTAGCTATCGTTAATTGGCAGCATTTGGAGGGTTTGTTTTGTATTTGTGAGGAATTGTGGGCATATTACAATTTACAGTAATTCCACAATGCAGCTGTAGATATTGAATTTGTTGTCTCCTTAGAATTCCTCCCTGAACTGCAACATTGGTTTTTGACAGGTCTGTTTTAAGAAGAAAAGTTGAATTTATTACTGTTTAGAAAAGCTGCTCCAGCTCTATTTTAACTGATGTTTAGTGTATTCTTAGTGAGTACACATGTGCCAGTATTAATATGTTGTTTGCACAATTGGAATGATGAACAATTAGGTCAGAAACAAACTTACGCATGTCTCAGCAATTTTTGCAGATTTGATCAAGCTACGCTATTTATTCCAGAAAGCCGGGTTCCTTTTTTAAGATCAATGACAGTATTGATATACCTCTCGTTCTGCCATGTCTGCGATACAAATGCTCCACTTCCTGTCTGCGTCCAGATCACTCGTAAGTTATATCGTATCTATGTGTGTGGTATTTAAGTTGACATGTTGAATACTGCATGATAGTGTGATACAAACCTGTTGCTGTATTGACCTGAATTGTCTAGACAATCGGCACTTTATGTATCTAAATCAAAGACTTTACAGGCAAAGGGTAATGAATGGTACATTTTACAATGGCTAAGAAAACCTAAACTTCACAAGTGAAATACTTCAAACACTTTATAAGTCTTATGTAAATTTAATGGGGCTTTCCTTTGACCCAAGCTCCCGGGTTTTGACGTGTGGAAATTTCAAAATACGCTTGTTTGACTCGTGAGGTAATCTCTTCATGCGTCACCTTTGACCCGGGCAATTTCCGGACTTGCGTCATACAGTATAACTCGGCTGGCTGATTATTCCAATCAGTCAGTTATTGGTTGGAGGCAGAGTCAATTTTAAATAGACGCTGTCCATCAGCAGTCAAGTTACTTTGTAGCTTCATCCATTAGGCAGAGTTTTGTCAGTAAAAGAAGTAGTTTTCTTTGTAAATTATACATGTACATGTATGTTGCGCTGTATTGGTCAAGTTGTACTGTATTGGTCTCAAAATAGTTACTGGTAATACTAGTCAGTAGTTAGTTACATAATCTCTGCTCAGTTGTTTCTTCTATTTATATGGTGTTAGATTTGATTGATTTTACATGTGTGCTATGGTTTTATTTTTTAGATACAAGCTCTACGGTATAGTGACGCATTCAGGAGCCAGCCTGACTTCTGGTCACTACCTTTCCTACGTGAGAGCTCTTCCATCAAAATCCAACAAATCGTGCACCGATTCCAACCAAAATTGTGAATCAGTTAAAGTGATTTATAACGATGGTTTCGGTGAAGTGGACAAATCTGAAACTAAAGATAGTGTGAAGGGTGCGATGACAAGAAAGAAGGCAGGTGTTACTGCAAAACTTCCAGCTCGGTTTACAGAAAATGTTGTCACAAACACTAAAGTGAAAGCATTTGAGAACATTGTGCCCAAAAAGATGATTAACTTTGAGAACATTGTGCCCAAAAAGACGAAGATTAACATAACAGAAACGCTCACTCCAACACCAGCGTTTAACATGGAGTGGTTTGAATGTGATGATGAGACGATCAGGGTGTTCGAAAGTCAGGAATTTGCGGAATTGCTGTCGGGAAACTCTGGTGCTCTGCTTGGAACACCTTATATTTTGTTCTACCACAAAGCAACGTTATGTTGATCATAAGTTGAGTTTTGGACATATTTGTAGCGCACTTGAATGTTGCACAATAGTTAGCCATTTCAGTCAATGGTTAGCATTTACAGTCAGTTGTGTAGTAAAGATTTTTGTCTTGTTCATCTAGTATAACTCATAGAGGTAGCTGATAACAACTGGAGCAGTTTTTGCTGGGACAGTTCATTTGTTATATGATGATTCAATCTAAAATTTAAGTCTTCTGTTTAAAATTGCTTTTCTTAATTTTCAAAACATGATTACAAAAAGTGTCCTTATGCAAGTCACTTTCAGTTCTTTGAATCTTTTGTTTCATAAATAGCAAAGCTGCAAAGGAGTGATGCTACTTTTCCTTAGATTGCTATGGGCTAAGTTTGAATTGTTTTACGAGACCACTTATTGTTCTTATGTTATATACATGTACATGCATCGTTAAATGTTAAACTTAAAGAAACTGCTGATTCATTTCCAAGTATATTGTAAGAAATTGTCTAGTGATCTAACAGTTTTCTTTTAAGTTATAAGCCATTTTCCCTTGAAAAACAGCTGCCAGGTGCACAGAGCAAATTTTTCTTTTGTATTACATCATCTGGAATGACCAGCTATGAATTGTTTGGACTAAAAATGGCACACTCTGAACACTCTTCATTCTTTTATTTAACAATTTTGATTTCTGAAAACTAAGTTTGGTTGGGTAAGTAAGTTGCAGAATGGAAAATGTAAAAAAAAATCTGCATTGTTTTGCTCTCCTTATTTTGGTATAAAATTTTCGAAATGTACATGGCCATTGTGGTACTGTTTTTTTTTTATCATGTACATGTTGGTGGTACTAATTCATGGTTTAAGCTCGTATATTTACTTACAGTATGTTCAGGTTTTCAGTTTTTTGTCTCAACAGTACCTTTAAGGCACATGCTCGTAATTTTTACAGTGATAAGGCGTAAAAAAAAAATGTTTGTTTCAGGTAACCCGACCTACCCTCAATAAATGTGTTTTTGGATAAATAAGTGTTTTGTTTTGATAGTATCCACTTATAAATAATGTTTAAGGATATTACTGATATGTTTTGAATATTTACTCAGTTTAAGAATTTTCAAGTTGACCATTTACCCCCCCCAAAAAAAAAAATCCCGACCTACCTACCCTAATTTTTTTGGGCATGTTACCTGAAACAAACATTTTTTTTTTACGCCTAAAGAGGATATTTGTTTAATGCTGTGTAAGATCGTATTTTATTTTGAGTGGTCATAGAAACAATATTTTCACGATTGGCAGAGTGATAATATCTAGTTTCTATGACCACAAATGAAATAAAATACGATTTTGCACTGTATTAAACAAATTTTCTTTTTATTTCATGCTTTTGAACGATAAATAAAAAAAAAATGTGCAAGATATGCTGAAGCGTCACAAGTTTTGTGTATTATGACGTCATTATGATTCTAAAATTGTTGATCACTGTTGTGGTAGGAAAATAGTGCCACTCTTACTGCGTCATTGTCGCTCAATTATATTTGTATTGAATTTTATTATGTGTTTTCTGTTACTAACAAAGGCCGGTGTTTACACTGACAATTACGGTATTCACATACTTTAAAAAATTAATCATAAAAACAAAGTTAAAAGTAGTTCCATATAACCAAGAGTGAAATGATCAAACATTATCATTTCACTCGAGCTAGAGTGAATGATAGGGTTATCATTCACTGGTATTCTCCAATCATTCACCGCATAGCATGAAATAAAACCTTTTTTAAGTTTGAAACATTTTCATTAACATCTGAACATGTAATGTAAAGGGTGTAAGGGTTTTAACTTTGGGGACAGTCGCAACCCACAGATTATTTGCATATGGCCAACATTGGTACTTTGTCCGTGTCTTGTTTAGAAATCTGTGGGAGTACCCATCTTTTGTAAACGTAAGATTTCTTCTGCAATTCCTATGTTGTTCGATAAACATTATATATTTGCATTTCCAATTGTTATTTGATACAGACCCTCGTTTTTGTTTTCATGATAACTGAATTTTTCTGTGCCATTGAATACCTCGTGGATTCGAGAATAAAGCTGTGAATGAAATGCATTTAATTGGAGTAAATTGTTGGTGCCCATTCTCATACCGTATTTGTTTGATATGAAGGTCTATCACGTGTGTCTCTTTACATTGGCAAATGTAGCAAGACTGCATTTACTGTGTAAAATTCCTGTAAGGCGTACAACAAATGTATGTTTGTTTCAGGTTAAATGCCCAAAATAAGGGTAGGCTGGTAGGGATTTTTCGGTGCCATTGAATACCTTGTGGATTCGAGAATAAAGGTGTGAATGAAATGCATTTAATTGGAGTAAATCGTTGGTGCCCATAAGGGTAGGCAGGTAGGGATTTTATTTTTTTGTGTAAATGAAGTGTTACATAAATCATTGTTTTGAAGTGGATGCTATCAAAACATAACACTTTTAAATCCACAAACATTTAATGTTTGGAAAAAGTAAAATAAAACAAAAATATCTGACCCACTCAAAAAAATGTTCTATGGTCGGGTCATTTTTTAGGGTAGGTCCTACAGGTAACCTGAAACACACATAAATTTTTTTATGCCTTAACTGTCACTTGTTCATCAATATTACTAACACTATAAAATATTTTAAAGACTACATGTTGTGGTTTCCACTTATTGAATGTTTGTTCACATACGTTGTTAAATAGTATTAAATAAGAAAACAATCGAAATGTAAGCTACTCGTAACCATTGGATACATTTTCATACAACAAAAACCAGAAATCATAATAATTACACATATATTTGGTACATACAAATAGAGTAGAAACATTGCTTTTTGCATTTATCACTTGATGTGATCTATGATCATCATCAAAAGTTTACTTTTTCACCATACGCCAAAAACTAAACAAATACAAACTTCAAAAGGTTTTCAAAGACTTCAATATGTTAAATTGTACATTACCATAATAACTAAGTTTCCATTGAAATTTTTAAAGGTTAAATTGTACATAACCACAATAACAAAGTTTCCACTGACGTTATTTATTAAAGGTTAAATTGTACATTACCATCATAATCATTAAAGGTTAAATTGTACATTACCATCATAATCATTAAAGGTTAAATTGTACATTACCATCATAATCATTAAAGGTTAAATTGTACATTACCATCATAATCAAGTTTCCATTTACATTTTTGAGGTTAAAATGTACATTACCATAATAATCAAGTTTCCATTAACATTTTCAAAGGTTAGTCTAAACCTATTTATGTAAGCTCGATTGCCTTCAAAACCTGAGACACTCGAGTCTGTTTCCTGGATAGAACCAGTACTTGGTGTCCTTGGAACATATCTTGAGAATGTTCCAAGAGTGAGGATCGAACCGGGGATCTGCCAGTCACTAGGCAGACACCACATCCACTACGCCACCGCGACCTTAAACGGTTAAATTGTTAATCACCATAATAACCAAGTTTCCATTGACGTTTTAAAGGGTTAAATAGAACATTACCATAATAATCAAGTTTCCATTGTTCATTTCCATAAGTTTCCATTGCAATTTTAAAGATTAACTAATACATTACCAAATAACCCATTTCCCATTGACATAGTCAAAGGTACACATACATGGTAAGAAACTTAACATAACAGTGGTATTTATTTAATATTCTAGGCTCTTTGCAATGAAATAAAGTTGCTGTTTCAAACTTTTGCCATCTGGTTTTCAGCTTTCACTTTACTCTGCTCCCTACTTGGGCTTATGAAGTAGTCTAGCATTAAGTAGTCCATCTGAAAGAACATGTAACTGGGGTAAATCAATTATTATTCTTCATTTTCATTCAGGAGTCATGGTTTAGTAGATATTGATAATGTTTAAAAGGTATATTATTGTATATAAACTTTTAGTCCACATTATATTTGCAGTTGTCTTTGGAGGGACTTTCATAAGAACTCGCATCAACAAATCTCGAACCAAACAATTTTAGCCAAAGAAATCAATGTTATACCAACATAAAATACATGCTGCAGAACTGAGCTATGGTGCTCCAATTGCAACCCTAGTATTAATCATTAGAAATAACTAAATTACCGGCTTGGATGCTCGTTTACACAGCAAGTCCCAGCTCCACCAGTGCATCTGAAATAACAATAATTTGTAATGGCAAATGTTTATGGACTGTATAATAGACTGGCAGTCTAATACATGTTTGTTTTACTTGGTTGGGTTGTTAGTGGTATTACCAAAAGACGTTAATAGATGTTACCAGAAATACTTTTATGTCAGGAACAGTTTTTAGAAAAAGCATAGCACAATTTTTAACCAGAATAAAAAATCTGATGTTTCATTACATTCTGAAATTTGACAAAATAATACAAATACATTATCTGAGTTAAAATAAGCTCCAATTCAACACTTTCAAGGTAGCACAATCCATTTTGTGAGGTATTTTAGGAGTTAACCAGATCACTTACATGAAGGGCCGAAGGCATTGCAATGCCCTGAACACGCTGTAAGGGGCCAAACCTGCGGCTGTTGATCTGATGAATCTGGAACACACAAATATGGTCACAAATGTACATGAAACAAGATACTGTGTTTGATAAACACACATGCCCCCAGTTGGTGCTGGGTAGCCCATTTCTTAGTCCAAATTACGTCAAGGTCAGAGTGAGGTTGAGTGATATGGGTGGATTGGGAACAGTCATAAGTAAACATGGTAAATATCCAAGTGTTGTAGTAAGCGGAGTTTTTGCTAGATGAAACGGTAAAATCTAGTTAACCAAGAAATGGCACTTCTGAATTATTATAAGTCCAAATTAGTTCAAGCTCAAGGTAAAAGTAAAGTTAAGTGATATGGGTGGATTGGGGATGGTCATAAGCAACAACTGTGTACGTATCCAAGTGTTGTAGCAAGCGATGTTGGTGCTAGACGAAATGGTAAAATCTAGTAAACCAAGAAACAGCCCATTTGAATGATTTTAAGTGCAAACAAGAGATGTTTGTAAAACATGTATGCCCCCCGCCTTGCAGCCAAGTTGTGAATACGTGCAATTGTTAAGAATTTTTTTTAATATGCAATCCCAAACGAGGTCTCGATATATTGTATCTACGTATGAAGTTTCATTAAAATATCTTGATGCATTCTCAAGTTATTGAGCGGAAACCGTTTGTCTATTTTTAGCAATGGTGACCTTGACCGCACCCATCCCATATGCAATCCCAAGCGAGGTCTCGATATATGGTATCTACACATGAAGTTTCATTAAAATATCTTTATGGATTCTAAAGTTATTGAGCGGAAACCGTTTTTCTATTTTTAGTAACGGTGACCTTGACCCCACCCACCCCATATGCAATCCCAAGCGAGGTCTCATTATAAGGTATCTATGTATGAAGTTTCATTAAAATATCTATGCGTTCTCAAGTTATTGAGCGGAAACCGTTTTTCTATTTTTAGTAACGGTGACCTTGACCCCACCCACCCCATATGCAATTCCAAGCGAGGTCTCGATAAAAGGTATCTATGTATATAGTTTCATTAAAATATCTCAATGCGTTCTAAAGTTATTGAGCGGAAACCGTTTTTCTATTTTTAGCAACGGTGACCTTGATCTTTGACCTGTTGAACTCAAAATGTAAAGGTGTCTTCCTTTCTTCCCATGTAACCAGCATACCAACTTTCATGATCGTAGGTCAAAGCGTTCTCTAGATATCGTGCGGAAACGAAATGGTCTACGGAAAGACCGATCATCCGACCGACCGCCAGGTGGAAAGCAGACACCCCCACTTCTTCGAAGGGGGGCATAATAGGGTCAAGGTCAAAGTAACGTTTGGTGATATGGGTGGATTGGGAACGGTCATAAGTAACAACTGTGTAAATATCTAAGTGTTGTACATGTTGCAAGCGGTGTTGGTGCTAGACAAAACTGTAAAAAATATAGTTAACCAAGAAATGGCACTTTTGAAGTATTATTAGTCCAAATTAGGTCAAAGTAAGGTTGGGTGATATGGGTGGATAGGGAATGGTCATAAGCAACAACTGTTTAAGTATCAAAGTGCTGTAGTTAGCGGTGTTGGTGCTAGACGAAACGGTAAAATCTACTCAACCTTGTCACGGACGGACAGGACGATCACTATATGCCTCCTGCATCAAGATGCCGGGGGCATAAAAACAACTGATTCTTATTCTTAAATTAAAGTAGCATCAAAGATGGTATATAATGTGCACATATTTTTTTATTATGAAATGGTGGTGTACATTACACTGCAGTAAATGTGAATTCACAATCGTGAAGTCTGTCATTAAAGCATACATGAATATCAAAATGTTGAACATGAGGTTTCCAAATAATCAGTAATTTGGGAACGGACCCGACTGATACAAGACAAACAAACGAGAAAATTTTTAAGGTACAATTCTTTTTTGTATTCCACCAATTTGAAATTACAGATTACAGTACCATCAAAGACCATGTAGAATGTGCACATACATGTATTTGCTGCTACATACACTGCAAACAATGTTTTTTAGACTTTTTTTTTATTGCGAAGTCTGTCTTAAACACTATACATAGAAATGTAAAACATTTAGTTTCCAAGTACAGAAAGCAAAACACTTCTTTCAGAATGGATTGATATATTAAACAAAGGAAAACATGTCGGAGGTAGGATTATTTTTGTATTTAATCAATTTGAATTTACTGATAAACTCTCACTACTTAACTCTTTTTTCTTCTTCAAAATTTTCATTAAAATGTATTTGACATAATTATAACTGTTACAATAGCCTGCTATTTCTTACCCCAGCAACTTGAAACCTGTACAGCTGGGAGGTGTTAGCTATAAGGGGCCCAGTGGTAATATCAATGTGCTCGCCCATCCTGTACAGCACCACACGCTTCAGCTTCGATTTCTCAGCAATGTCAGGTATCTGCTCATGCTTAAACCTGTGCAAGACAGATTAGAATGGAGAGTGAAATTAAGCTTGGAGCAAATAATACAAATGTATCATATAGTGGTCAGTTGAATATATGCAAAAAGTACAAAACCCTGTCATAATCTCCATTGTACAAGAAGCACAAAATTATATATGTGATTTATTCATAACGGGGCTTTTTTTCCTTCTATTGTAGAGGCTGTTATAAGGCGTCATCCACTCAGACAAATTCTATAAAATCACGCAGTTTTCCCCTAAAAATGATCTTACCCCAGGATTTTTAATTCCCCTGCTATGTAAATTTTTACCGAAAATGCCAAAAAAAGTGGTATTTTTCCCCAAAATAAGGGCAAAGGGCTCCATCCCAAAGAAGAGAAAAATAGCCCTGTATGAGTACTAAAAATTACTGCAAAAACAAGAAACATGGACATTCCACGAAATTCAAACTTTTCGAATGAAATGCATTAAAGTCAGCACACACACAAAATTGCATTGATGATGACCTTAACCTTGACCCCACCAACCCCATACACAATCCCAAGCGAGTCCAGATATAAGGTATCTACATATGAAGTTTCATTGAAATATCTCAATGTCTTCTAAAGCTATTGAGCGAAAACTGTTTGTCTATTTTTAGTAATGGTGACCATGACCCCACCCACCCCATATTCCATCCCAAGCGAGGTCTCGATATGAAGTATCTATGTAAGAAGTTTCAGTAAAATATCTCAATCCATTTCGAGTTAGAGAGCGGAAATGAAAAGTGCTACGCCCGCCCGCCCAAAGACATACGCCAACCTTATAACCAAAATTTTTCGAAACTACCAAGTGTGTTGCCATGTGTTAATAGTTGGTAATTTAACAACTCCTTTCAAAAGTTGATCCAACTTTTGCAGTATTAAAATCATGTCCTGATTTTTAGCATATACCAAATATATAGTAGTGAACTCACTGGAAGCAACTACTGTACCTGTTATCTTCAAACATCTTCAAGGCAAGGCTAGCGTCCACGTCAAGTCTCTCAAAGTCCCAGTTTTTATTCCACAGCTCCCCACCCACCATACTTAAACTGGTGAGCTCTCTCTGCAAAGGGAACCAAACATTCAGATAAAACAATGGGCAAAGGACAGCTGAAGACAATACAGGTTTATGGATTTTTTCACCAAAACAAAAGATAAAACATTGTCCCTCTTCCTCTTCCAAACAATAATTTTCAGGCATTTGCACATTCAATAATGTACCATGTACGACTGGTATTGGCCAGTTAGATGTATGAGTGATCCTTGAATTATTGTCTCTAATTGAAAACCAAGATCTGAATGCTAGTTATATAGTATTAATGTTCAATGAAATGTCAAGCATGAATAATGTGATATTACCTGTGAAGGCTTCCAGTCTGGAAGCTTTAGGTCCACGTCGTACACAAAACAGCCTTTCTCCACTGTAAAACATTAATGTCAAATTTTAAGATGTTTATTGCAAACAGGTATTACTATGCTACTAGCAGTATATAAAATTAATGAAATAAAGCTTGCATAACTAGATTATTTTCGTATCATTCCAATCCAACTTAGATAAACATTTACTGCAGAAAAAGAATAAATAACTATCACTTTGTCATAACTTGGATGACATCATTTTCATTACAACAATACAATGTGCATAAAAATGATTTGCTCCACAAACAATAATATCAGTATCTTGTTTTCTGCATGTCTTATATAACCATGAAGCGATAAGTTACGTCAATATATTATACCGGGTAATTGTAAAACTTTAGCGAAGTTGTACTTGAAATTGTAGTTTCAACTAAAATGTCTGAATTCAATGGCCTAACACAGGGCTTTCATTAACTTTTGAAAACTGGAAGTTTGAACTTCCTGGCCTCTAATTTTGGAAGTTTTGCTCATAATATTTGGAAGTTTTGACAGTATTGCTCTAAAGAGGTGCAGAGCATTTCAGAAATGCGTATATTAAGTATAAAATTCAAGGTTTTTTAAGGCCAGTTCCTTTTCATCGAGTGCTTATATGCCAATTTATTCAGTGAAAAAGGTATACATTTCTTAATTTTTCTTCTAACTTGTTCATCCTTACATGATGGAACTTCCTTGGCTGCAATTTTGGAAGTTCTGCAACTTCCATGGCTGCAATTTTGGAAGTTCTGTGACAAAAACTGGGCGTAAATTACTCCCAAACTTCCCTTCATGGAAGCCCTGCTGACAAAATTTGATACTGAGACCTAGAAAATAATAGACAAATCCCAAGAAGAATGATGACTCATAGTAATATAACTCGATCATGTTGCACATATGTAATTTACCTGGTATGGGTGGGAAAGAGCACAATTCCACATAGATGTTATCTTTGAAAGCTGTTTCCAGAACATGGCCAAGGATAAAAGCACCACTTCTCCAGAACACCTGCAATAAATAGTATGGCTCATTATAACTTCATAAAAACTTCTTCTTTGATAAATCGTATATACATTATAAACATCACATGTTAAAGTTAGTTTGGCACATATAATAACAACATACTGATACACAGGAAGTTGAAACAAATACATTCTTTGCGTTATACATTGTTTATACCAAATGAGGGTTGAGCCAAAACTCTTGTATCTCATATTGAACTGTTAAACAGATACAGCAGTTTCAAGTTCACCTCTCGATAAGCAAAATTATGTACTAGCTGAAGACAACAATATATTTATCTTTTTTACTCTTTGCCAGTTGGACATCCTAAAAAGCTGTTTGTTTTACTGCAAATCATGAACTCTCAGATTTTTTTTTTACATCTTAAACAGAATTCCCAATGATTATATTTCAAAAATTATTCTGACACAACATTTTTAGTTTTTAAATCTGCATCTGAAGATCACAGATTCAATTCCCATGGTTACAGGTACACTGATGTTATGACTCAGTTTCTGTGTCCAAATTTCATGCAAATGTTCAGGTGCTTCCTAGAAGTTAATGAAGAAGCATTTGTACCAAACCTGATAATTGAAGCAAATACTCGGATTTGCAGTGATTGGCTAATTTCATGAAAAACAGTGTGAGTCTTGCTGTTAAATGTGCAGACAGTATCACCTGATTTGGCAGTTTAGGATCTTCATCTAACATGTGTCGGAACTCAATCTCACATGGTTCTTCAAGGGGTCGATGCATATCCCAAGCTTCTCCATTCACCATGGCAACAATAGAACGCTTCATCAAGAACTCATTTATATCTGCAATAAAAAGGGCCTATAAATGTCAATAACTAAAGTAAATTTCATCGGGTTTTGCAACAAATTTAAATACTAAATTTGCAACAAATTTAAATACTAAATCCTAGCTTGCAACTTTGATAGTAAATATCTGCTTGAGAAACAAGAATATGAAGAGAAACCAATACATGCACAATATACACACTTCATTTATGTCATGGTACGCGTAAATAATTTTTACTCTGAAAGCATAGTTTTATGTTGTATGTATTTAGAAACTGTGCTATATTAATTAGTATAGTGTGACAATCAATAAAATCTGCAAAAATTATTTTTGTGTTTTGGCATTTTGCCAAAAGACACAATTTAATCAAACATACGCATGGCACAGTTGAATGGTGTTGAGATGCCCTTGTTCATCAACAGTCTTACATCCCCTGGTGGTCCATGGTATTTCACTAGAATCTTTTCAATCCGTTTCACATATCCTTCTCTTTGTCTTTGCTTTTCTTCTTCAAATAAAGCATTCCTTTTCTTACGCACTTCAGCATTTGTAAGTCTCGTCTTTGAACTGTAAAACTCTGGAAAAACACACACACAACACAACTGTGAACTAGTGTGATGACTTTAACAGAACAACACTTTATATAACTTATTAAGAAAACAGCATGCTAATTACTTCGGCACCTAGTCACTTTGACACTGGCGAGTTGTTTCGCCACTTACAATTGGCCACTTCGGCACTTACAGTTAGACACTTCGGCTTTTACATTATTTCCAACTTATGATGTACTTTCAGTGTTTTTTTAGGGCCAATTTGGGGCCGAAAATTCCGCCCATTCCCCTGCTTAAAAAGTATGTATTTTCCCCTATATTTGCCTTAAAATTCCCATTAGAATGCAACCTTTATTTTGAAAAAAAGTTGACCAATATCGGACAAAAATTTACTAAGATAGAGGCATTTTCATAACAAATCCAGCAATCTTTCATGAAACCAATTTAGTGCATATTCTAAGTTATAATTTCTAGCAAAACAGTTGATTAATTTTTTATAACAAAGTAGAATATAAGTATGTAATAATGCACTTCTAAAAAAAAAAAATTCCCCTTTTGCCATAAATTTCAAACATTATTATGTGTTAATTAATTGGTTCTTTATAATTTTATTTATATATACGTGATTGTGGAAAACTGATGGAACATAACATTGAACATTTCTTCGATTTTTTTTACTTTACTAGTACCGAAGTAACTGTCATTGCTGAAATGGCCAAACTTGAGTTCCGAAGTGAAACCTGATTATGGGGCCGACGTAACCAGGTGCCGAGATAACTAGATACCAGATAAAACTATTTTACCTCAAAGTATTAGTCACTAATTTACCTAGTGCTAGATGCTCCTAAAGATTATACTCCGGTTATTTGTAATGTATGAATGGTAAATTCAAAATGGGACACAATGGCAGTAAGGCACTTCGGCAGTGGGACGATTCGTTCTGCACCCAATTCAATCTGGGTCGAAATGTTACTGGGACGAATTATAACAATATGTTGAAATTGTACATGTGCTCATCTAAAATCACATACTTTTGGAAGATTTCAGTGCGGAATCGCTAGCATTTTGCATGCATAGTGTGCAAAATTTTCGAACAGACATCTTAAGCGAAGCACAATTCGTGGACTTGATTAGGTCAAATGTTTCTGTTTATAATGTCACATTTTCAGGAACCGGAAGCTTTGATGTCTCGTTGCGCGCAAGCGCAGTCGCCTTAGTTACAAAGCAATAACAACTTCAGTTGAGCACCCGATAAGAGCTATGAAAAAATAGAAAACACGTTATTTCTAGTGATTTTTAATAAAAACTGATAACAGTCCAAAGATGGTAAGTATTTTATTATTTGTTTGATTCAGAATTTTGAGTGATTGTGCCATTTATATTGTATTAATTGTTATTTCTTAATGTGGCTTTGTGTTTTACATTTCTTCATTCTTATTAAGTCATTTCTTGACAGTGTATTAGCCTGCTTTGCATTATATTTAGAGTTATGGGTACTTGTGTTTAGAATATTGTAATGAAGTGTGTATTTAATTTGATGGAAAAACTTTAGCCTTGCATTATTTTAAACATAATTTAGACAAAGACTAGTGAGAGGCACTTTTTTCCCCATAAAGTCAGCCTTAGGACATTTAGGTTATTCTAGTTTGACAAAAGTTATGTTTATTTTCATTAATCCATACACGTGTGTAGTCTACTATATTTTGGGATCAGCAGTCCATTTTACCATTTTATGCAATCTTCATTTTTGTCATTTGTGAAAAAAAATAAAGAAGAAAATATGCTAGTGTGACTCTGAGAACAGGTTGGAATTATGATTGACATTGGCTATTACCATGAACGTGCTTGGGTAAGAACCAGCTGCCCAGTTAGCTCAGATGGTAGAGCACCATACTAGTGTTCCAGCGGTTGTGGGTTCAAGCCACGCAGAGGGCGCTCTTTTCCCCCTAGGTTTACTTGATTGGTGTCAGTAATACAAGGCAGGAGTGCCTGGAGTCGGCCTAAAAGATTAATGGTAGGATGAGTGTAGTTTGTGTGGGTAAGAACCAGCCACCCGGTAAGCTCAGATGGTAGAGCGTCGTGCTAGTGTTCTGGTGGTCATGGGTTTGAACCCCGCACCGGGTGCAAGTTTCCTCCTAGGTTTACTTTAACAATTGTGATTGGTTTGAAGTTTTGATAGATTAGGGCATAGGAGGGCAAAGCTATGGGCAAAATGGCAGGACAATAGGGCAGAATGTCGTGGCAAAAAAGAGGCAGGGCGGGCTGTCCTGCTATTCCTCTCTTCTTAACAATCCCTATGTCCCAACCTTTCTATAATTTCACATGTTACATTATTAAAAAGCGAAATATCAACAAATTTAGGGGAACATGGAATTTGGGTTGCACTAAGATAATTAAATAATATGTGCTTGTCGATTTTGTCAACATTGCTTCAAAATTAATTCTCTGTAATTGAATTTTGCTTCTGCTGATGTTATTATTAACTTGCCCTTGATACACCCCTTCGATAATATTTTTTATTCTTTCAGCCTGGCAGTGCAATGTCAGCTGCAGGAAGCTCATCCTCAGCATCCTCAAAGCGGGGAAAAACAAGAAGCTACAGAGTAGTCAGCAACACATCACAAGTTGATGAGTCTTTATTTGGACAGCCCAATCATGTTTCCCAGCGGAAAGAAATGCTAGAAAACAAATGGCCTGGTGGAGACAACAAAATAGAGGATTTAGCTCGTGAAAGAAGTGCTCGCAGAAATAAAAAGAACAAGAAGAACAACAAAGAAACAGTCCAAGTTATCACAAAAGATCTTATTAGAAACCTTATGTGAGTGTTCTTTTTTCAAGTCTCTTATTTATTGCATAATTGAAATAATAAAAAGAAAATGTAAGTAGGTATTCTATCAGTGTAACTTTTAAGTTTCTTATAAGACTTCAAACATGATCTTAGAATGAATTATTATATATGAAAATTTTCATAATAAAAAAATTAAAGATTGATTTTTTTATAAATTTCATTTAATAACCGCAATAACCACAAATAATTGGAATTAGATATTCGCTTCTTTCTTCAGTGTTCCAACAGAAGATCCATCTGGCCAGTCCATGATCATGCCAAGGCACGAGTTCTACAGAATAGTTCAGAATTCAAAAGTGATGAGCAAGGAAGAACGTGAGGCCCAGGAGGCAAGAATCAAGGAGGACAAGGAGAGAGCAATGGTCAGATATGGATTCAATACTTGTTATGTTTATTTGATGCAGATCTAAGTTAAAAATCCATTTATAGTTGTTTGACAGTTAAAAAAAAAAGTGTGATGTCTTAAATAAACATTTGTAAGTGCAGAGTGTTCATATCTCCTTCGAAAGCACAGGCTTGGATTAAGTAAAATATGATTGGAATGTACATTGAAGATTACAAACAACACATAAGTACACAATACATGGTATCTTAGTTTCATGGCAGTCTACATGGCATCAGATGTGGAAGTTGGAACATGCGATTACATGTTTTACCAAGATAACATAATGCTTAAATGTTTCTGTATGCTTAAAAAATAATAATTGAAATTTTGTCGTCAGAAAGCAGGGAACTAGAACAGTCACTTAAACATTATAAATGTGGTAATTTATGTTAGAATGTGACCTACCTCTCAGTACCAATGCCCTTGTTCCATTCAACAGGAGGAGAGTGCGGCCCGTAAGAACCAGATGAAGACGCTGGATCTGGACCGCAGGAAGCATGAGAAGCTCAATGACCTGGAGGAGGAGGCCAAAGAGATGGCTGAGCATTTGCTGTCCAAGGCCAACGAGATGAGGCAGGAGCAGGAGGATGAGATTAAACACTTGAATGAGGTACATGGGCATTTCTTGGATGTGACTATGTATGAGTCAGTGGGCATGTGTTGCCTGTGACTTATATTGATCATTTTTGCAGCTTTAGTATTTGATTCTGAACCTCTGTATCTGCCATTTAGATAATTTTTGATGTTGAAATCATGCTGATTTTCAAAGAAATAGTGATGGAAATTTGATTAATTAAAATTATTTACACTAGTGACTTATGGGATGAGTTAAGTATTTTAAATTTTGAATGGGTTTACTTCATGTACCTGCTTCTTTTTAAAATAAAAACTTTTGACTCAAGATAATTGTCTGTATAATCTTGATCAAAGTAGTGTTCTTGTAAAATGCTGGAACTATCTTCTTTGGTTATTACCGAATTAACATATCTTTGTATTTATTACGTAAATTTGAAACAAGAGTTGATTATTATATCAGATACTTCATCATGTTATTGTTCTTCACAATCGTAGCCTATTTCTAGTACAAATACTTGTTGAAGTATTTTATTTCATACGAATTTGATTAATTGTTCCTCCTTTTGTTCTATAGTTGATTCTCAATGCCAAGTGTCACGCCATTCGCGATGCCCAGATCCTCGAGAAATCCCAGGTGAGGAAGGAGATGGACCAGGAGGAGAAGCGTTTGGATATCATGATGGAGGTCGACAGACAGAACGCTATCAAGATCCAGGAAGAGATTGAGAAGAAGCGAAAGGAAGAGAGACTGATAGGTATGTCAATGTGGTGTAATGGTGTTGGGCTGGAGGACGAGACCAAATATTCCATTTTCTCGGCCTTGATTTTTTTGGCGTGTCTTTTTTCATGCAACAGTGTAACAACATAATTATGATCCATAACATAATAAAAACAGATTATTAGCAAGGGTAATTGATAAGATGTAAAAATGTTTGTCTGAATAATATCTTTGTTAATATTGTTTTATTTTCAAATACTTCCCATTAATACAGTTTTTGGTTAATGCCAAGTACATGTCACTGGCAAAATAAATCCATAATTTTTAATTCATATACATAACAAAGATTCTGTAAAAAATTCACATCAGATCAAGAACAGCAAAAAAGAACCTGCATTGCCATTGGTTTATTTTCTAATACCTTTATGTGGAAAGTCTTAACACTATTCTCTCCTGTTTTAGGTGCTTCCAAGCTGCTGGAGCAGATCACAGAGAACGAGCAGGAGCGTCTGTTTGAGCTGGAGCGCAAGGACCAGGAGAACATCCACATGCAGCGACAGGTGGAGAAGATGATGGACGAGGACCGCGTCATGCTAGACAAGAGGAAGAAGGAACAAGAGGCACTCAGGGTATGTAACTCTGGGAGATACTGCTTTACTGTTGTACTTGTATTTGTGCAACTAGGGTATCTTGAGTTAGAATATAATTTCATTTCGCAGGATTTTACTGTCATATGTATGCATAAGTCTTTGATTCCCATTCATTGTTGCTTAGTTTGCTTGTAAATTAATTTTATGCAGGCATACAATTTTCTTTAGCTTTTGCATAATTTTAGTGCTTACTGAGGCTAAATATTACCCAAAGCCTCATTTACCTTCATTTTAAAAACCTTGCCTTTGTTATGTAGGTCATTTTAATTTCGTTGAAAAACTTCAACGAAAGAAAATTTTCTTTAGGATAATATTTAAACTTGAAGCCATTGGCTTATTTTGCAAACGGCCCTATGTTTGGAAAATTTTCATTAATTTAAGGAATGCACAACTTGTGTACATGCAGATTTTGTAATTACCCTACTGTTATTAAACCTGTAAATAGTGTTTAACCTTGTACTTCATAGTAAGTTAGCTTTGTTAATTTTTCAATTTTAAGTTTTGTGTACACAGTGCATGTAACTGTTTCCCTGGTGTGTGTTTGCAGTCTGACTTGAACAAGGCCAATGATGAGATCCTGGTGAGACGAGAGATCAAGAAACAGCAGGAGAAGGCAGAGGAGCTGAAAGTCATCGAGTACATGAAACAGAAGGCTGTAAGTGTGTTGGGGCTTTGTCATTGTAGGCCCTTAATGCTAGTTGTTTCACCAAAAGTCAATATGAGGCGCGTCGTGGGAAAACCGGTCTTCGTGCATGTGTTGTCCTGGATTAGCCTGTGCAGATCGCACGGGCTAAGCCGGGACGGCACTTTCCGCTTTTATGATATTTTCTGTTTCAATGAAGTGTCTTCTAACCATAAATCCACATAAGGCGGAAAGTGTTGTCCCGGATTAGCCTGTGCAGACTGCACAGGCTAATCTGGGATGACACTTTATGCACATGCATTAAGTCCGGTTTTCCCATGACGCGCCACATATTGGTTTTCCTCCAAATTTGCAAATAGCGTTAAAGGCGGAGTAGAGATATGTAATAAGAAGTCATGTAATAAGAGGACGTTCAAGACAAATGAGATTTTTTTTCAAACAAAGTTTTGTTTGTTGTGTTTATGTAAAGAACATTGTTTTTTTTAAATCATATTGAACAGTTGAAAGTACTGAATAATACATAAGTGTGTGCATTAATTAGGAAAGAGAGGCTGCCTTTGAAGAAGAGCAACAGAGAATCAGAATACAGAAAGAGAAGGAAACTGCCAGATTGCGAGCACTCCAAGAGCGCGCCCGTGACGAGCAAGCGGACCGTGACGCCCTCCGAGCAAAGAGAGCACAGGAGCAGGCGGAGCGCGAGTGGCGCCGGAAGGAGGCGGACGAGGCGCGCAAGAAGGCGGAGATTGAGGCCATGTTGATCGATGCGCGTAAGAATCAGATGAACCAGAAGGAGCACTACCTCGCAGTGCAAGCTCAACGGGAGAGGAATGAGTTTGAGCGCGTACTTAGGTACGAGTGTGGCTGGTTTACTTGTTCTTAGATCGGAAATTTTTATTTCATATTGAAAAATCTAATTGCCAAAACGTTTGTTAAGGTAGAGCAGCCTTTTGATTTAAAATCAATACTATGGTAAATGTCCAAGTGTTGTAAAGTTCTATAAAAAAAACAACAACACTAGTATGTTTTTAAGTTAATATTTAATACTTAAAATGTGTATGCTTCTTAATTCTAAATGAACGCTTTCAAAATGCGTTAATTAGTTTCTGTGTTCAGTTTTGCTTTCCCTTTCACTATTGTTGTTTTAACCTCACACAGAGCTCAGAAGGAACTGGTTGAGAAGGAGCGTAGGGAGGAACTCGAAGCCAGGAAGAAGCGTTTGGGCCATGCCGACGAAGTGCGTGCCCAGATCCGCGAAAAGGAGCAGGTGCGCGTGTCAGAACGCAATGCCTTCTTCGAGGAGGGCGTGAAGCTGGATGAGGAGGCGCGCATGAGGCGAGCCAAGTTGGAGGAAGTGAAGAAAAAGAAGTTGGAAACTCTAAGGTATGTAGTGCTGATTTTTACATTTTTTGTGTGTGTATACATGAAACAATGGTCATCATGTTTACCAAAATTACTGGTATTAAATATTATAGTTTTAGATATAAGCATTGGGCAATGATTTATTAATAACAAGAGGTTCATTATACCCCCACAAACGAAGTTTTGTGAGGGTATATAGGAGTGAGCTTGTCGTTCTGTCGGTCCATCTGTCGGTCTGTCAGTCTTTCGGTGTGTTGGTTTTTTTGGTTTCCGGATGATAACTCAAGAAGGGCTTGACATAATCAAATAAATTTTTGGTACACATGTGTAACATCATAAAATACAGGTCATGTCGACTTTGGTTAAACCACTAAATTTTGACAGAGTTATGGCCCCTTTTCAACTTAAATTCCCTAAAAACATGGTTTCCGGATGATAACTCAAGAATGGCTTGACATATTCAAATAATTTTTGGTACACGTCTAACATCATAAAATACGGGATAAGTTTGACTTTGTTTTCAAACCACTAAATTTTGATCTTTTTGTGTCCGCTCTCTTACGTCGAGAACGAATTAAGCTATCGTAATGAAACTTCATACATAGATACATTATATCGAGACCTAGCTTGGGATTGCATATGGGGTCAAGGTCAAGGTCCACTCTATAACTTGAGAATGTATTGAGATATTTTAATGAAACTTCATACATAGATACCTTATATTGAGACCTTGCTTGGGATTGCATATGGGTTGGGTGGTATCTGGGTCAAGATCACCATTACTAAAAATAGAATAACGGGTTCTGCTCAATAAATTGAGAATGCATTGAGATATTTTAATGAAACTTCATATTGAGACCTTGCTTGGGATTGCATATGGGGTGGATGGGGTCAAGGTCACCATTACTAAAAATAGATAAAAAGTTTCCACTCAATACCTAGAGAACAAATTGAGATATTTTAATGAAACTTCATATGTAAATACCTTATATCTAGACCTCTCTTGCATATGGAGTGGGTTGGGCCAAGGTCACCTTTACTAAAAATAAAAAACAGTTTGCACTCAATAACTTAAGAACTTTTTTAAATATTTTAATGAAACTTCATATGTAGATATCTTATATTGAGACCTCACTTTGGATTGCAAGTTCAAGGTCACCATTTCCTAGCTATAGGTGTATGACCTTCACCTTGCACCCACAACTTTCTTTCATTATTGTGCTGACTTATGCATTTCGTTAGAAAAATTTGGTTTTCATGGAATTTCCACATTTCTTGTTAAATTATGTTTGGTACACAGGTGTAACATCGTAAAATACAGATAAAGTTTAACTCCAGTTACAAACTACTAAATTTTGACAGAGTTATGGCTCCTATTTAAATTAAATAGTTATGCCCCCACTTTAGAGGGGGGGCCATATAGATTTGCCGTTGTTTGTCCGTCTGTCGGATTTTTGTGTCGTGCATAACTCAAAAAGTATAACTGTTAGAGTGATGAAACTTTATAAACATATTAATCAGCAGGTAAACTTGTGCACCTGGGTATTTTGGTGCAGTTTTTTTCCAACATCAGCAGAGTTATGGCCCTTTTTTTTAGCAAAAAATGATATTATTGGACTTGTGTCGCATGTAACTCAAAAAGTATTATTGCTAGAGTGATGAACCTTTATTTTATTAACTTATTAATCAGCATGTGAACTTGTGCACCTGGGTATTTTGGTGCAGTTTTTTTAGATATCAGTGGAGTTATGGCCCTTTTTTTGAGCCAAAAATGACATTTTTGGACTCGTGTCGCGCGTAACTCAAAAAGAATTACTGCTGGAGTGATGAAACTTTATATACATATTAATCAACATGTGAACTTGTGCACCTGGGTATTTTTCTAGCATCAGCAGAGTTGTGGCCCCTTTTTTAGCAAAAAAAAAGACATTTTGGGACTTGTGTCACGTGTAACTCAAAAAGTATTAATGCTAGAGTTTTGAAACTTTATAAACATGTTAATCAGCATGTGAACTTGTGCACCTGGGTATTATGGTGCATTTTTTTACGACATCAGCGGAGTTATAGCCCTTTTTTTTTTAGCAAAAAATGACATTTTTGGACTTGTGTCACGTGTAACTCAATAAGTATTATTGCTAGAGTAATGGAACTTTATAAACATATTAATTAGTATGTGAACTAGCAGTGTTTTTTTTAGGGCTAAGTTGGGGCCAAAATTCGGCCCCATTCCCCTGCTTAAAAGTATATATTTGTCCCCTATCTTTACCTTAAAATTCCCCTCAGAATGTGAGGTTTATTTTGAAAAACAAAATGACCAAAATTAGACCAAAATTGTCTAAGATAGAGGAATTTTCATAAAAAATCCCAGCTGTTTTTCATCAACCAAGTTTGTGCATAATCTAAGTTATCATTTGTAGCAAATCAGTTAATGAAAGTTTTATAACAGAGTAGAACATAAACATTTCATAATTCTTTTCTATAAAAAAATTCCCCTTTTGCCATAAAATTCCCTTTCTGAAGGGCCCCACCAAAGGTGAAAAAAACACTGACTTTTGCACCTGGGTATTTTGATGCAGTTTTTTCCACCATCAGTGGAGTTATGACCCTTTTTTAGCAAAAAAATACATTTTTGGATTTGTGTCGCGTGTAACTCAAAAAGTATAAATGCTAGACTGATGATACTTTATAAACATATTCATCAGCATGTTAAGTTGTGTACCTGGTATTTTGGTTCATTGTTTCCGACATCAGCAGAGTTTTGTGACATACAGCAGAATGTGGGGGCATCCGTGTTCTACGGACACATGTCTAGTTCCAAATACACTGTTAAACATTCACAAATTAAAGCATTCTTTCTGCGTCTATTTCTTTCAAATG
The DNA here is from genome assembly GCA_027627225.1 of Congeria kusceri. Classification (NCBI taxonomy): domain Eukaryota; kingdom Metazoa; phylum Mollusca; class Bivalvia; order Myida; family Dreissenidae; genus Congeria; species Congeria kusceri. Next base: position 39,324,463 of record CM051030.1, read on the forward strand.
TATGCCAGAGTTTTGTGACAAGGCCATAGTGTGGGGGTATCTCCGTCACTCATGTGACAATTCTAGTTGGATTTTATTCAGCTGAAATATTCTGTAAAGCATAAATTTAAATTTCATGTTTAAATTCACCTTTTTCATTTAGTCTAAATGCAAATAATTCTGAATAAGAAAAAAGTATAATCTTTCCCCATTGCTGCAAATGGTACCAAATCTAATAATAGTATTAAGTGAACATTCGGAAATGAATTTGAAAATGCTGTGAAACAAAAAATTTTAATGGTCGGCAGTAAGGTGAAAAACTTGCATTATGGTGGGACTATTTCAGGGCGGCTGGTATTCCTGACCGCTATGTTACACATGTGGCTCAAAAAGTCAATGTGAACATCAAGACGTGAACGACAAGGTGCCATACGTGTGTGCACTGATAATTGTGTTGTGTGTAGTGTTCATAAATTTGTTGTGGCTCATTTTATGCACAGAGTTTGAGAATTGAAATGCAGGAGGACATTGTAAAATACGTCAAAAGCTTTATTATAGGCAAAGTCTATATTTAGCAAAAATATATTTGATAAATATTTTTTGTTTATTTTTATAATGCTTTAAATGGAAGTTTGAATTAACTTAATAAGATATAAATACACTGCAGATCCGTTATTTCGCGAATCGCGGGGTCCATGGATTGCGATCGCGATATAGCTGGATCGCGATATAACATTGGTGGCATGCGCGATGTAAGCTAATGACGTCAAACTGTTACACTTTGATGTTGAGAGGGTTGGGTTATTGTTTGTTGCACTACACATGGGTGAATGCGAGGTAGGCCAAAAATCAGGACTGAACTGGATTTATTTATTAAAGTGGGGTGATAAGACAATATTGAAGTACTTGAAAAAAAAAGGAGATCCATGACCGATTCACGATATATTGGATATATAGCAAAATAACGGATCGCGATATAGCGGATCTGCAGTGTATAAAGACGTCAGTACTGAATCAGAACTATATTTGAAATATAGTCTTATAATGAAGTTTTATCTGCATATTTTGTTCTAAATTCATTTTAATTATGTGGTTACACAGAAGTACACTTTCACTCTGATACATGTAAGACACTACAACCATGTTGCTTTGGCCCCTGGTGGTTTTCAGTGTGTTTTGTGGCAATTTTGTAATCTTGAAATGAAAGCTGGGACTATGATACTTGCGTTGTGTTGTGTTTGCTAATTGCTTTTTGCTCACAGAATTTCATGTGCGTGCATGCATTTTTTAAAAATACAATTTATTGCATTATTAATCAGATGTGTTTTCTCAAAATAAGCTAATGGGCATGAATATTAACTGCAGAGATTAAAATACATTAGTAATTAAAAACGTTACATTAGTATGTTGGATAAAATGGCAAAGGTGATTACTGCATAAGCACTACAGTGGACTTTAATCCTCATAATTAGATCTGCTTATAATGAATTATTTTTAATCCCCTTATATTCGTAGCACATATTTAATTTTATCCCATCATTGTGTGTGCATTGACGAAATAAACCCCCATGGAATAAACGTAGCTTTATTTCAAACATTGTGGTGATAAAGCAAACACGTGCAGACTGATGACGTCATCTTGATTTTTGTGACATCATTTAATGTTTTTCGTAATATTTAGTGTGTTTTCTTCCAGTTAATATTTTCAAAATAAAGACAAAAAATGATGGGATAAATAGAATACAAGGTAAGTGTTGAATAAAGATAAGTTTATTTGCTTGGCCGGTTTTCTTAGCCTTGCTAAATAAACTTACCTTTATTCAACACTAACTTACCTTTATTCAACACTAACCTAGTATTCTCTATGTCTACTGTTTCAGTATTGTCATAAACGTGTGTAAATAACGAGGCACTGCAAGCAGATTCTCTGATTCATTAATATAACACCATTTTTCTTACGTATGTAGTTCAGGTGTTTCAAAACATGTTTAAAAGTAGGTTAATTGGGGGTATGACCATTTTATGACCTTGTAATACCAAATAAACATGTAATAGCATTGTCATTTAGTTCATGTCTTTAATGGTAAAGCTAGTTTGGTAATATTATGAACATTCTGGCAGATTAGTGCTAATATGTTTGAGCTGTTTACTCATTATGACCATATTTATAAGTAATTTACTGTTGTTGTTTTTTCAATTTTGAATTATTGATTCCAATATGTTCATCTACACTTCAGTGTTGTCACGGTGATTTTTAGACTAACACGTTTGATAGTATCATTGATGTAAATGAGGATAAAAGTCGTTTATGAGTAGAAATGTAATTTCATTGCCAGACACAATACGGACAAAACGATATTTCCAATCCTGATAAGGTTTCGCATAGTGTTGAGATAGTCAAGCAGAGGTCTACCTTCTAAAATTTCAATTTTCTTTACAGAACTCAGATTTGAGTTTTTAATAACTTTCTTTTTGTGTTTTAGAAATGCTGGTATACCAGAGAAGTACCTGAGTCAGGTGGAAAGGAAAGTAGCTGCCCCTCAACACATCTCCGCATGAAACTCATCGTTATGATCATCTGTTAGACAAACACTTTGTTCTTCAATTGTCTGTGATATGAACTATATGTGCATGTTCTTTTTCTTTCTCAGTGAGTTTTAACCTGAGCGTTGTTTTAACCTTAATTGAGTTGAATAATGGAAAATAAATTTTGTATATAAAATCTGCTGTTTACTTTTAAACCTCAAAACTGCTTCATATGCTGTAAAGTAATATAGTATAATGTTTCATAGTATAAAGGAAGTATATTACTTTCTTCTTTGTCATGTTTTATTCTTGTACAAATAAATGTTATCATCTATTCTTTAATAGTTAATGGTTTGTCTTTTTTTTGTTCAGAAATGACTTCATATTGCACGAGTTTATTGGATACCTGCATTGAAAGAGAAACAGAAGTTAGCATTATACTGGACAGTTTGTCTTGTCCAATGGTAATAGCATTCTTAAATGAGTTTTAAGTTTCGAAGCATAATAAACATTCCAGAAACGTGTGCAGATATAAATATTTGCTTTTTTAACACTGATCTTAAGTTGTCATGTCTTGGCCCAAGAAGTATTAATATTTTGATAGAAGTGGCTGCTGTTATTGTGTATATATAGGGTGCCTTGCATTATATGTATATGAAAGACCAAGTATTAAATAACGGTGTCGAATGTGGTAGATAGTTTTTGCTTGTTTGATGCAATTCGTATGAAATGGTAGTGACTAATAATAATAGAAATATATGAAAAAGTATTTCAGACAAACTTAATAGTTTAAATTCTGTGGACTTTGTAATGTGCAGGTATGTTGCTAGATTTACGCTCATTTCACCCAAGCCTTAAACAAACAAACTCTTACCTTATGAAACCAAGTTCAAAAACAGAGTACTCTTACAAATATTTGTCAGAACTAAATGTTACCTACTATTTCTTATACACAACTGCTCAGAGGCAAACCATATCAGTTGAAACTTATTTACATATATCTATGGCCTTGCTTCAGTAATTGTAAATACATATAAAAATGAAGAGGTTATCATAATATATTTCTAACATACATCTTACATAATGCATTTTTATAGTTTGATTTTATTTGTTGTATGAATGTGATTTTATTTGATATTTTTACCATGTTATAATCTTGAATATTTATATTTCATGTTTTGGTGTGCGAATGGGACTGTACATGATGTGTTAGTTAATGCATCACAGAGTAATGGATTATCTGAATCGTGTTACGTGCAAACAATAAACTTAAAAAACTATTCTTACCTTTTGCTTGTCTTCTATTCACTAAGCTAATGCTTATCTTTTATTAATTATTAGAGATAGAGTTCTGGTATCATGTAAAGAATTTAATTAAGTTATTCTTGACTCGAGTTAACAATAAGACAAATTCGAATGTGTGTTTGCATTTGCAGATACAGAATTTTCAGTTAGAGGGGGCGGAAATATTCAGTCACTGAAAAAATGCTACTACAATACTGCTTTTGGTCCCCTAATATTAACGAATTGTGAACAGATTGATGAAAATACTGAAATGGGTTTGATGATATGACATCAATGGCAATGAAGTGCATGTGTTTTAATGTATTGGAGGCGCGTCGTGGGACAACCGGACTTAATGCATGTGCGTAAAGTGTCGTCCCCGATTAGCCTGTGCAGTCCACACAGACTAATCAGGAACGGCCCTTTCCACTTTTATGGTATTTTCTGTTTCCAGGAAGTCTCTTCTAAACATAAATCCACTGTAGGCGGAAAGTGTCATCCTGGATTAGCCTGAAGCCAAAAGTTTGTATCCTGTCATTGTCACTGAAGCATGCACGTGCATGCCCTATGTACATGAACACGCATATATGAACAGATATTTAGTGCTGAAGCAAGAAAAGTGAAAACAACGCTGCGTTTGTGCGATTACAAACTGCGATCAATGCAGTTTTATGCTTCTGCGTAGTGAGTGAGCTATTCAAACATCTGTATTTCACTGTACGGACACAAAGTGTGGCGATGATTTTTAATTGTTTGTTCAGTATTGCTTTTCCACTTTAAGATATGGAGCCATTAAGAAACAGTAGATTTTGATGTCTTTTTCGCAGACAGTTTTGGAGAACTAGTAGCAATGCGATAATTGCCTATGGCTGTGCTATAAGGTCAAGTTTTGCTTTTTCTTTGATAATTTTCTGTCCAATGATGATAAATGATGTTAATGCAGGCTCTGAAGACATCAATGTTGCATGTACAGATAACTGCATGCTGCATGCAAGGTATGCAACTGTTGGAAATAAAATTTTATCAATCAATTTTTATGGTCATAAGCAAACTGTAAGTTTGGTCAACAGTGAATAAAAAATCGTGTGTGTAAGCCAATCATTGATAACTTGTAGATGTTTTTTTCCAAACACAAGGGGCATTAACTCCGGCGTTTCTGGCCTGATCATGCTTATATTCGACTTCACCTGTAGTCTTACGTTCATAGACAAACTGTACACGACTGGTGGACATTGGATGAAAAATGAAGTCTCTATCCTGAATAATGTCCATTTTTGTATATTTTTTTCATATACAAAGGGCAATAAATCTGGTGTTTCTGGCCCGATTTTGCTTATATTCGACTTCACTTTTAATCTTACGGTCATAGACAAACTTTGCAAGATTGATGAAGATTGGATGAAAAATGAAGTCTCTTTCCTGAATAATGTCCATTGTTGCATATTTTTTCACAAAGGGCAATAACTCTGGTGTTTCTGGTCTGATCTTGCTTATATTAAACTTCAACTGTAATCTCATGGTAATAGACAAACTGGGTAAGATTGGTGAAGATTGGATGACAAATGAAGACTATCCTGAGTAATGTCCATTATTGTATATTTTTTTAATAAACAAATGGCAATGACTCTGGTGTTTGAAACACGATCTGGTCCATTTTTGGCATCTGCTGAGATCTGATGGTCATACACAAACTGTGAAAGTGTAGTTAAGATTGGATGGAAAATAAAGTCTATATGTTGGAAAAAGGCATTTTTGCACTTTTTTTTGGCAAGAAAAAAGGGCAATAACTCTAGTGTTACTGGTGTGATCTGACCCAATAACAATCCCATCTGAGATTTTATGGTCATACACAAACTGTGCAAGTTTGGTTAAGATTGGATAAAAAGTGAAGTCACCAGCGTGAATACGAACCCAATTGTTGACAACAGACGTACGACAGATGACAAACGACGCAGGAGAGGACCCCTATATCAATAGCTCACTGAGCACTTTGTGCTCAGGTGAGCTAAAACAATGTATTAAAAAAAACATTATTGGGCAAATACGCTTGACGACCAGTTTAAAGCTATGTGGAAAGAAAACTAATTTTACAACATATGGTGTGATGGAAATACACTTATTACTATTTAAATTGTCTTGGTTCTTGTGGTCAATTGTGAAAAAAGTCTATCTTACTTGCAAGTTGGTGCTTCGAACAGTAATATTTTATTGAATCAGAAATGAAATCATCCACAACAAATACCAATTTTGCCTTGCAAATTTATTTGGTAAATATTCATAAATGAATACTAAAATCTAGAACACACCAAATGAAAAGATTGTGTCCCGATACAATGTTTTATGAAATGATTACATCAATGCGCAGTAAAATTGTACTTTCACTAATGCGGGATAAAAAGGAATAATACATGATTTTAAAACAAATTTACTTTTGAGCAACTCGCCATGTACAGTAAGTCGTGAAAAAATACTAAGAGTAAATGAGATTTCAAAATTTAATTATACAGTCATTAAATCTTCAATGCATCAATAACAAGAGCTGTCGGAGGACAGCACGCTTGACATTTCCTCTGCTTGTCAGAGTTACTGGCATTTTTGGAAACACGAAACATGGAAATTCCACAAAAACCAAATTTTTCGAACGAAATACATTAAAGTCAGCACATCAAAAAAAAAATTAATGGTAAACTTGACCTTGACCCCACCCATCCCATATGCAATTCCAAGCGAGGTCTCGATATAAGGTATCTATGTATTAAGTTTTATGAAAATATCTTAATGCGTTCTCAAGTTATTGAGCGGAAACAATTTTTCTATTTTTAGTAACAGTGACCTTGACCCCACCCACCCTATATGCAATCCCAAGCGAGGTCTCGATATAAGGTATCTATGTATAAAGTTTCATTAAAATATCTCAATGCATTCTTAAGTTATTGAGAAAAAACCGTTTTTCTATTTTAGTAACAGTGACCTTGACCCTACACGCAATTGCAAGTGAGGTCTCGATATAAGGTATGTATGTATTAAGTTTCATTAAAATGCGTTCTAAAATTATTGAGCTGAAACTGTTTGTCTATTTTTAGTAACAGTGACCTTGACCTTGACCCCACCAACCCCATTTGCAATCCCAAGAGAGGTCTCGATATAAGGTACCTGGTATGTATGTATAAAGTTTCATTAAAATATCTCAATGCGTTCTCAAGTTATTGAGCGGCAACCGTTTTTCTATTTTTAGTAACAGTGACCTTGACCCCACCCACCCCATATGCAATGTCAAAGGAAGTTTTGATATAAGGTATACATGTATTAAGTTTTCATTAAAATATCTCAATGCGTCCTCAAATTATTTACCTTGACCCCACCCACCCCATATGCAATCCCAAATGAGGTCTTGATATAAGGTATCTATCTATTAAGAGTTATTAAAATATCTCAATAAGTTCTCAAGTTATAGAGCGGAAATCGTTTTCTATTTTTAGTAACAGTGACCTTGACCTTGACCCTACCCATCCCATATGCAATCCCAAGCGAGGTCTTGCTATAAGGTATCTATATTTGAAGTTTCATTACAATAGCTTAATCCGTTCTTGAGTTAGAGAGTAGAAAAGAAAAGTTGAGAAACTGGCTCACCGAAAAACTTTAACCTGTCCATATAGCTTACATGTAAAATTTCTAAGTGTAAAAAGGCCCATAATTTTGACAAATTTCAAACTAGAGTTATCAAAATTGACCTATAGGTTCATTTTAATGTGGGGAATCCCTCCAGCCATTCCTGAGAAACTAGCTTACCAAAAAACTTTAACTTAGCTCGGACGGCGACGGCGACACCGGGGCGAGTACAATAGCTTGTCTTTTCTTCGAAAAGTTGAGCTAAAAATCACTTCAAAACAAACAATCACGTTTTTACACATCACAAGGACATATCACAGTAGGCTATATCACAGAATTTGTAACAGACTAAGAGCAAATGCATGCATTCACACCTTCTTTTCACGGATTTTGATTAAAATCATATTTACAAGACGTTTACAGCTACCAAACATTCCTGTGTAAGCAGTAGATTTCCATATTTGGACATTATTGGTCTGCTGCGTAAAACTTAAAATAATCAATCATGTGCCATGTATGACTTGATTTCTTCTTGAGAAATAATTTTCTATTTAGAGTTGTTTAACGGCTAATAAACAGCGGCTAATAAACAGCAGCTAATAAACAGCGATTTTGAGTTCCGATGCATAGGAATTAAACCACGAGGGCGTTATCCCAAGTTGTTTAATATACCGCATCAGAACGACAAATCAATGTTGATCAGCAGATAAACAATGACTATGCGTAAATTATTTAGATTCTAACATGACCTCACCACATTTTCTGCCATTTCAATGCAAAATATAATGTACAGCTTCGGAACTATTTTTTCGGGTTATTTATTGGTCATATAAAAATGGTGAATTTTGTTTTTGTCTATAGAAAACTCTGAGCGTGTCATGCTAGAATTAATGAGTACCAACAGCAATAGAAATTTACATGCTGATGGCTAGTAATTCATCAACTGTATTGCCTGTTAAACATGCATGTATTGTTATTAATATGAGTATAAGACATACATGTTTTTATGATGAAAATGGATATGAATATGAAATAAATTACAAATTATTATAAATTACTGGGGGAAATGGGATTATGTTCAAAATAAATAAATCAATCAATCAAATAAAGGGGAAAATAAATTTTACTACATTAGATTGTTTTATATACATTATAGTCTTCTTAATAGTAGTACACTTCATATTTGTACATGTACCAATAGGTATGTAAAATCAACAATTGATGCATGCATACTTTCATTGTTTATATTTAACCGAAATCTATGTCTTTCCTTAAAGCCTTTTTAAAAACAAGTAAATCTTTGATATTTTCAGCTAGCAACAATCGTAACATAGTAAGCTATTTATCAGTAATGAACATAAATTGTTTTGGAAGAAAACACAACAAAAAACTGTACAAACCTCAAAAGGCACAATCATGTTTTTAAAACAGTTATCACTGCAATAATAGTAACATCTATCTTTTTTACAATAAAATTAAACAGTGTTCATGATTCCCTGTTTGTAGACCCATGATTTTGCAAAGGGTTTTGTTTGATAAAATGTAATGAAATTCTCTCGGAATAGTTTTACAATAATACTGGATATGTAAAATATTACATGTAACATTAGTTCAATGAATTTTATTCCTCGTGGGATGTATACAATTGATGTATTATGGGAATCACAAATTCTACACTTCATGGGACCACAAAATGTTTGCTTTGTGTGAATCGCAATCTTTGAAAAATGGCAGAAACCTACAACAGAAATTCACCAATCAAATACATGTAAGTAAACCAGTTTCTAAAGCTTCTCCTAACGCAGATCTTCTTCATCCGAGTCCAGCAGGATCTTGTCTGAACTGACCTGGGAGGTGGTGGGCATTGCCAAGCCCCGGTCACTAGGCGGGACTCTGGCAGAGCGGGGCTCAAGGAATTCCTGGTAATACTGTGGGGTGACGTCCGGTTGCTTGAAGAATGGCAGAGGTCGGATGTACTCGGATGACTGAATCTCAGGGAGCTGGCGAATGAAAAAAAGATTTAAGAAGCTGATGTGAACTAAATGAGTTTTGATTGTTACAGACTTTGATTTAATTATACATAATTGTAAAATATATTTATGTACTAGGATTCAAACATATTTTATTATAACAATTTTTTTTCTAGATTTAGGAATGAAATTTATTATGCATTATGGTTAATATATGCTCATTAAAACTTTAACAGAGAATAAAAGTAAGCAACAACATTACTGATATTGTTCCTTTCAAACATTCATGAAACAAACCTCTCTATGCCTAGATATTGGCGTCAGTGTGCGTTGCGGCAATCGTGGCGTCAGGTCCGCAGTAGGACGACCCTGGTGATTCCGTCGAACATGCTTGGCAGATGACGGTGGTGTAAGGGGTGGCACCGACAGTCTGTCACTTCTCGACCGACCCGACATGCTGCGATGATCCTGTGGAGCCGTCATGGGGAACTGCGCTGAGCTGTTGAGACTGGTTGTAGAAATGCCGCCCTGGGAAATCTGTCTCTCTAAAGTTCGGTCCAGCTCTGAGGCAGTGTCTGATGCTCTCCGAGATGAGATGAATGTCCGCTTCTGTGTTACTCTGAAAAAAAAGATGAAAACTATAGGAATTTTTCGTACAGGTAACAAAGAAAATCTATAACAAGTTTCTAACAAAAATGATGCGCAGTCCAAATTTTGAAGTTTATGTCTTTAGCAAAAAAGGAAAAACAGAATTCAATACTTAGATTTAAGGGTTAAAATTTGTGTCCGAGTTAATTTCAGTGAAAAATCTATTTAATACATGCCGTATTTAATCTATGTTTTCATACACTTAAATTATTACTGTTTTCGGGATATAATACTGTACACATTTAATCTCTTCAACTTGTTGGACAGAAAGTTTTGGTATGGAAATAACTACAGAAATAAGACAGACTTTATGAATAACTTACATTCCGTTCAATTTCTCCGTAAATACTGGTATATGTACATTGATGTCATACTGCATGCTGATGGTATCGTCGGGGGTCCTGTCTTCTGGATATATTGGTAGCTTGTCAAGCCGTTTGGATTCACGTATGTCCGAAAGGCGATAGTTGACAACCTTAAGGTCCAGTTCACCATACCTAAATTGGAGTTCAAGTCCAAATGGATGAATATAATTATGTTGTAGTAATAAAAGACAAACAAAAGACATGTGTCTTATATAATAATGCCAACTGTAAAATGTTTTGTGTGCAATTTAACCAAATTTAACTTTTAAATGTCAGTTTTGCTGTTATAAAACTTGAAAAGTTGTGTCAAAATGATAATTGCAACACACAGAAAACTTTCTTGAGGTTTGACTGTTGTCTTTCAGAAAGACCATTTGAATTCTCCAAGCGTATGAAACAAACTAACTGCCTCCCAATCAAATGGCAGACATCATATCAGAACTGTGTGCTGAGAGACCTTTGTATGTAAAAGCTGACAGATATGGCTAGACTGTATAATATTGTAAATAAATTGTTTTCTAACAACGTCATATTGTCATGAATTCTGACAGAAGCACACATACTGTTATCAATTTAAATTAAGCTGAATTATGATAACGGACCTGTTAACTCTTTTCCAAGGTGTTTTCGGCTCTGGTTCAACACGAATGTCCTCTCGCATACATGGCACTGAAATTATTTAATAAAATGAGGATATTTACTGATAGGAATGGACTTTTGTACATTTGTTTCCATGTATAACTTCAAATTAAGATAAAACACAGCCAGTTTTCCTGTCAATATTTTCATAAGGATGTGAAAGTAACAACTCACATCTCTTTGTAAGGAAGAGAATGACCAGGCCAACTATGATGAACACAGCTATGAGCACTCCGATCACTATGGCAGCAATGACTCCTCCAGACAGACTCGAGTCAGACTGGCTGGCACCAGTCCCTAGAAATTGACACACATACAATATATAAAAGTATCTGTCAAAAGGTTGTTACTAATATGAAAATATCTGAATTACTTAGCCCAGTGCTGTTTTCATAAAATTTAGCTGGATTTTGACATGAATTAAAGAAGATTTTTTTTTGTCCAATGACCAACACTATAAATAAATTCTAAGCAATAGAAATATCAATAATTTGTGGGAAGTTTAAACACAATTGTGACAGAGGTGACAAACGTTTCAATACCTGGCTCTGATGTAGGCCCTGGTGAGGTAGGGACTACTATTGCTGAAATAATTAGATGAGCGCAAATCTTTACTGTTTCACATTTCTTAAAATTTCCTTAGTGAAAAGCAAAATTATTCATTGATATATTATGTTAATTTACTTGCTGTTATAAATGTCCTAATAACTTCATGTTAAACTGCATGTAAAGTACACAAATACTGTGTTATATTCATAAATAAAACCTTAAACAGGCAAGGACATAATTAATATACTAGCACACCAAATTAGTTTACTTGATTTCATTAGCAGTACAGGGTAGAACATAATAATGAAAAAGAAATATCATATGACGAGTGTCCATAAAAACTCTGGCCTTACCAATGCAGCTGTTTGAGTAGATAGCCCCATCCTGGTTGGTGGTCTGGTCCACCCCGCACGATGTACAGGCAGACGCACCAATGGAGTTGCTGTACTCCCCGTAGTCACATGACGTACATTTGCTCATCGTCGAGTTGTAGTACTGACCCAGGTAACATTTGGCTGTTGAAAGAAGGTAGCCTGAACTAGTGCAAGCAGATATCTGTCATAATGCATATACCCATAACCTAATCTCATTAAAATCAAATATTAATGTTTGCTCCATTAGTTGTCACTGTTAGTCAGTGGATAGTACAGCAGCGTCAGACTGGAGAAGATTTTAATGAGATTGACCCTTAACCAATACATTTTCAATAGTCAGTGGATAGTACAGCAGCGTCAGACTGGAGGAGATTTTAATGAGATCGACCCTTAACCAATACATTTTCAATAGTCAGTGGATAGTACAGCAGCGTCAGACTGGAGAAGATTTTAATGAGATTGACCCTTAACCAATACATTTTCAATAGTCAGTGGATAGTACAGCAGCGTCAGACTGGAGATGATTTTAATGAGATTGACCCTTAACCAATACATTTTCAATAGTCAGTGGATAGTACAGCAGCGTCAGACTGGAGAAGATTTTAATGAGATTGACCCTGAACCAATACATTTTCAATAGTCAGTGGATAGTACAGCAGCGTCAGACTGGAGAAGATTTTAATGAGATTGACCCTGAACCAATACATTTTCAATAGTCAGTGGATAGTACAGCAGCGTCAGACTGGAGATGATTTTAATGAGATTGACCCTTAACCAATACATTTTCAATAGTCAGTGGATAGTACAGCAGCGTCAGACTGGAGATGATTTTAATGAGATTGACCCTTAACCAATACATTTTCAATAGTCAGTGGATAGTACAGCAGCGTCAGACTGGAGATGATTTTAATGAGATTGACCCTTAACCAATACATTTTCAATAGTCAGTGGATAGTACAGCAGCGTCAGACTGGAGAAGATTTTAATGAGATTGACCCTTAACCAATACATTTTCAATAGTCAGTGGATAGTACAGCAGCGTCAGACTGGAGAAGATTTTAATGAGATTGACCCTTAACCAATACATTTTCAATAGTCAGTGGATAGTACAGCAGCGTCAGACTGGAGATGATTTTAATGAGATTGACCCTTAACCAATACATTTTCAATAGTCAGTGGATAGTACAGCAGCGTCAGACTGGAGATGATTTTAATGAGATTGACCCTTAACCAATACATTTTCAATAGTCAGTGGATAGTACAGCAGCGTCAGACTGGAGATGATTTTAATGAGATTGACCCTTAACCAATACATTTTCAATAGTCAGTGGATATTACAGCAGCGTCAGACTGGAGAAGATTTTAATGAGATTGACCCTGAACCAATACATTTTCAATAGTCAGTGGATAGTACAGCAGCGTCAGACTGGAGATGATTTTAATGAGATTGACCCTTAACCAATACATTTTCAATAGTCAGTGGATAGTACAGCAGCATCAGACTGGAGATGATTTTAATGAGATTGACCCTTAACCAATACATTTTCAATATACTACTAAATATGGCTTTTCTCTAAAGCGGAAATTATTTAGGATGTGCTTGAACACTGTTCCACAATTTTTAACAGGGGCATCGGCAACTTTTCAACATTGGGGCGGCGAGGGGGGTGGGGCTTCCAGATTTATACTTTTTCTCTGCATTTCAATGAGTATATTATCGCATTTTAGACTATTCCAGGGGCCATATTTAGGAATTAATTTGGACGCAATAACTCCATGAATATAACATTATTGCATTTATTTTATTGGTGCAATTTAATAATTATATACATACAAGAGCGTACTTATCAAATGGTAAACAATCTCAAAACTTGTCAGATGCACATGCAAATATTCTATGATAAAATATGAAATATCCACACAATGATAATACAAGTCTATAACATATCAAATAAGTTTGTAAGTTGCACTGAGGATTGAATAAACGTTGTTCTGCATAATTCTTTCTGAATGAATGTTTATGAAAGTTGAAATTAGCTGGCTGATTTGGCACATTGATATTTAATGACAATAACAGAATGGGACATGATTTCTGTTTTCTTGAATTCAAAGTTGATATTTGAGAAATAGCTATTATAGAATTATTAATATCGTTCATGTGTTTTTAAATCCTCTACTAAAACTGCCGACACAGATGTTTTCTGTATGTTGTTTATTACACTTACCGTCTACCTTAATAGTTTGCCTCTACGAGAAATATAAAGGCACTAATCTGCAAAAGTCATTATCAATGTTGTGATTTATGAGATTCATGACACACGGGCCGTTGATTGACACGGATTAGGGGCCAGCATGATGGATGGTCATTTAATTGACCGTGTGGAACAGCAACCTACTTTAAACAACAGGGGAGGCGCAATTTTCCAATTTCCAAGAAGGGGCTACGGAATTTATACATGACGATCACTTGTCAAAGTATTGGGGCAGCGGCCTCAGCCCCTGCCGCCCTATTGCCGATGACCTTGTTTATGTATGCCTTTCTTCAAAAGGACAAAGCAGACAAGATAAAAATGCAAAATGTGCATGAATATTATCAAATCATTACACATATTTTTAATTTCACTGCTATGTTAACAACTCCATTATTTAAATATGCTCATAATTATGGAAGTTGATGCAAGGTTTCTAATCTTATTAAAAAAAAGTAGAATTAATGAAGTGATTTTAATAGAAATGAAACTAAATAAAAATAAATTCATAAAGATCATGCACGTATGCTATTATTTTTCCTTACATACAATGAAATGATAGTGGTGGACAGAACTGGTCATGCAAAACAAACATGTTAAGGGTAGAGTAGAGCTATATACTGTGGGATATATTGCAGATTAACTCGGTATCAGCCATCAGTTGTACATGTACCCAGTGTGACTCAGCGTGATTTCATGTCGGTCATCAGCTAAAACTCTGCATGTCTCCATATAGATTTGCAGTTATTACTTGCATCAAAACATTGTGACTCCGCGATGGCAAGTGAAATAGATCTATTTGTTTAGCTGGAGCTGTGTTGTATGTTACCATGACAATAGCTGATTGCAGGGGTTCCGGTGTTATCCGTAGTATCACTGCCAGAACAGGACTGGCACAGTGACTCAGGGCTCATAAACACACCGACAGTTCTGTAGGTCCCCACCTCACAGCCCTGGCACTTGGACGTGGTCTGGTTATAGTAGTAACCATCTCCACAGAGAACTAGCATAAAAATACAAGCAGTAAAAAAAGTATGTGTACACAAAAATAGAATATTTTGTACTTTTTCTTCACTAAGGTATTTAGATTAATAATGGATGTTAAAGATATATCACCAATTAATAATGGGTACTATGTTTACAATTAATCACATATTTATAGTGGGTATTGTGTTTTAAATAAATAATCAATGAATACTTGTTATTGAATTTCAAGATCAGCAATAAATATTGGGTGTTGTGTTTCAAACCAATCAGAATTAATAATTGTCATTGCATTTTAAATAGATCAAAAATGGGCATTGTTTTTAAATACCTTTATTATAGTCACAAAACACATGCAGAATTTCCAATTAAAACAAAAACATTGTCACTGGATTGAATTGAATTCTAATGACACTATTCCAAAGAAAACAAAACAATTAGTGACACATCTGATTACTAAATACCGCATTTGTCCCCAATGAGCTGGTGTCCAATTGAACATGTCATGGATGTGGAAATATCCAGAGCTGGAAAGTACGGCTTGGCATCCTGTAATAGCAGTAAGGATGTTGGGGAAGTTCATGTTTTACTTAAGAAATAATTTTCTATTTATCATAGTTTATCGGCCAAAAAACAAAGATCCGGAGTTCTGATGCGTAGGAATTAAACCACGAGGGCATTAGTCCAAGTTGTTTAACTGCCACGCATCAGAACGACAGAGAATTGTTTATTGGCTATAAACAATAAATGAACTTTTTTTTTTATTCTAACATGATTTGACATATATGTTTGCAATTGTAATTGGTACTACTTTTTACTATGCTCTGCTCAGAATCAGGATACTTTGTGCATTGTTTATTGGGTAGTTTAACAATGATTATATTGTTCTTAGTCTACAGAAAAATTAATGAGTATCATGTTAGAATTTAAGATGAATATGCATAACTCTACTTATAATGGGTCTAATGACTATGTATGCAAGTTCTAAATATTTGGAAAATAACTATTAGATAGCACTTTATACACCTTGCCTATGTTTATTAAACATATCATCAGATGTAAACTGAAATATTGAAACTGTTTAACTTCATGCAGCTAGACAAGTGTACAGTACTGCGTAAAAATAACTTGGAGAGCAAACAACGAACAGAATTTAACTTTACAATATTAGAAACACTGCATGCCTACAACAATTAACCACTTCCAGGGGTATAACTACTCATACTCCTATATGCATGTGCATATAAACTCAAACTCATACATTACAAAAGAAAGTGATAAAACGTAAGAAAAATACATCAAAAGCCGAGGTCAAAATTATACAACCAAAATACCAGAACTATCTGTTTGAAAACTATACGCCTTTTAATCCGAATGAAGTTATATTAGGTTTGAAACTGTGATATTTATAGCTTGTTTAATGGCTGTTTATAGTGTATAGAATTTTCACTAAAAAGTTCTACTTAAAGTTAAAACATTTACTGTGCGTATACACAATTACTGCCGAGGTGTGCCCCTGACTAATATTTATCCTGTAAAAGATGCTCATGTATTGGTTATAGTACAAACACTCACCGGGAGATATGTGAAAGTTTGTCCATCCCTCATTGCGATTTTCAAAACCCTTTGTGCACTCATTGGGATTCTTTGGTATGTCACCTGACCACTGAAATTGTATGGAATTCATTGTCCAGAATGCACTTAACATACCTGCTCATGATTCAATGAACTTCATAGTTGGCATACAGTTTGTAGTTTCAAACTAAAATCATATGACTGACATACAAATGAGGAGTCCGCACAAGCTAATCCAGGAAGGCACTTCCGCCTACAGAGAATTAATGTTTAGAAGAGACTTCCTTGAAACAGAAAATACCATAAAAATTGGATTAGCATTTGCGGACTGCACAGGCTAATCCGGGACAAAACTTTACGCACATGCATTAAGCCCAGTTTTCCCACGACACGCCTCAAAAATGACTTACACCTGAAAGCTTTATGGCTAAAATAGTAAAAGTAAAATCATGCTCCATAGTTTCACTATTTCATGACATGCGTAACTTTTAACAAACAACAGCTTGTAGAACTTGGCTACAGATTCATTTTCTTTACTACTTACTATAGTGTATACAGAAACAGTTAACTGCATCCATTACAAAATACCTGACAAATATATAATAAGCACTTTTTTTTTAAATTATTGTATGATGAACAATATTTTGATCTTTAAACAATCTTGTTGGATACTGATACATGTATTTGTCTGTCACCAAAACTATGCTGCTAATTCGACCACAAAGATATCTACAATAAATTACCTAGATAAGAATTTCAATAACTTTTGAGTAATTACATTTATTTCACAATAATGGTTTTTCTTGTTCTATAATCACCTTAAGTATTTGAAGTTAAACTGGACAGCAGCCTGGCTATCTGACATGCAATCCACCACAAGGCCAGTGCTGGTACATTCTGCATGGCCTCCTCCATTAGATTGGATACATAAGCCATAGTTTGCTGCGATGTTCAGGTCTTTTAATGTCTGCTGCAGCTGAGACGTCAGCGAGGCTTTGTATGTTCGGCATTCAGAAGTCAGTTCATATTCCACTGTCACTGACACTGTGTATTTGGGATTGGATGTAGCTACAATTAGTAATAAAGAAGTAATTTATAGAGGTGAAATCAAATCATTAAAATAAATAATAAGCATAATAAATGTTGATCTATAACCTGAAGACCATGTTAGCAGCGGTCCTTGCTCAATAGAGACCTTAATCTGACAATCATTATATTAATGTTTATCTTGATTATTTTACCATAGGATAAAACATTTTAACTAACTATTGTGAATTTTATGTTAATGTACATTGAGAGCACATTTACAACTATCAATGTAGAAGACAATAAATATATTTATATATGTGACCCATGAAATGACCAAGGGGTCTAAATCTGACAAAAAATACAAGTCTCTTGAGAAAGCTCTATATAAAACTTAAACAATTGATACCCATGTCAACAACATATCTTAAAATTAATTGTTAAATTAAATCAATGATTACTTCCAAAAGGGCTTCATGGGAGCAATACAAATCTAACAAGATTCTGTGTTTGATAAACACACATGCCCCCGGTTGGTGCTGGGTAGCCCATTTCTTAGTCCAAATTAGGTCAAGGCCAAGGTCAAAGTAAGGTTGGGTGATATGGGTGGATTGGGAAAGGTCATAAGTAACAACTGTGTAAATATCTAAGTGTTGTAGTACGTGGTGCTGGTGCTAGACGAAACAGTAAAATCTAGTTAACCAAGAAATGGCACTTTTGAATTATTATAAGTCCAAATTAGTTCAGGTCAAGGTCAAAGTGAGGTTGGGTGATTTGGGTGGATAGGGAATGGTCATAAGCAACAACTGTCTAAGTATTGTAGTAAGTGTTGGTGCTAGACGAAACTGTAAAACCTACTTAACTTTGTCACGGACAGACAGAACGACGGAAAGACGAACGGACGTACGGAAGGACGGACAGGACGATCACTATATGCCTCCTGCATCAAGATGCTGGGGGCATAAAAATAGGACATCAAACAAAAGTAAAAATAAGGTACTAACAAGATTCTGTGTTTGATAAAAACACATGCCCCCATTGGTGCTGGATAACCCATTTCTTAGTCCAAATTAGCTCAAGGTCAAAGTGAAGTTGGGTGATAAGGGTGGATTAGGGATGGTCATAAGCAACAACTGTGTAAGTATCCAAGTGTTGTAGCAAGTGGTGTTGGTGCTAGACGAAATGGTAAAATCTAGTTAACCAAGAAACAGCCCATTTGAATTATTCTAAGTGCAAATTAGGTCAAGGTCAAAGTGAAGTTGGGTGATATGGGTGGATAGGGAATGGTCATAAGCAAAAACTGTGTAAGGTTCCAAGTGTTGTAGTTAACGGTGTTGGTGCTAGAAGAAAGGGTAAAATCTACTTAACCTTGTCATGGACGGACGGAAAGACGGACGGACGGGAAGACGGAAGGACGGACGGGCCAACAGGACAATCACTATTTGCCTCCCGCATCAAGATGCCAGGGGCATACAAATGTTACATATATAATAAAACATACATACTGCCACAGGATGGAACCATGAAGTCTACAACTCTGTCAGCATCGTTCCACATCAAATATTTCCCACATGTGAAGTACTTGGGTGTTTCTTCTGTCGGGACCTGAGTGTTGACAACACAAGCTGGCTGGCACACATACCCATCCTCTAGCTGTCCTGTGCACTGTGGGGAGTTGCCGTTGTAGAATTGGGGCAGGGTGCACCCTCGACCTACAGAAAATTGTGTTACACTAAATGTAAGTCATTAGTTTTTAAATTAGTTTTAAATTAACTGCCTTCTTGTTAAGCACCAAGCACAAAGATACTGTTCACTTTTTTGTCCAACAAAAGTCAGTGTAAAAAAAAAACAACTAAAAAGCTGACCCAACTGGATTCAATACTGGATCCAACACCAATCCAATACTATGGAAAATAAAGTTTTAAACAAAACATTTTGTATTATGAAAAGAAATATTATTATGACAATACCAATCCATTACATTGCTACTATATGACATCAGTTACACTCACTATTAAGACTTTTGTGTTCTTCAATTAAAGATTCAAAAACTCAATCCTTCGACAATTAACGAGTCCAAAACATTCAAATTCATAACCAAAACACCATGTTGCAAAATTAATAGTCCAAACCACAATACTGCTATTGATAATCATGAGAAGCAGTCCAATGAAATAAGATACCCACGTTTATTGTAGAGTCTGAAAGTACACACAGCAGCCGCCATCTTGTCGGAGGAATACTCTGCCGTCCCGACACCATACAAGCCCCAGACAAAGTGGCTTCCTGTCAATGTACGTAAAGTTAAAGTTACAAAAAAAGACACTTGCCAAATGACAGAGTCGACATGTACAGGATTCATTTTCCGCATGCTGGCAGACTATAAACACAGATATATTAGTGCAAATTCAATGCTGTAGATTATATATAACTTGCTGACAATTTTCGTGTACAAAATTGTATATTATTATATTTTCCCTTGCATGTAAACTTTATTATTAAAGGGTCAATGTACCAGTAAAATGGTTATCAAACCAATAGTGATCGACCAGTTTGAGCCACATTACAACATTTTCAACTCTAACACTGCAGAAATCATGCACTAACACCAAAAATATTACCTACATATTTTGTATCCTATTTTGGGTGCATCTAATACAAGAAAATAACGAAAAATGCATGGATTTCCATTTTAAATCAATAGAGAATATTGGTTGCCATTTCTAAGAAAACTATTCCTACCTCCAGAGATGTGCG
Organism: Congeria kusceri; assembly: GCA_027627225.1. Classification (NCBI taxonomy): domain Eukaryota; kingdom Metazoa; phylum Mollusca; class Bivalvia; order Myida; family Dreissenidae; genus Congeria; species Congeria kusceri. The sequence continues at coordinate 39,344,997 of CM051030.1, forward strand.
TACTCAGTCTAGTAGTTGGACTTGTCCCTGCAAATGTGGCTTGTGTCCACTGGGGGTATGAGATCCGGGGGGTGACCACCAAGGTGTCCTCTGTACAGGACATCACCCTCGGGAATGAAGTTTCTTAAAAAAACAGGAGGGCCATGAAGGTCCTATGTCGCTCACCTGAGTTTAAGGCATTCCAGTTTTGACCCCAGGGGCATCATTTGAACATTCTTTGTAGAGGAACACTATGCAATACTACATACCAAATATGAAACCTCTAGGCCTTGCGGTTTCAGAGAAGAAGATTTTTAAAGTCGTTTTGCTATTTAAGTCTATATAAACCATGTGACCCCCGGGGCGTGGCCAGTGTTGACCCCAGGGGCATCATATGAACAATCTTTGCAGACAACCACTAGATGATGCCACATACCAAATATGAAACCACTACGCTTTGCGGTTTCAGAGCAGAAGATTTTTGCAGTTATTTTGCTATTTAACACTATATAAACAATGTGACACCCGGGGCGTGGCCAGTTTTGACCCCCGGGGGATCATTTGAACAATTTTTGCAGAGGACCCCTGTACATGTTACCAACCAAATACCCAACTTCTGGGCCGTGCGGTTTCGATGAAGAAGATTTTCAAAGTCATTTAGCTATTTAAGTCTATATAAACCATGTGACCACCGGGGCGTTGCCAGTTTTAACCCAGGGGCATCATTTGAACAATCTTTGAAGTGGATCACTATGCAATGTTACATACCAAATATGAAATCTCTGGGCCTTGCGGTTTCAGAGGAGAAGATTTTTAAAGTCATTTTGCTATTTATTTCCATATAAACCATGGGACCACCCGGGGCGTGTCCAGTTTTGACCCCAGGGACATCATTTGAACAATCTTTGTAGAGGACCACTATGCAATTTTACATACCAAATATGAAACCTCTGGGCCTTGCGGTTTCAGAGGAGAAGATTTTTAAAGTGATTTTGCTATTTAACATCTATATAAAATATGTGACCCCCGGGGCGTGGCCAGTTTTGACCCCAGGGGCATCATTTGAACAATCTTTGTAGAAGATCACTAGAGGATGCCACATACCAAATATGAAACCACTGGGCCTTGCGGTTTCAGAGGAGAAGATTTTTGAAGTAATTTTGCTATTTAAGTCTATATAAACAATGTGACCCGCGGGGCGTTGCCAGTTTTGACCCCAGGGGCATCATTTGAACAATCTTTGTAGAGGACAACTATACAATGTTACCAACAAAATACCAAACCTCTAGGCCTTGCAGTTTCAGAGAAGAAGATTTTTAAAGTCATTTAGCTATTTAAGTCTATATAAACCATGTGACCCCCGGGGCGTGGCCAGTTTTGACCCCAGGGGCATCATTTAAACAATCTTTGTAGAGGACCACTATGCGATGTTACATACCAAATATGAAACCTCTGGGCCCTGCGGTTTTAGAGAAGAAGATTTTTTAAGTCATTTTGCTATTTAAGTCTATATAAACAATGTGACCCCCGGGGCGTGGCCAGTATTGACCCCAGAGGCATCATATCAACCAACTTTGTAGTTGCCACATACCAAATATGAAACCACTGGGCCTTGCAGTTTTAGGGGAGATTTTTAAAGTAATTTTGCTATTTAGGTCTTTATAAACAATGTGAACCCCTGAGCGTGGCCAGTTTTGACCCCAGGGGCATCATTTGAACAAACTTTGTAGAGGACCACTATACAATGTTACCAACCAACTACGAAACCTCTAGGCCTTGCGGTTTCAGAGAAGAAGATTTTTAAAGTCATTTAGCTATTTAAGTCTATATAAACCATGTGACCCCCAGGACGTGGCCAGTTTAACCCCAGGGGCATAATTTGAACAATCTTTGTAGAGAGCCACTATGCAATGTTACATACCAAATATGAAACCTCTGGGTCCTGCGGTTTCAGAGGAGAAGATTTTAAAAGTCATTTTGCTATGTAAGTCTATATAAACCATGTGACCCCCAGGGCGAGGCAAGTTTCGACATCAGGGGCATCATTTGAACAATCTTTGTAAAGGACCACTAGAGGATGCCAAATGCCAAATATGAAAGCTCTCAGCCATGCAGTTTCAGAGAAGAAGATTTTTAAAGTTTTCACTTTTTAAATCTATTTTTAGCTCTGGTGACCTACATATGCAGCGGACCAAAACGATTTGAACAATTTCGAAAGAGGGTCACCTAAAGATCATTCCTGTGAAGTTTGGTGAAAATCTGCCCAACAGCTTAGGAGGAGATGCTGTTTGAATGAAAAAGTTGACGCACGACGCACAACGGACAAAAGGTGATCACAAAAGCTAAAAATCAGATTACAAATTTTAAATCAGTATCATTTTTATTTGGTGGCTGCAATATCACCATTACCATTAATTTTTTATTAATTAATATTCACGAAATAAAAATAATAACACTATAGCATGTACTTCTGTGATAGTATGAACTTGTTCACTATATTGGAGGTTTTGTGTAGCAGCTTTGTTAGCTCAGTTTGAAGAGCATTTAGCCTGTAAGCAACAGGTCCTCGGTTTGTGTCCCAGACAGGCTACACATTTTCGTCACCCTGTGACACTTACATAATGCACAAAATCACTCACAACTTTTAATTTAACAAATCAAAACCTTTAATCAATTTCTGTTACAATCTCTTGTACTGACAAAAAGAAACAAAACAAAGGAAATAAAAACATAAAAGTACTATTTTACAAATGCCTACCATTAAATGTTCTATCTGGGCAGCTTGACGTGGTCCTGCAAACGTTGTTGGTCAGCTGGCTAGAGTAGTCCACTGTGTACAATGTTGTTACGGCAACCTGAAATCAAAACTCGCTGATATGGTACTGGTATAATCTACAAGGTCATTGTTTATCCAGTCTATAAAAGATAGTTGGGTTACATTTTTTGTTGGCTTTTAAAATGTTCATCGCATAACAAAAATTCAAGACCCCTTGGTTCTTTTGACTTCTTAGTTAAATTAAATGTACACATTGCCCATTTACTTATATATGAACTAAAGCAAAATTTCTCTGAGGTTTAAGCCTCACACATTACTCCATACAGACCCAATGACCCCATTAAAATCTAGTCATGTCTTAAATATTTGCCATCCAAATTAAAAGCTCATATTTATTATGTAACAAGCATTTTCATTGGTTAATATTTTTAGTTAAAAACCAAGTTAAAGATTGAAAACTTTGGTTCTCTTCAGACCTGCGCTCTTCACATTTAGATAAGCTCCAAGCAAATTTATGTAGACTCAGATGCATGGAAAGCACAAAAGAGTTTGTAATTTTTGAGAAAAATGCATTTATAGATCCATTCCAAGTTCAGCCATACCTCAGAGATACTGACACGGCTTGGCACAGTTTGTGAGCCCTGGTAGATGCCCACCACGTTTGGATCCTCCAGTTTGTTGTAGTAGACTTGCAGTCTGCTTAGCCGACCATCAAATTTTCTGGCTTCTGACCAATGGCTTCCCAGGTATATCAGGCCACTGTTTGGAAATTTGTCTACCATTAATGTCTACACTGTATTTTCTATAGATTTTTTTTAAACTTCCTATAGTAGTGTTAAAAACAAGATGTGTCACAGACACCGATGCTCCCACGACACATGTTTGGACACAGACAAATGGTGTGACGCCAACACTAATATTTGCCGCTACAAATTAATTTTCACATTATATTCTAACGTGGAAAAATGACAAAGGACCATAATTCTGCCAAAATTGATTGCAGCCAAAATTCCTTCCTTTGTGATCAGTGCACATTACAGTTCTTCAGCTGTGAAAGTTTGAGCAAAATCTGCCATCAGTTAAAGAAGAGTTGAGTTAATACTGATACAGCAATATAAATAATTCAGTCCCATCATTTCTAAGCCTGACCTTAGGTCATTATAATTTCCTCCTACAAGTGTAATGGCAACTTAGACATGCTGACCTCTGCCCCAACTCAAGGTCACCATCTACAGAGTCAAGGTCATTTTTTAAAGTACTTTGAGCTGTAAATTAGACTGCTGAAAACATTCTTACTAAGCTAGTTCTCAGTTACAAAATTTTTTGGATCTGATCTCTTTTTTCAATTGACTTGATCTTAAAAATCCATAAAATGATAAAAAAACTCAAACAACAATTTCTCTTGAAATGGAATAAAAACACAACTACTTACAATGGTGAAATGGCTTTGCTCTGAGCAAACTGATTCTGATTGTTGTATGCGCCGTCCAGGTAAAGGGTCAGAAAGCCCTGCTGGTTACTCCATGTTACAGTCACATGATGCCAGAGTCCATTGTGTAAGACATTGTCGAGGATTGACAGGGTTGTTGAACCTTGAAACGACGGATTGCTGATATTGAAGGTGACCTGCGTTGAAGTCACTGTTATTTTATGTTGCCAGTTGGTGGTGTCTCTTGCAGACCTGAAAATGATTGACTAAGGTCAAATTGACATTTCACAATTTATTTGCAACCAATATTTATGATGTTTATCTTCGTTGCAAACCAGATACCAAATACAGTATGGAATTATCTATTAGGACAGCAGGAAAATAGATTCAAACAGCTATAAATTTTGTTTAACCCATATACTTACTTCCTGTAAAAATGTGACTAGTGAAATATGACCTGTTTTTTATGACCTCACTTTCAGGGCCTATGACTCATAATGCTCTCAATATCCAAGGCCGTCGGAATGTTAAATATGAGCCTATACAAATCAAAGTTCATATGTATCAAATCATGTTCATTGATCAATATTTTAAGTGAATGGGACTAAGTTTGACATTGAGAACTTCAATAGTCATGGGGCCAGGATCATTAAACTAAGCCCCACCAAAAAACATGATCACTGAAACCATGGCTCATACTCAAGTCTTGCATACAAATTCAAGGACTTTTCAAGGGTGGAATTGTGATTTTCAAGGCAAATATTTCGACATTTATAGACTTGAATAACAACATTGCGCGGGTCATCTAGAACTTTTGGGACAAAATTATGTGTTATTTTGATTTAATTTCTACATCAAATTAACTGAAAAGTTTCAAACAAAATATTGTCTTCACTGTTAAAGATATACTAGTGCAACACTAATGCAATACCAAACAGAACTTAATATGGACCAAGAATTGGATGCTTTGATTTAAGAATTTCTAGGAATTAAGCTGCAATTCCTTACACTGCCAAATACACGAAAGCAGTCCTATATTTTAAATATAAACTAAACTTGCTTGCAATGGTACTCTGCCTAGAGACATAACACTAAAATGTACATGTGCAATATTAATTATAGAATGGTCACTGTTCGTAAAGTCTACATGCGTCCACTTTACACTTAAGCGACTTTGGTTTGGTTTAAAACTTTTATGGAGTCTCCTTGCTTTGACAAAAAAACACGCCATCATTTGCAAAAGGCGCCGTAACCTCAACATTTGTTATGTTTTCGTCTGTAGCAGTCTACTTGTTTGTGATGACAATGCACTTTTGACCATGTGGAAAAATTAATCACTATAACAAAACATAGACAATTTGCCTTATATGGATATGTAACTGACTTCAACCAACTGTAGTTCTACAGCAATTTCTGTTTGAATGAACACCGTTTTTGGCGTTTGCCCATTACGATAATTTCCATGGGTGCCGCCATTTGCAATAAAAAAAATTATTATGACGTAGTACGCAAAAGCCTTGATTTTTACAAAAATTACAACGTACCTATAACGTATTTTGAAAAAAACAAAACCTGAAGGCTTGTCTAGTATTTTTCTTATACTTTGATGATGCATATGTAAATTCAAGGTTGTTTTTAGAAATTCAAGGGCTTTGTGTCAAATTCAAGTACCATTTTGGCATTTTTCAAGGCAATACCCAATTTAAGGACTTTTCAAGAGCAACTACGTTTTTAAGGACTTTTCAAGGCCGGTGCGAACCCTGTGACACTATGTATTTTACCTATCTGGTACACCGTACAAGGTCACTATAGAGCCTGATGTGTTCAGGGTGGTAAGACGGACCCAAAACACCAAGGTGAAGGCAGCGGTGCTGTTCGATACAAAACTGATGAACTTGGCATCCTCTTTGCATCCTCCGACATTGGGGTTGATGATGATATCAAAATTGTCAGTTACATCTGGTGAAAGAAATAATGTTAGTGAAATCAAACAATGCAGAGTTTCAACAAGATTTTGTGTTTGATAAACACACATGCCACCGGTTGGTGCTGGATAGCCCATTTCTTAGTCCAACTTAGGTCAAGGTCAAGGTCAAAGTGAGGTTGGGTGATACAGGTGGATTGGGGATAGTCATAAGCTACAACTGTGTAAGTATCCAAGTGTTGTAGTAAGTGGTGTTGGTGCTAGACGAAACGGTAAAATCTAGTTAACCAAGAAACAGCCCATTTGAATTATTATAAGTGCAAATTAGGTCAAGGTCAAAGTGAGGTTGGGTGATATAGGTGGATAGGGAATGGTCATAAGCAACAACTGTATCCAAGTTTTGTAGTAAGCATTGTTGGTGCTAGACGAAACGGTAAAATCAACTTAACCTTGTCACGGACTGAAGGACGGACGGACAGGACAATCACTATATGCCTCCCGCATCAAGATGCCAGGGGAATGAAAATACAACATATGTGGCTAGAACTAGCAATAATTTTCATTCATATTCATGTTTTTTTTTCTGTGGTGATGTCATTAAAATTACTTTTGGACTTTTTTTATATATAGTAAACTTGTCTGAGTGCAAATTACTGATCCTGGTAGCAGACAAGGACTGCTATTATGCTCAAAATATACATTAAATGTATTTGATGTAAAAATGACAATTTTGGAAATACCCAATGACTGCCATTAGTGACTTACTTTTATGTCAACTTCAAGGTTGGTACAGTATATTCCACTTAATTGAATATCGGATAATTGAATATTTCGCTTAATTGAATAAAGATTGAAAACACCAAGCCATTTGCATTCATTCCCATTGTAAAAACACCGCCTAATCTGATAGAAAATATGGTGTCATCCGGTTAATTGAATAGCCAATTATCAGTTGTAGATGTATAGTCCGCTCGATAATCTCATAATCTCCGAGGATACGTATCATGTCGCTAGTTTTGACAGCCACGCATCAATGATCGCCTTTGTTATCATGTCACACCACGCATGTATGCAGCGTCTGTTGAATGTCACGTTACTAATATGTGTACTCTGCGGGCCAAGTACAGTGCATACACTGGAGTCTCCGGTTACAAAACAGCGTGTGTCTGCATTGTTTGTTCATCAATATTTTGTAGTGTACACATGTCAAGAATTTGTTTGTTTGTATAATTCCTGTATGTATAATTAATTTGTTTGTTTGTACAATTCCTGTATGTTTTATATAAATGTTATTATTTTTTTTAAATATGCTTATTAAATGCTGTTAATTTTATGTGTACTAAATAAAGCACCTAAATAAAGTCAATCAACGAGTTTAGTTACATGTAATACGAACAAAGCGCAAATACATACAGCGAAAATGCACTCTAGAACGCTACGTAGCCTGTGAGTGATTATCACAAGTTAAATATTTTTAAAATGCACCGTATAAAGGATAACAAACAACTATGAACGCTTTTCTGCATGTTTATTACCATTCTAAAGTATGAAACACTCTGTTACGCAACATGTTTGGCAATATATCATCAAAATGGGTTAAATAAGACCATAACATATCTGATTAACATTGAAATAATTGAAAATATGACTGATTCCGTATATACGAATACTCCGGATATTTGAATATTCGGACGTGACACATGGGCTATTCAATTAAGCGAAATCTACTGTAATACATGTATGTCAGAATCAAAACAAACAACAACTCACTTACTTTTGTCACAGTTTTCCCCGATCTTTCCATTTTTACAAACGCAAGTTGCAGAATTCACTCCATCCATGCACACAGAGTTTTTGGGACAAAGTTGATTGGCACATTCATCAATGTCTTTTTCACAATACGTTCCTGAATAGCCTAAAAATAAATACAAAATGTCAAGAAACTGACATCAAAGATTTCAACAATTACAATTCGAGTACTTTTAGGATGAAAATAGCTACCACAGTGACAAAGAGGACATAAATTTACATTGTACCATTTTTTGCTTGCGAAACCAAAGTTAAATGTCTGCCTGAAATAGATTATGTGGAATTTATTTAGGATTTAAGTATTTGGTGTCATCACCATCAAATAATGGGGTATGTAGTTACTCTAACTTTCTATTTCCATTTAAATGTTTAAAAAATGTATCGTCCACTTAATTGCAATTTTATTATTGTCTACAACAATGAAGTGTTGTAAAAAGAATACTGTTTATTGTGGGCAAACGAAACAAGAAAAGAGAAGATTAAAAACAATGGAAGAAAAAAAGAACAAATTAAAAAACGAATAAGTAACAACAGGTTTACCATCTTGACAGGAGCAGACGACTCCGTGACCACTAACCACGGAGCACTGACCCCGATTCTTGCAAGTAGTGTCCGTGCAGTACCAGAGCAGAGACTCACAGCTCTCCCCCGTGTACGCTTGAGGTTATGAAATGTACAAAATGGATAATAAAAATGTGACATATGCCCCCAAAGCATATGCCTGTCAGACATAGGCAACACAATTTCAGAATGAGTACAATATATCCCCTGGACAATTATTTTGAAATTAAGAGAATAAATGCTGACAGCATAGAAACACTCTTGGCCAGATTTGAGTACAAAATATGTTTAATAGAAAGGAAACATTTGTTTGAATTACTGTAATAGGCTGCTTGGTTACATTGCAGTGGAGGTCTATGTAACCCACACAAATTATTCCTTGTCTCTGATTAACAAAAAAAATAAGAGTAAGAAAGAATCACTGCACAAATATATAAAAAATCTACAAAATACAATAATTACATAGCTTTATATGCCAATACCAAACTTTTATTTTATGCTTTCCAGTAATTTATAGGGAAAAATCAGTGAAATAAAATTGGTAATTCACTGTTTAAAACAGTAAAAATTACCACTCTGATAATTTTCACTGTTTTATACTGGTTCCAGATTTAAAACAGTCAATGAAACGGAAAGTCAACGATGCCAGACCTGTCAACGATGAGAGACTGTCAACAATGCCAGACTTGTCAAATGAGCAGCGCAATATTTTCCAAAAAACAACAACAGTTAGGTGGAAAAAGCATAAAATAAAAAGAAAATTGGTTTGTTATCAACTTTTTATTCACTCGTGATCAATGATCACTCATGAATAAAAATTGATATTTTACCGAAACCAACAAATATCCCCTATATAAACCAGTTTTATGAGTTTCTTAATTATGATATGAGGCGCGTCGTGGGAAAACCGGTCTTAATGCATGTGCGTAAAGTGTCGTCCAGGATTAGCCTGTGCAGACTGCACAGGCTAATCCGGGACGACACTTTATGCACATTTCAAACAGTATGATTGAAATAACAGCAGCAAAGTACAATCATGCTGTGCCAGAGAACACACTGAAATGAAACAAAGAACAGGGCCCATAATCACAAAATCTCCTTACAGAAAACTATAGTAAATTTCTTAAAGTCATGAAGTTCATAAGTTTCTTGCGGTTCCATGTTTAAGTCTTTTTACAGTCAAATGTTTTTAACTGGTAAATATTGCTTAGATGATTAATATTTTACCCTTTTATAAACAGAAATTATTGTATTTCACATAGAAAATTTTGATCTGAAATTTTCAATTAAGTACCACTTAAGTTAAGAGTTCTCTTAGGAGTTTTGTCACTATCAGCCCTAAGTGAATATCGTAGTTGTTCTTCTAGACAGTGTACAAATAACAATGAAGATGGAAAAAGTTACCATCAGTGAAGAATATGGATATCGAGTTAAATGTCAATAAAAACTAATTAAAATATAAATTTAGAAAACTTTTTTGGCAGAAAAGTTGTTAGTAAAACTTATTGTATTTTCTTTCGAATCCATAACAAAAACATTTTCTTATTAGGCTATTAAAGTTTTGAGTGAATGGACCCAGGTACATTCTAACCCATATTTCAGTAATTTTATCACTGCTTACCATCTTCACATGTACAAGCCACGGTGTTCTGGTTCACCTGCGTACAAGTGTTATTGGCACCAACACAGGGGTTGGCACGGTCACACAAGTCATACGTTATTTCACAGCGTTCACCAATGTGGCCCAAGGGGCACCTGGAATTTTCAAAAGAAGATCATAATTAAATGGTACTCTTAAACTTGGAATACTGATATAATAATACCCTAACAAATTGTTAAACTAATTGTTGAACATCATCCAGTCTGTTATAGGTTGGCAACCACCAAAAGTCAATTATGATCATTATAAAACAGCTTTATAAGTTTTTAAAATATATGTTTTCATAAAAAATATATTATTGTGTACCACAGTACAACTTTACAGCACATTCAATATATACTATAATATCTGTTAAGAATGCTAAATGCTCTTCAACACATATTAAAAAAATGTACGTTATTTTTACCATTATTTAGCATGCAAATAAATAAAATAAATTCTTCCTGACATGTTAACAACTCACAGACAAATGAAGCCGTCGCTGGTACTCTTACAGGTGGCCCCATTGTGACAGCTTCCTGTCTGACAATTGTTGATTTCCACCTCGCAGTTCTTACCGGTCCATGGAGCCTCACACGTGCAAATGTGTTCTGTCGGAGCAACTGGATTGGTACATGTGCCACTATGTTGACAAGGAAGGCTTTCACAAGTCGGAATAAAGACCTGAGTTAAAGATATATTTCTGAGAAAAAAGGTACCATTTATAAAAATTCACTTTCAACAAAAAAAGCTGGTACAAAACAGAACCAAGCATTCCCATTATAGCTAACTGCTGGACACAACAAGTGCAAATTTCAAATCTGATTGCCAGATCCGACATAAAAGTAAAGCAAAACTACAAAAAAGTATTATACACAACTATTTTCAAGAGTGTTCTTGACTGGTCTTCTCCAACTCACTAACCATATGTTGAAAGCTAACACAAGACTGTTGGCACCACAATATCAAAGCAATAGGACTAAACTGTAATTAAAAGTATGCCACTCCTTGAAGTGGTTAATTCTACATATGTGATGAAAAAAAACATATACATATATTGATATTTAAATTAAAAACACAAAGAGATAGCTTAAAAAAAGTAAACAACTAAAGGATTTTACGGTGTCCACGCTGTTTTCTTTTGCTTGACCGGCATTTTAATTTACACCACGTCACCTAACTATGATCACATGGAAGTCAGTGGCGGCACGGGTCTCATGGGCTATGCTTAAAATCCACCAATCCACCAATTTGCTGACCGTGTGCTGAAAGTTAACACAGGAGTTTGCACAGCAACTTTGAGCCAATAGGACTCACATTGTTTTCTTCTGCTTGTCCGCCATTTTAATTTACACCATGTGACCTAACTACTATCACATGGAAGTCAGTAGCTGCAGGGGTCTGATGAGCTATTCTCAAAACCAACCAATTTGCTGACCATGTGCTGAAAGTTTACACAGGAGTGTGCACGGCAACTTTGAGCTAATAGGACTGAACCGTAATTAAAACTGTACCTGACAGTTGTTCCCCCTGAACCCATCTTTGCAGTAGCAAACATATCCGTCTATGTAGTCTGAGCAGTTCTTAGTGTTGGATACAACACAGTTCTGACAGCCATTCATGCTGTCAACACAGTTGGTACCTACGAAGAGAGTAGTCGGTTATTCTTGTTGTTACCAAAGTGCTTCAAACCTCTACAATGTTAACAAGGTGCCACTGTCACAAAGATACGCCCGTAAAGATTCAACGACTAACAGAGAAAATCCATCCATGCAAAGATATGCTCTGGACAAAGTTATGCTCCAGACAAAGTGTATTGATTTTTTATATTTGACCTTTGACCTTGAATTGTGACCTTGACCTTGGACCTACAGACCTGGTTCTTGCATGCAACACTCCGTCTCATCATGCTTATCACTTCTGCCAAGTGTTTTGAAAATCCATCCATGCTGGACAAAGATATGCTCTGGACAAAGTGGTAAGGATTGTTTTTATTTTTGACCTTTGATCTTGAATTGTGACCTTGACCTTGGACCTAGAGACCTGGTTTTTGCATGCAACACTCCGTCTCATCATGCTTATCACTTCTGCCAAGTTTGTTTTTAAACCCATCCTTGCTGGACAAAGATATGCTCCGGACAAAGTGGTAAGGATTGATTTCTCATTTTTGACTTTTGACCTTGAATTTTGACCTTGACATTGGACCTAGAAACCTGGTTCTTGCATGCAATACTCCAACTCATCATGCTTACCACTTCTGCCAAGTTTTTTGAAATCCATCCATGCTGAACAAAGTTATGCTCCGGACAAAGATCTCCCGCCGCCCACCCACCTGCCTGTCAACCTGCCCACCCACTTGGGTGTTTCCATAATACAACTTAAGGCGGATCTGTGGTCGAGTGGTAACACACTGGTTTCACAACCCAGGGGTCGCAGGTTCGAGCCCCGCTACACCCTAACCTTCTAACTCGTCTTTCGCATGAGACATTAAACTGAGGTGCAGTGTACTAGGTGCTTCACACCGGGCACCAAAAGACCCAGGGTCGCCCCTGGAATGGGGCGTCTCCTGTATCTTGCACTATCTTTCGTAACCCAAATAACAAGTGTTCTGAGGACGATGGCTATATGGGAAAGAAGCCCGGTGCACTCGATAAAAATGTGCTACACACACACACATAATACACTCCATTTTTCAAACGGGCGTATAAAAACTATATCTAAGAACATACAAATACCCAGTAGTTCTAAAAGTTGTAAGAACCCCTTTTTAGGCCACACAAAAACCAAAGGCTTTTTAAATGTTATAATTTTGCATTTAAATGAAAGCAAACATGATATTGCTGAGGTGGGTAGCAGTGTTCTGCAATACGAGTTAAGACATAATTATTTCTTTCTAGCCTTGTGGAATTATTTTAAATTTAAGACAAACAACAACCATTTTAATTTATCCAATACGCATTTAAAAAATACTCAACAATTTACATACTATATTCAACTGATTTAATATTACATTATCTTTTACCAAAAACCGGCGCACATTACAGATTACGGAGGTTATAACAAGTCTTGTCAGGCACAAGCAACATTAAATACAATGTCAACGTCAGTTTTCAAAAGTAAAACCTAATACCATTAGCTCCTGCTAGTGGACAGGCACACGTGTAGTTGTTGACAAGATCGGTGCATGTCCCATTGTAACGACATGGCTCGTACAGGCATTCATTGACATCATACTGGCACTGTGGCCCCCCGTAGCCTGCCGCGCACCGACACAACACATGGTACCCCCTATCGTAAGTGGTGCACTCTCCGCCATTCGTGCACTGGTTCAAGGGACAGTATATGTCTTTGTCAAAACTTCCGCATACACCATATCCATAGTCTGGGAAAGAAGCAATATTAATAAGAATACAAATATGCATTTGAGGCTGTATCTATGAAAATGATTTATCCAAATAAACAAACATGTATAGAAGGCAGTTAAATTTTTCTTAATAATATTTTTATTTACGCGTAGAAAAAAATAATTACAACAAATATCTCCATAAAAACAACAACAACAAAAACACAATAAAACATTGCATACATGCATTCATAATTGAGATGATGATTTAAATAATTATGTTTATGCCAGTAATGATAGCCTTACTTCGGACAAAGTTCTTACCAAAATACCACCCATCATGACAGACACAGTAATGTGTATCTGCCACATAGTTATCCACACAAGACTTGGCTGCGGTGCACACGGAGGGAGTGCAAATGTCGGTGCTGGCCCGGTGCCCGCAGTAGTCCCCGTTGAGGCCCTCTGGGCAGAAACAGATAGCGTGATTATTCCCATCCTGGCACTGGGCTCCGTTCATACAAGGGCTTGGGTCACACTCGTCTGTGCAACATTTTAAAACAGCATGTGAATTTAAGAATGCTATCATAATTTAAACAGTAACAAGGCAACAAACGTGTGAGTTGTGCAACTATAACTGGCTATTGTGTTTCAAGTGTTTGACTGCATGATAATTTGTTTATACATGTTTAAATACAGTGTAAGCAGAATAAGAATTCACAAATACAATTATGTATTTACTACATTTGCTTTTATACATACTCTTTTTTTTTTTACAAGCTGGTACCATTACCAATTGTCACATGAGGAATACTGGTAATAAGAATAAACACGTCATAACACCCTTCATATAGAAATTGTTTACTTTAGCCACAATGTTTTCTATATAAAACAGAAATTACTTTCCATATATCAATTCATTTAAAATAGTGTCTTATAAAGCCAAATCCCCGGAATAATTCAATCCAAGCAATACATATGCTTTTGACATTTATGTGCAAAATACTAGGATATTTATTGCAAATTGGAGATATTCAACCACTTAAATTTTATGTGACTTACTTAGATTTATCTCACAGTCATAGCCAGAAAAGCCCGGCAGACAGTTGCACACCCGATGGAAGGAGCCCATGGGCTCACAGACCCCGCTGTTGTTACATGGGAACCTCATGCATGGGTCCTGGGAAGAGGAACAGCTGAGAATGGCACAAGAACACATTAGAATATTGATAGAATACACAACATTTGTTGCACACATATTTAACTAAATATACAGCTTAAGTGTTCACTAATTTAGAAAAACAGACATTTCAATTTTTCAAATATTCAAAACGTGACAAGTACTTGATCCATTTAGGGAAATTGCTGAAACATAAATTAAATAACAGACTTGTTGTTAAGAAAATTACTTGAGTCTTTACTCAGGAGCTTTAGAACTATTCCACCCATTTGTCCTGTTAAAAAACTGTTGGCATACAAACATGATGCAACTCACCTAGGGCCATAGAACCCACTGTGCGATGTAACTCACCTAGGGCCATAGAACCCACTGTGCGAAGAACAAGCGCATGTGTAGCTGTTGTCCTCGTCAATGCAGGTCCCGTTATTGCTGCACAGAGCGGTTCCAGTGCAGTCGATCCTGTTGGTCTCGCAATCTGTACCGGAGTATCCGGCTAAAGAAGTTTTATTTAATACATGAACATGCATATGTGAAAAGTATGTGTTATACACGGTCATTTGCAGTTTGTAAGAAATGTTTCCATAAAATGCCATTAATATGGAAATAAAGAGTTAATTTAATGTATATGAGTGAAATGTATCCGTAAATCCCATTCATATGCAAATTAAGTGTTTTATCTAATTTATATGAAAGAAATTTATCCATAAAATGTTATTCATATGCAAATTACGAAGTGTTTTATCCAATTATTTCTCACTAAAATCCCCCATTTAACTGTTAAATCTAGTTTCCAAAAAAGAGCATGTGGCACTTGCCATTTACATTGCCAATGTAATGATTGGAAACTAAGTTTAACAGTAGCTGGGGAAAAGAGTGTAAATTATTAGTGGCAACAAATGGAAAAGTCGTTGAGGGGCTGAAATACTGAATTTTGATTAAATACGGTACTGATTAAGGAGATTGATGGATGATTGCTTTTTATGATTCTGATTTTGAAAAATTTACTTGTGGAAACTATATTTAATCCGTTTTTTATGAATAATTTAATAACTGATTATCAATACCCTCTGAAATCAACAATTCATGGTAAAAACACCCCATAATAACAAATATTTTAAAGCTCACCACTGCAGGTACAATTATACGCAGTTGTGTTCAGCATTGTACATGTGGCCCCATTCAGACACGGTGAGGAGATACATGGGGAAATGGCTGTCTCACAGTTCCTCCCCGTGAAACCTGTGTGGATATTTATTCCTATGTAATATATTCACTTTGCAATATTTTATTCTGATACATGGGGAAATGGCTGTCTCACAGTTCCTCCCCGTGAAACCTGTGTTGATATTTATTCCTATGTAATATATTCACTTTGCAATATTTTATTCTGATACATGGGGAAATGGCTGTCTCACAGTTCCTCCCCGTGAAACCTGTGTGGATATTTATTCCTATGTAATATATTCACTTTGCAATATTTAATTCTGATACATGGGAAATGGCTGTCTCACAGTTCCTCCCTGTGAAACCTGTGTGGATATTTATTCCTATGTAATATATTCACTTTGCAATATTTAATTCTGATACATGGGGAAATGGCTGTCTCACAGTTCCTCCCCGTGAAACCTGTGTTGATATTTATTCCTATGTAATATATTCACTTTGCAATATTTTATTTTGATACATGGGGAAATGGCTGTCTCACAGTTCCTCCCTGTGAAACCTGTGTTGATATTTATTCCTATGTAATATATTCACTTTGCAATATTTTATTCTGATACATGGGGAAATGGCTGTCTCACAGTTCCTCCCCGTGAAACCCGTGTTGATATTTATTCCTATGCAATATATTCACTTTGCAATATTTTATTCTGATACATGGGGAAATGGCTGTCGCACAGTTCCTCCCCGTGAAACCTGTGTGGATATTTATTCCTATGTAATATATTCACTTTGCAATATTTTATTCTGATACATGGGGAAATGGCTGTCTCACTGTTCCTCCCTGTGAAACCTGTGTTGATATTTATTCCTATGTAATATATTCACTTTGCAATATTTTTATTCTGATTCTGTTAATACATGGGGAGATGATTGTCTCACAACTCCTCCATGTGTGACACCTTTGCTTTGTCAGTTGAGTTTCAACGTAAAATGCATTTTTTTATATTTTTAGTTAAAATGGTAACCAAAATATAGGATATGGTTACAAAAAATATCATTATGTGTACACATTCACATAAATGTCATACAAAACCTGCTGAAAATCACCATACTTGTATCATTACCTAAGCAATCACTAACACAACAATCCTGACAAAAACCTGTTTTGAATCATGTTCATAGTACAATGTGAAAAAGATATGGCCTGTAATCTTACCGACTGAGCAGTTACAGTAAAAGTCATGTCGAATCACAGAACACTGTCCATTATTTCCACACCGTGATGCTGGGCACAGAGTGGGCGCTGTTAATAGCCAGTAAATATTATGACAATAATTAAAACCGATAATCACATTTTTCTATTCAAATGTAAATTTTCTTGAAAATTGTACAGTCTTTATTAACTTCTAATTTCCCCTGGATTTTCTTTGTATTTAAACAAAATTATTTGATCATTCAAAAATCATACAGCAGTTCTCCCCAACTTCAGAAAAATACTAAATATTCAGACATGCTTGTAAAAATGTATAATTAATTTTTTATCATTTGTGTAACAGACCAATGCCTAAAATCAACATAAAGGGTGTTGTATTTTTTACAATCTGAAATAAAAAAATAAAAAAACTATTTATGGAATATTGTTTTCTTGAGGGTCATACCTCCGTCCACGCAATCTGAAGTGCTTGTTCCACTTTCCCTGGTTGTGATCATTTCCGTAGGACATTCCGTACACGTCTTACTGCCTGGGGAACTTTGATAGAAGTTACGAGGGCACAGTGTGCAAGGCTCCAGGCCAGTATGGGAATAGGATCCAGGGGGGCATAACTCTGACATTAAAGAAATGTGGTTGTTATTTTAAAATCTGAAGCTATTCTTTGAAATGATGCAAACTGAGTGAGCGTCTTAATAACAAGTTGATTCCCAGACTGAACAAATAGAAGGCAACTACAGTCCCAGTTATCATGTTCACAGTTTTCATTCTTTTTACCTGAAACACTGAAAAGATACCCACAAAACATTTAACTTATCTAAACAGACATTACACGACATAAATAATATATGGAAAATAAGCTTGGCACTTGCTTTTGCACTGTGACACAGCGAACGCCCCGCCAGTTTCTGTGTAAGTGCCAGAGGGGCAGGGTAGACAGGTTGTGCTACTGTTCCAGTAGGTGTTAACAGGACACTCTTCGCAGGGAGGCTTTCCTGTAGCACTATAGAGACGCAGCCCACAATCCTCTGTAAGAGACGTTAAATGGAGTTGCACAGGGTTAGTGGGAGAACAATACCATTTACAAGTATATACATGTTAACTGTCAGAAGATAGGCACATGGTCAGCAATTTAGTCAAACATTCATAAGAAATAAATCCATCCTTACATGTATTACAGATACATAAACATCAAGCACATAAATGTCATCCTGAAATGTATCAAATGTTATGCTTGTAATTCATACCATGTATATTTCTGTAGCATTTCTTAGCTCATATTGTGAAGAAGAATACAAAGTAAATTTTAAACACACAAAAACTGACAAAATATGTATATAATTCTTGTTTACAACAGAAAACCGATCAGGTTTAGAAACTGATTTTGTCTTTACTGTAAAGGTTTAGAAACTGATTTTGTCTTTACTGTAAAGGTTTATCACATACACATCAATTTTCCTTACCATAACAACCTTTCACACTTGAGGCTCCCACGGTCCTGCTATTAGCCTCAGGTGGGCACCCAATACACTGCGTCACGGAAAACTGATCGTTGTACGTGCCAGCTGAACATGGCATGCAGTTTTGATTGAAACTGTAAGTGCCTGGGGGACACACCACTGAAACACACAGTCAGGAATTAAATAAAGCTCTGCTTTTACCTGTCACTTCCTTGACACTTCCTTTTCACTTACAAGTCACTTCCTTGACAAACTACATTTGAGGCATGTCGTGGGAAAACCCAGGCTTAATGCAGGTGCGTAAAGTGTTGTCCAGGATCAGCCTGTGCAGTCCGCACAGGCTAAACCAGTACGTCACTTTCAGCTTTTATGGTATTTTCTGTTTCAAGGAAGTCTCTTTTAAACATAAATCCACTGTAGGCAGACTGCACAAGCTAATCCGGGACAACACTTTACGCACATGCATTAAGCCCGGTTTCCCACGACATGCCTCATTTAGAAATGCTCTGAGTAAAATGTATATTCAATTCTTTTATTTATATTATTGAATTTTTTTTTTACTGGATATCAGCACGTGTTTTGCCTGCAGTGTATAATTATTGAGGTTTAACATAGTTAAAGTTACTATAATTGTAAGTCTGTAGTTTGTTAATTTTGTCAAAAGTTTTTAAACAGTACTCAGGACATTTGAGTAAGGAACTAACATTATGTATTAAAGACTCACATTAGCAGCAATGCCAAAGCAATAAGAGTAGTGTCCCTTGGCGGCAGCTCATGAATATTAATTAGTGTCGGCAAGCGGCCCAACCACTGGTACCATTTTATTTCGCTCTAAAACCCATATAAACTTAAATATCTGGAACCAGTCTGAATTGCATATGCTAATTAGATGATGAAATAACAGGGAAACCAGAAAATTTCCCACGAGAGTGTTATTTTTAGCTCCGACAATCTTACTCGAATATTTTAAAATCCTATTTTTATGATAAAAAATTATATTTGGCTGAATTTCATGGTACCTGTTTAATCATGAAAATGTTTTTTATTAAATACATCAAAATTTTTGTACGAATTTAACCGGATAGGTATTATTTATGGGACATTTCCAACCCCATGCTAGAATAAACACAAATCCGAGATGGCGGTTGCATGTGTATTCGAAATTGTTGAATAAGTAGAAATATATCGTCAATAACATTGACGGGCAAACTCAGAGTGGTTCTTACCTGGTCGGTTCGTACCACTGCAAGTCTGCTGTTGCCTCTATTGTAATTTATATGGAATCACTTTGAAATTCATGATGGATTAAATATACATACATTTATTATTATTGTTAAGAACAATACTGTGGCTGCACAAGGCTAAAGTTCCAGTTTTTCTGTTATAACTTGATATTCTGAAGCAAATCTTTGTGAACAACTAGAATTGAAGTGAACTATTTTCTGTCTGAAGACTGTTTTCTTAAACTGATATTGTAAATATACATTATTTGTCAGTTTCAATATAATAATGATAAGTGTAAAATATTTGAATAATACTGGTGTTGCAATTAAAAAAAATTAAATCTGAAAAAGTATTAAACATTATCAATAAACTTTTTATGTAAAATACTCACTATCAGTCACTGATAGAACTTAGATTTTGATAAAACCATCAAAAGCAACATGTTGAAATCTATTGACAGTATTGTTTAAAAGATACCTTCTAGTTTTCAATCTGAATTTGAAGTATACATTTGACATAAAATATTTTTTTCTTACATAAATAATGTGTCATGTTTTATAATTTATGCACAAACTTTTAAAGGAATAAACCAAAACTCAAGCTACTTAATACACATATAGGAGCTTAAGGATATTGTTTTTGTTGTTATTGTGTTGGTATTGAGTGTTCCTAAGTGAATATAATCTTTTTTCTCATAGGTTTTAGTTTAATATGTGAAAAATATAGATGGGTTGACATTTTAGTTTTTTTTCTTGCGTTACGTTTTATTGCACATTGACGGGTGGTGTGCAAAAACATTCATAACTTCACTTTCAAGTAAGATATTTTAATTTTTATTTTCAGTTTTATAATCAGAAAACCTTTTAGGAAATATATTTAGATTCACTATCAAAACACCCTAAAAAAATCATGTTGCAATGCTACAGAAGTCTTCATTTTTCATGTATTTTCCCAATTTGTGTCTTATTGCAGCCTGATGGGTGGTGTACAAAAATAGTCATAGCAACACTTCTAAGTGAGATAATTATGATTTTATTTGTTTTGTAATCAGAAAACATGCACCATTTATAAAATACATTTCCCCTCATAGCTTTTAGCTTTATAAACACAAATTCATAGTTGGGCTGACTTTTCATGTTTTTTTCTTGTATAATGTTTTATCACACTTTGACAGGTGCTGTACACAAATTGTCATAACTTCACTTCCAAGTAAGATATTTTCATTTTCATTTCAGTTTTGTAATCAGAAAACATGTACCTTTTAGGAAATATATTGGGATTCATAACAAAACACCCCCAAAAAATCATGTAGCCATGCTACTCACATATTGTTGACTTAATTTGAATACACTAAAAACAAATGAACTTACTGCAAACATGCATCGTGTTGTTATACATCACAGCCGTTTCTTGACCTGAGCACATAAACGATCGTTTGTCGGTCGTGTTTCCAGCAGTCAAGGCCAAGGTCATGCACCCAAAGCCTCCTTGTAGCTGATGTAGTGCAGACATACTTGGGGTTCGGTTGTAAAATGCATTCAGCATCTTATCAAAGCATGCCTGGTAAATGCTGTCTGACAAGCCACGATCATTAATGTCAAATGTCATGTTCACTATCAATGAGGCCTGCAAAAATACAGCATTGAGGTTTCCTATAGATAAGGTTCCTTACATAAGCTATTGCTGTAAAATATACAGAACTGCATTCAATCACATGGCTGTTGTAAGCATGTACTGATTTATAATGAAATTTTAAAATACACCTTTGACACATTTACACTGAAACATTAATTAAATTTGGGTGGGCTTATCTTACCTTACTGAAAAAAAGATGTAGAACTAGTAAAATAAAAGTAAATATTAAAAACATTCAGAATGAAAGGTAACTTCTTAAACTCAACTAATGATTGATGCAAATTCTTGGCCAAACATTTGTCTTGGCAGCATTTTCATGCAGATCTTTTTAACCTTCAAGGGGAAACACTGTTTTAAATAGGAATAACTTCAATTATAAGGTGGCATCAATCGCGTATTTAGTGCATTGTCATCAAAAACAAGATTCTGTGATTGATAAACACACATGCCCCCAGTTGGTGCTGCATAGCCCATTGCTTAGTCGAAATTAGGTCAAGGTCAAGGTCAAAGTGAGTAAGCGGTGTTGGTGCTAGACGAAACAGTAAAATCTACTTAACTAAGAAATGGCCATTTTGAATTGTTTCAAGTCCAATTAAGGTCAAGGTCAAGGTCAAAGTGAGGTTGGGTGATATGGGTGGATAGGGAATGGTCATAAGCAACTACTGCGTAAGTATCCAAGTGTTGTAGTAAGCTGTGTTGGTGCTAGACGAAACGGTAAAATCTACTTAACCTTGTCACTGACGGAAGGACAGACGGACGGAAGGACGATCTCTATATGCCTCCTGCATCAAGATGCCAGGGGCATAAAAACAGGTTCCGTGACAATTAGTGATCTTTCTGTCAAGCTTAGTCTCCTTTCTGTCAAGCTTAGTCTCCTTTCTAAGCTTAGTCTCCTTTCTGTCAAGCTTAGTCTCCTTTCTGTCAAGCTTAGTCTCAGCTTAATATATTAGCCAATGAAATTGACTCTGTATACATTCATTTTTATTTGTCAACATTTAAGTTAAGATATAGTTTGAGATTAAGATCTCTCAGAGTTGTGGGGCCAGATGTAACTTACAGAAGCTAGGACTGCTACCACAGGGGCATCTATTGGGGAATGTATGTTCAGACTTTTCAAAGCGTCAGAACAGTGTTTTACGAACTCAACACTGACATTAGTCCGCATGTTGCTCGCCTGGGTTTGATACGTGTTGGTGCAACTTTGATCAACCGTGGCACCTTGCAGACTGTAGTGGAATGTCAATGTGGTCCTGGCAAATGCATCACACATCACTGGAAAGATGTATAGAGAATACTAGGTTAGTGTTTAACAAAGATAAGTTTATTTAGAGAGGCTTAGAAAACCTTAGGTTCGAGTTTTCGTGCTGAGCAAATAAACTTATCTTTATTCAACACTTACCTAGTATTCTATTTATCACATCATTTCTGTCTTTATTTGGAAAATTAATACAAGAAAACAGTAAATATTATGAAAAACATAAACTTATGTCTCGAAAATAAACAAAATGATGTCATTATAATGCGCGTGTTTGCTGTATTCCACAAGGTGGAATAAAGCTTAGTTTTTCCCACCGGGTGTTATTTCGTAAATGCAGGCGGGATAATGGGATAAAATGTTTTATTTAAAAGCCATGAGATAACCACGTTATTTTAAATCATTTTTTACAATAATTTACTTTATGATATACTTGTCTTGTTGCATCAGTTTTTGAAACTAATATTAATAAAAAAAGGAGTTCTGTGTGACATGTGTGCTTTTCCAGTTGTAACCATGATTGATACCTCTTATTTGATACTATTAAATATTATTTAGCTCAGTATTTATTAAAGCAATTATCAATTATAAAAACACATTTTTGAAGACAACACAGGAATTTGCAAAATAAGAGTTTTCATCAATCTAAAACTTGATTAAAAAGAACAACATTTAGCTGCCTGTTTAGTGTACCAGTCAAAGTCAAATATAGTTTTGCTCACCTGTACATACTGGCACACCCCTGCTCCAATCACCACCTGTGTTGCAGATGATCATGATCTCTGTCAAGGCCGGGTTTTCATAGAAGTGGTAGCCAGCGCTGCACCTGGCTGTGCAGGTCAAACCAATGGCGGTACTCCCGCACGACACATTGCCATTGCCTACTTCTAGCGTGCCAATAGTGCATTTGGGAGCTGCAAACATTTAAAGTGACTTTACAAAATTACTTCATTCTTTTACATATAATTTAATACGGATATACATTTAAATTATTTCTGTGCACTGTCAAACTTTTTGTATGCCTGTTGTATGGTTTATATCATCAAAACCAACTTGAATATGGAATCAAACAATTCACAGTAAAAATAAAATGTGTCAAGAATACTCCAGTTGTAAAGAACTGTCAAACTGATGATATAAGAGCAAACAAATGAAAAGCCAGATTGTTAATATCAGGCATGTCGTGGGAAACCCAGGCTTAATGCGTGTGCGTAAAGTGTCATCCTCGATCAGCCTGTGCCGTCTGCACAGGCTAATCCAGGATGACACTTTCCACTTGTATGGTATATTCTGTTTCAAGGAATTCTCTTCTAAACATAAATCCACTGTAGGCTGGAAAGTGTCAAATCCACTGTAGGCTGGGAAGTGTTTTTCCCGGATTAGCCTGTGCAAATTAGCGTGTGCGGACTGCACAGACTGATCCGAGACAACACTTTACGGAAAATGTGATTGGTGAAAGAGATGTGTCACAAAATTTGAGCTCTGATGTTTATTACAAAATACTCATGTAATAGTGATTCAACAGTGTGACTTTTTACTTGCAAAAGTGTGGAATACAATGAACTTTGACATAGTGCAGTGGGTTTGAAAATATGGAAGTATAAAAAGATAATATTTGATAAAATATATTTCCTCTTTGTGTGAAAAGTGGCTAAAAATAGAATTTACTAAATATACTCTCACACTGTAAATCAATTATCAGATTTGCCTGGATTACAATGTTGTGATTGACTGACTGATTGCTTGGAGAAGAAATGCCTAATTGAGGATTAAAATCTAGTGTGTTCATAACATTGTGCAGGTGCATGTGCATGTGCATAACAGTAAATACCAAATACCAAATGCCCTGTCAGTAGGCCAAGAAATAAACTTGGTTGTCTAAGAGGATAGAGGATAGATTTTGTGGAATATAAATATAGATTGAGAATAACTGTGCAATAAATAAACATGAGTGCAAAGGATACGTCCAAACCGTCCAAATACCAACCGGCAGGGAAGATGCAAGCAAAAGGAGGTGACAGACCAAAGCGGGGTAATTCCGAAGTCAGCAACGACAGCCTGAATGATGTAAGTGCAATAAGGGCTCAACTAGATACTCTGGAACAATCAATAACTGATCTAAGTGATGACATAAAACATATGTTGAAAAAAGATGAGGTAGAAAATATCATAACAAACACAGTTTCTAAAATTATGGCAGAAATTGAAAAACGTAATGAAGATTTTCTAAATAAAATGAAAATAAGTTTGCAAGCAGAAATGGAAACAAAATTGGACAAACTAGTAGCATTCAGTGTCTCAGAAAAAACCAAAGAGTTTACAGATAGAATTAAATGTGTAGAATTTGAAAACGAGACAATACTAGACAAATTTAACTTAATTAAACAAGACCAAAAAAAGGCCTTAGAAATTATGGAAGAAAAGTTAAAATCCACCATAAAAATGAATGAAGAAACCAGCAAACGCTCAAACCACAATGAGCAATACTCAAGAAAGAACAATATTAAAGTGATGAATGTGAAGGAAGATCAAAGTGAAACTGTAGCAGAACTGTCAGACAAAATCATCAAACTATTCAAAGAACAGGACATAAACATCACACCAGAACAGATCGTAGCAATACATAGAATCCCCACCAAAAAAGGACAAATACGACCAGTCCTGATAAAACTGCGTAACAATAACGACAAAACCATAGTTATGAGGAAACGAAAAGAGATGAGAAACTCGGGCCACCGACTGGTAGATGATGTCACGGCAATGAACACCGCACTGATGAACCGACTGCATCTCCACCAGGGCATTGACTCTACCTGGTTCTTCAATGGATCAGTGTTTGCCTTAACAAAACAACAAGAACGTATTAAGTTCGATCTCTATGATATCATTGACCTCGTTATTGAAGAATTTCGTGCCCATCGCAAGTAACATTAACTTACAGTGTATGTGAACAGTATAAATCACTATGTGAAGAAGAATTCAAAACCAGAAGGGGAAGAAATAAGAAGACAGACGGTGAGCATCCTAGTCCTTTTTGTTCACTAAAACTTACTCTGTAATAATCAAATTTGAAAATTCTCATATCTTTGAAATTCATAAAACAAAACTTGTTATACATAATTTGTTTAAAACAAATATGTTTAAATTAAATTATACATCTTAGAATATATAATAAATAGGAAGTTCTATTTAATGGATGTACACTTGTCTATGTGTAAGTGCTTAGTATAAAGATGCTGCATTACTTTTATTACCGTGTATTTTACAACAACAAATGCTCCTCTTGGATAGAAGACGTAAATATTTATTACTAAACAAATATGTCATATATACATGTGGATTTATTTACGGTATGAAATGAACATGTCTTTCATGACATAAATGCAACAACAACAATAAAGCTACTTGCAACGTCTATATTGTAATATCTCTTATCTTAACATATTACAAATTACCTACATATATTACCTACATATTTAAGGTTGTAACTTTTATGTAATAGTCTATTTATTGTTAGTATGTATGTTGCCAATAGAATAAACCCCTTTCATGACATAAATGCAGCAATAAATAGTCTATTTATTATTAGTAATATCTTTTATCTTAACATATTACAAATTACCTACATATATTACCTACATATTTAAGGTTGTAACTTTTATGTAATAGTATGTTTAGCCAGTGTTATTTATAGACACAGTAACATTGTAGCATTGTTTTTGTTCCACAACTTTCATAAAAATAGCCTATTGATTTATATAACGCTATGATTAAATAGCAAAAAGTATACAACATAAATTGGGCATACCATGTGTCGTACTAGAATGTTTTTTGAAACTATATTATGTCTAACAAGATAACTGTCTGTCCATCATGTCACTACAAGGATGTCTGTCTATTTTATCAATAACTAATGATGTACCTGTTGCTGTTCTGTTTGTCTAATTGTTTTCTTTTTCATTTGAGTATTTTGTAATAAGCGTATGTGCTTATAAATTAAGGTCGATCCTTTTTGTAGTTGTTTCAATGTTTATTTGTTCTGTTGTTTGTTTGGACAAAGATAAAATGTATTGCTTGTTATTTAATATACATGTGTATAGCAGGGTAATACAACCAAATAGCTGTGACAAGTACGGACTTGTCTTTTTGCATGTAAATGAAATACCAAATGAAAAGATAATCATTTACATAGACCATGGATAATGTAAAAATTGTTTCCTACAATTGCCGTGGCCTTAATGATATCGCCAAAAGGGATGATGTCTTTAATTATTTAAAAACAATAAATGCGGATATTTATTGTTTACAAGACTGTCATTTTACTTCTTTAATGGAAAAACAGATCTACTCACAATGGAACGGTGAATGTTATTTTAGTTTTGGCACTTCAAACTCAAGAGGTGTATGTATTTTATTTAAAACTAGACTACCCACTAAGGTGCATTCCATAGAAAGAGATATTACTGGAAATTATTTGATTTTAGATTTAACAATTGATACACATCGATTTACATTGTGTTCACTATATGGGCCAAACAAAGATACTCCTGTATTTTTTAGTCACATTTTCAATGTAATTGATACAATAGGAAATGACTCTTATATGATATGTGGAGATTTTAATCTTGTACTAAATGTTGACATTGATTATGTCAATTACAAAACACTAAATAATAATAAAAAATCTAGGGAATTGTTATCTTCCGTAATCAATGATAGAAGTCTAATTGACACTTTTAGGTTTATTAATGGCGATGTGAAACATTTCACATGGCGAAAGCCCAACACTGTCCAGCAAGCCAGATTGGACTTTTTCTTAGTCACTAGTAGCTATATTCAGCATATTAGAAATTCTAATATACATGCAAGCTACAGATCTGATCATTCTCCTATAACTTTGGAATTGAATTTTGGCAAGATAGAACATGGAAAAGGATTATGGAAATTTAACAACTCTTTACTCCATGATATAGAGTACCTAAATTGTATAAAACTTAAGATTGAAGAGATTAAGATGCAGTATGCTCTACCTGTCTACAATATTGATACTTTAAATTCATTAGAAAATGATCTTATACAATTTTCTATAAATGACCAACTTTTTTTAGAAACTCTGTTAATGGAAATCAGAGGTAAAACCATATCATACTCAAGCTACAAATCCAAAATGAATAAAGAAAGAGAGGGTGATATCTTAAAAGCGGTTGAATTTATAGAAAAAAACCTTACAAACGAGAATATGGAAGAACTAAATTTATTGCAACAAGAACTTGAAAATATTCGAAATTTAAAAATGAAAGGCTCTTTTATAAGAGCTAGGGCAAAATGGATTGATGATGGTGAAAAACCTTCCAAATACTTCTGTAATTTGGAAACACAACATACTACTAGTAAAACTATTCCATTTATCGAAAATGACGAAGGCAAAAAAATATTTAATCAAAATGATATTCTAAAAGAAGCGGCACAATTTTATAAAATGTTATACACAAAATCTGTACATAATGAGAATTATAATATACATGAAGACCTTAATGATATACAAACTGGAAAATTAAGTAATGAACAATCACAAGTACTGGAAGGCCCCATCAAACTGGATGAAATCGCATTCACATTAAAAAAATATGAAAAATGACAAAAGTCCTGGATCGGATGGTTTCACCGCAGAATTTTTTAAAGTCTTCTGGAAAGATTTGGGCCATTTCGTTACTAGAAGTCTTAATTATGCTTTTGCCTCTGGCTATATGTCAATTACTCAAAAACAAGGAATACTTACTTGTATACCTAAAGAAAATAAACCCAGACAATTGTTAAAAAATTTACGTCCCTTAACACTTTTAAATGTTATTTATAAACTTGCATCTGGCTCAATTGCCAACAGACTTAAAACTGTCCTTGATACTCTGATTTCTAAAGACCAGACAGGATTTATTAAGGGCAGGTACATTGGAGAGAATACTAGACTATTGTATGACATAATGAAATATACAGAGGATAACGATATCCCTGGACTATTGATGACGATTGACTTTGAAAAGGCATTCGATACCCTTGAGTTTGATTTCATAGAAAAAACTCTAGAATATTTTAATTTTGGAGTAACATTCAAAAAATGGATATCCCTTTTCTTGTATAACACCATGATTTTAATTCAAATCAATGGATTCTTATCAGATTTTATTACTATAGAAAGAGGTTGTCGACAAGGAGACCCGATAAGTTCGTACATCTTTATTCTTTGCGCTGAAATACTGGCAATTAAAATTCGGAACTCGAAAACAATTAAGGGAATAGAAATTGATAATATAGAATATAAAATCTCTCAGTTTGCCGATGATACTTCTCTTTTTTTAGATGGCTCGGAAAATTCCTTAAATGCAACTCTTGATCTGTTACAAGACTTTGCTTCATGTTCTGGATTAAAAATAAATTATGACAAAACAAACCTAATATGGATTGGCTGTAAAAAGTACAGTACACATTCAATAAAAACTAAGTATAAACTAGTCTGGGGGACGACAACTTTCAGAGTTCTAGGAATTATATTTCATGTTGACTTGAATACAATGATAGACATGAATTTCTCCAGTAAAATAGAAAAACTACAAAATGTCATAAATTTTTGGAGTAGAAGACACTTAACACCCCTGGGAAAGATAACTGTTATCAAATCATTATTACTCCCCTTGTTGACGCACCTATTTATTACCCTCCCTAATCCAGGAGAAATAATACTAAAACAGATAAATAACATCTGTCATAATTATGTCTGGAATGGGCCTGCTAAAATTAAACATAAAGTGGCTATTAAATCTTATGATGATGGAGGTATTTCTATGATAGATGTCTATGCCTTTGAAAAAACAATGAAAATGACATGGTTAAGGAAAATTGTATTGTGTACTGGAAAATGTTTCCTACTGGTTTATTCATTGTTTGATGTTAAAAAATTGACGAATGTGGGAAAAGATTATGCTGAAAAAATAGTAAAAACATTAAAAAATTGTTTTTGGAAAGATGTACTTACATGTTATATTGCATATATCAATAAACAAGTTGTTAGTAGGCATGAAGATATATTAAATATGCCTTTATTTTATAACCACAACTTTAAAATAGGTCTGAATAGTATTTATAATAAACATATGTATGATAGAGGAGTTAGGTATGTTAGAGATATAGTAAGCTCATCTGGACTATTTGTGAGTAAGGATTTGTTAGAATCTTACATTGGATACAAATTAATTTTCTATTTTATGAAGGCTTAATTAGAACAGTGAAGAACTTTATAAAAATGTCAGGCTTTGATGATATAAAAAAGCCAGATATAGAATGTGCATTTACATCTTTTTATTTAAATAATATAGTCTTGATGCAAAACCAAAACAAAATTGTATATAAAACGTTTACCTCCAACACCGATATACCAACTTGCCAATCGAAATGGAATATATCTTTCAATAACATTGAATGGAAAAAAGTACATAGACTTGTTTTTAACATTTCCAGAGATACATACACCCAGTGGTTTCAGACAAGAATTGTGCACAGAATCCTAGGAACTAAATCTTTACTGTATAAAATGAATATTGCACAGGATAATTTATGTACTTTTTGCAAAGAACATGAAGAAACTATTATACATTTATTCTGGGACTGCTACTTTACACAAATTGTTGTCAATTATGTTATTCAATTTTTAAGGTCACATAATATGCACAAATATTCTGAAATTTGTTGTCAAACTATGATACTTGGCAGTACAAATGAAACCATGAGTGAAATAAATATTTTTATCTTAGAATTGAAAAAATATATATTTATGTGTAAGAAAAAAAGGGTCCCACCCACTATACTAGGACTAAGTAAAAGTTTACGATTATCATGGGACATTCAAAACAATGGCAAATGTCAAGAAAAAGAAAAGCAAAAATGGGCAATTGTACAGCTACTTGCCAATCCAATCCACGATGAAGTAGTGTAGTGTATCCAATATCATAATTATACTAGTTTTTTATTGTTCTAATACTTACCCGATACCATTTTGCTGTATGTCTCGCAATGATTTCAAGATTATATTGTCAGAAGTCCAAACACGATTCTCTGTTTTTTTTTTTTTTTTTTTTTTTTTTTTATTTCCTTTCTTCTTTCTTTCATATTTGTGTTTGTATGTATGCCGAAAGTGAGTGTTTTTTGCTATTTTGTTGTACATGCATTCATATAAACATATTTATTTTGCCTCTTCTATAACATTATCAGTAATCTATAAAGATGTTAAAGACAACTCAACAAATATTATTATACACTAACTTTTATTGTATTTAAACTGTCTGTCTACTAACATCAAACATTGTAAGGTATGGAGCAGGATGACCTCGACCTGCACATACCTATGGACGAGGTAAATAAAGAATCGGATCAAAAAAAAAAAAAAAAAAAAAAAAAAAAAAAAAAAAACACTTTACGGACATGCATTTTTCAGTTTTCACATGACATGCCGTGTATTACGTGTAATTAAGATTATTATTAATGCAATGATAAAGAACTGTTAGAAACAAACCTACCTTCAATCTTCATCTGGGTTCTGCAAGAAGCTGTGTTTGAACTACCATCAGTAGCTGTAAAGCTGAGTATAGGGTTTGTCCCAATGGATGCAAAGTTTGTGCTTATCTCTGTAGGGTTAGCATTGATGGTCAATAGATGTGCTGGTTCTCCAGAGACCTTGAAATAGGTTTTTGGGTCAATGATGCTGTTGTTCTTCTGTGCAGTTATAACTGGTGGTGTTTGGCAAATCACTGTCGGTGGTGAGGTGTCTGAAAAACAAATGATGCGTGTCGTGGGAAAACCGGGCTAAAGGCATGTGCGTTAAGTTTCGTCCCGGATCAGCCTGTGCAGTCAGCACAGGCTGATCCGGGATGACACTTTCCACTTTTATGGTATTTTCTGTTTCAAGGAAGTCTCCTCTAAACATAAATCCACTGTATGCAGAAAGTTCGCACAGGCTAATCCAGAACAAAACTTTAGGCACATGCATTTAGCACGGTTTACCCACAACATGCCTCAAATATTTTTTTAGTAATTAATAAATTGCATTATAAATTCAAAATCCAATCCAAAAATTCTCTAATGAACTGAAAGCTGCTTTCAAGATGCACCTATAGCTTGGACAAATTAACTTTACACTTGTGAACTCTATATTAGCATAAATTAATGACACACTTGAATTGTTTCCTTTATTTATACTCGTTTTTGTTCATGCAAATGTTTCACAAGTTTAATGATACCATAACTGTATTTTCAGAAGGATACTCTTTTATCGATTTAACTCAATTCCAGAACGTAAACTAATATATTCATATAAAAAATGTGTTATTATTTTCATGCATAAAGGTCAGTGTCACGTTGATGTGTCGGAGCTATACCAATTTGTTTGCAATAACAAATGTAACCACATGGTATAAAATCCATGTTGCTCTTTTTCCTCTATTGGTTAATGAATTACAGATAACTAAACATATCTAATTTTTCTACACTTATGCTTTCATATTATTCATAAAAGACATAATTCTCATGTACAATTAGGACACTGCATGTCCTAGGAGCGGTGGTAGATAATTTCATAGTCAAAGTAAACTAGGTCAAACATTTGATCGCTTTAAACTTAAAAGCTACAAAATGTTTAAGATAATTACCCAAGAATATAACTGGAAATATACAGGTGTTTGTGAGTCCACTATAGTCCTCAGCATGGAAATAAACATATGTTGCTTCTCTTACAACTGTCCCGGTTTGAAAATTTGGTGGGGTAGAATACACAGATTTCATGGCTGTGTTGTCAAAAGCAACTGGTGGGTTGAAGATCACAGTCTGTAGCAAACCAACCTGCACCTTTGTCGGACATGACATAAACACTGGTGCTTGCTTGTCTGAAAGAAAAAGATGCATATTCTGAAACATTTTAGGCTAATAAATGTTTAGATGGGACTACCTTGAAACAGAAAATAAAATTAAAGCGTAAAGTGTCCTCCTGGATCAGTCTGTGCGGACTGCACTCGCTGATCCGGGACGGCACTTTACATAAAAAAGTGCATTAAGCCTGGTTTTCCCATGACATGCCTCATTTATATTTAGTTAATATATAGTGGCAGTAACATATAATTTCTCT